>OY730182.1:30786456-31386456 GCA_963422495.1 Polyommatus iphigenia
CCTTTACCCAGCCTGATCGCTGTTGTTGCTTCCATCTCTTGTTTTTTTATTTGTCATCAGGCTTATGAATTAAAATCGTATATAAAATCAAGGAATCATGATTTCGAATGAAAGTCTTTTCGAATGAGTTATTTTATTTAAATTCGGTACGTTGCATTTTGTGTTTAGATGAGTTTTTTAGATTGGAGTTTTACAAGTTATCATAATAAATAAAACATACGTCGGATTCTGCGACGTAAATTTTATTTAAAACATACGTATGTTTTATTTAAAACATACGTCGGTCTTAGACAGTCATAATAATATAGCGATGGCACTATTTTTCATCTTAAAAGTGTCCGCTATTTTTCAAAATCTCAAACGAAAGATATTATTTAATTGACGTTTGATTCCGGATTGGAGCGAAGCTGTATTAATGTTGGATCAAATAGCAGAATTCAGATCTCTTCGGGTTTTAAGACCTGACAGCCCTAAGCCTAGTTTTCGTCAGGAGGCCGACAATTAATTCTGAAACATAGTCTAAACTTTCGGTAATTAATTGAGCTTTATCTTCTACCCTGTTATAACTTTAGTGTTCAGCGACTTATCAGTTGGGAATACTTTTATGACTTTCGAAATTATTTGTGATATGACCTCATAATAAATCACGTCGAGTATATTTTATTTGTGTGAAAAGTATGAGACTTTGAGTTTAGTGTGTTTGCGCACTTTCATACATAATCGACCTTCGTACTGATTAAGCTTTGGATCAAACTATCGGCCGACTAAAAGTCTGAAGACTGCGGGGGCTCTTAGGGCCAACCCACACGTACCTACCACAACCACACGGCATCGCAACGTCGAGCAGTGGTTACGTGAATGGAGTCGCTGCAGCTTTTTGTAGTTGCGTTGTGGTACCGACAAAATGCCGACGTGGTTGCGTTGTCGCCAGTGGTTGCGATGTGGTTACGTACGAAAGTCAATGAAATGGAGGGGGAGAAGAGCGCGGGCGGTGTGCGCGCACTGTCGTTGCATCGACGCAACGTTGTGGTTGCGATGTGGTTGCGACGTGGTTGCGATGTGGTCGGCCATGGTTGCGTCTGACAAGTTATCTGACAAGTGGTCGACAACGACTGCAAAATGTGGTACGTGTGAATGGTCCAGTTCATTTACAATACGAAATATACGACCGACCACGTGGTGTGGTTGTGGTTGTCGTGTGGTTGTGGTACGTGTGGGTTGGCCCTAACCTTAAAAAAATGCTTGATTTTGGGTGGAAAAAAATGGGATAGAAATCATTGGAAAAATAAAGTTACGTTTTACTAGTTGTTATAATATAGACCTTATGCTAAGAATATAACTTCTCTAGAACATTTTACAATAAAATATTGCATAACACTTTAAGAGCTTAATAATATTATATACTTGTAAAACTTAAAAGAACAATGTTATTGAACAATGTACGATACATAATATTATATTAAACCATAAAATGTGATAAGGATAAATAACTATTCTGGTATATATTATTGTATCAATTCCATCTGACCCTTGTTTATATGGGGTGCCTATACCCAAAATTAGACATCTTATCTAAACCGAAGCGCTTTTCCTCAAGACTTCATCGTGGATCTTGCCCTTATCAAGAAGGCTTGTATTTTTATTTATTATTAGATAGTAATGTCGCTTTCGGGGCATGTGAATATTGGAAGAGTATTTTACTTCAAATGAAAGTATAGCTGTATATAATAATGCAATGTATGTTAAATCGATGGTAATTATAATGATTGTAATTTGAATCTTATTGTAAAATTACAAAATCGAACTAACAGAAATTAACTTTGCTGCTTTTATAGAGTTTTCTCAGTATGAACTGCTTACTTAACTTCTGCGCGCTAATAACATTTACTTCATTTCGCACAAAAATAAAAGATTCTGAAATTTCGTTACCCCATGAAAAAGAAGAAAATAACAAACACCCTTTGCATAACATAGTGTATGTTACAAGTATCTAATTTCAGTTTCGTTTCGAGCGAGACTTTTATTTGAATGGAGTGCGAGAACATTCTGCTGCACGAGCGCTTCGCCCTTTTGAACTTGCATATGAATAAGAAAGGGTCCATTATAATTGAATCCCTGAACTTTTGTGTACGGATACCAGATGCTCTTGTATATTGTGGCTCGTAAGACCAATTTCATTTTGCAAGACGCTTATGATTCGTGGTGCTGTAATCTATATATATAAAAATGGATTTTCAAATGTGTTAGTCGCGCTAAAACTCGAAAACGGCTGAACGGATTGGGCTGATTTCAGTCTTAAAATATTTGTAGAAGTCCAGGGAAGGTTTTAAAGTGACACGAAGGTCACCGGGACAGCTAGTATATTATATTTTTGTATGATATTTCTATGTCTAAGCACTTATTGTGTTATAATATATCTTCTCACTAAAAGTTACTGATTTGTTTTGAAAAATAATTTTACTAATAAACATATAATGAACAATTTTTCAATCTATTTTAATAACCATTCTTCTATTTGATCTTTTTAAGTCACAATTTCACGTTAGAAAAATAAAACAACACGCTACAGTATCAAAGCTAGGTATAGATTTGAAGCAAACAATAATTAGCGAAGTAAAATAAAAACGAAAACAAAACACAATATTTAAGTGAAGATAGCAAGTTAACATGCCTATTAATAGGTCACGAGTTCACGAGTAACAATTCACAGAAGAGATTTAATTAAAATAAGTCAATCACCAAACAACGAACATTATTACTTTGGAAGTTGAAGATTCTAAAGCCTCAGGGAATCAGGGAAACAAGACAGGCTCTACCTCAAAGTGCAAATTGAAACCATCCGATGCCAATCTGTATAATAGACTCAGTAGCAGTACGAACATTTAATTAACAGATTTTACTAGCTAATACAATTTGATTGAGTTACAAAGAGTGATTACCTAGTACATTTTTTATTCATTTACAACTTCGTTCATACGTCATTGGATTATTCATCACAGACCGGTAGAATTTACTTGTACCTACTGACAGTATCTCTCAATTTAGAGTTATTTTTTTCAGACTCGTTATAATTTTTTGTGCATAATAATAATATTGTTTCCATCATCATTTAACCAGAATCCTCATTTATCGTTGTCAAAATGGAATTGTACTCACGCGCAGAGCACAATGGAGTATCGATTTCATGAATTTCCGATAGCTTCGAAAAGTCCACGTCGTAAATACCCTTTTCGTACGAGTAAGTGACCATAGACGAAAATCTATGACCCCATAAAATATCATTTTCGGTGTAGCTCGTCCTCGCCTGCACCGGTTGTCCGGTCGACTCGATCATACCTTCGAGTACGAGTAGGATCTCCAACTCACAGCATAGTAAATCTGGCGCCGAGAGTCCATAGAAGGGGCTCGTTTCATCAATAACGTGAATAACGGTGATGGGCCACAGAAAAAATGTGGACTCGCACTCGTCTATCTCAAGTTTTATCTCGATCTGTTCGAAATTCTTTAATTCGTCGTATTCAGTTTTAAATCTTACTATATACGCGCTCGGTTTGATGTTTATTATTTTAGACTTCCTTATATCTCCGACTCGGAAGATCAAACAGAATCGGTCATTCCTCAAATTTATGACGGCGCTCCTGCTGAATAAGATAGTCTTGGTTCGTCGTATCGGCCTCGTTAGTTTCGCGAATAAAATACCGATCATTATGGACTGGAAAACTGAGCTCACGATACACTGGAAACACATAGCTATTATAGTCTCCGGACATTCTAGAGTAACCGATCTCCGGCCATACGCCACGGTAGATTGAATTTCTATGCTGAACAAAAAGGCCGATGTAAAACTATACATGTGCTTGATACAGGGTGTGAATTCAGTTCCATTTGGACGGATATTTTTCCAATTAAAGTCACCGTGGTTGAGAGATATGATCCAGTAGATCGCAGCGAAAAACAGCCACACAGAGATGAAAGCGCAAAAAATATTCATTAGCGTCCAACGCCATCTAGTTTCGACTAGTCGTAGAAAATAATTAGATATTTTATGGCCAGCCTTACGCTTTTGCTCGATGTTAAATTCACCATTTTTGTAAACAGTTCTACGATGTTTCTTGTTGATATCGTTTGGATAAGTAATACCTTAAAATATAAATAAAAATTTATTAAAATATTATAATATATAATAAAATTATTGTTTATGTAACACAAACATTACAGTAAACAGACATCTAAGAGAAATAATGGAAAAAAAAAACCGACTGCGTCAATATTTTCCAATAATTTGTCTGAATCGAATAATTGAAAATATATATAATTTATATAATCTAATAACTGATAATATATCTATAGGTAATATAATATTTGTTAAGTAAATTATTATTGCTTATAAACCAAAAAATATCAAATCATTATCATCATTCAATTAATCTAGATGCAGTTCGATCCTTATATATAACTGTTTGCAAAGTCTATTTTATGACAGACCTTGACAGACCATGTAATGCATGACAATATTATGATGAGTAACTACTCACAATTTTTCGGATAATATATCCCAGGCTGGACTGACGTGGTTTGTGTTTTATGAATAAGTTCATGTTTGCTCAATTTCGTAACCGTGTAAAGATAGTTATGCCATTTTTTCTTCTTCTCTGTCATCGTGTCTGTTAACTGAAACATTAAAATGTCTATGATAATATGGCTTCTTATTTATAAATTACTATAAAAGTAAACAAAACTAACAGACAGACAATATTTAACCCAAAGTATGTTTTAATTAGAAAGAGGTCCTTCTTAAAAGGCCGGAAACGCGCCTGCAGCTCTTCTGATGTTGCGAGTGTCCATGGGCACCGTCGCCCATGGAGTTGCTTACCATTAGCTGACCCGTTTGCTCGTTTACCCCCTTATTTAATAAAAAAAAGGTTTTTTTTTCAATATAACAAAATATCTTTGGATCAAAGTAAAGTTAACTTACATTTTTCTTTTCACTGTAAACGCAAAATATATTATTGGAACGCACAAACAGTTGCCTCGACTTCCAGGTGTTAAATACAACAAATATACATACAGGTAGTTGGTTTCAGATTAGATAAAATTACTATGTCGCTGTTGTATTTGTTTTTACACGGTGAACTGCAATGATAATATTATGAATATATTTACAATTAATATAATATTTTAAATTTGATCATATTGTTATAACTTAAGTGTTTACTATTTATTTATTTTATTCTTAGAAGATCTAAACTACTCTAAATAAAAAAAATCACCAATTTAAACTAGTTAAGACTTTATTTTGTTAATTCATGAAGCCCCAAGCGGCCACATCCGGCCGCGATAACAATGAAAAAGCTATTGTGTCTCGTTTTGCCACGACTGATGGGTTAAAGTAGACTATAAGTAGAGATAGAGAATCAATAAAAAAATTATGTTTTTAAGAGAAGAGCACTCCACACCCACTGCACCAAAAACTGTAATATCGCTAGTTCTTCCACAGGAACTTTCAAATTTCTTGTCTTCCTACGGAAATATTTTCATTCTATGAATGAAATAAACGACACACTTAAACATTACTGCCTGATTTATAAACACCGTTATCGTTCTTGTACAAATACAAACAAGAAAACGTGAGTTTATTAAGTCACGTGAAAATTTGCTGCCATAACTTTACAGAATTTAGTAACGCTTACCGGGGGCACGTAACATCATAACTATTATATTATTTCGTTTCTGTTTTATTTATCATCATAATAATTTTGTTTTGATAAGGAATAATAGTATTTTAAAAAGATAAAACCGACTTCAAATTAATTACGTAATTAAGAATTAAAATTCTGTATCTTAAAAACAACTGAACCGATTTTGATAAAACTTGTAGTGTTTCTTAATTTAAACAATGCCTAGTATAACAAAAAATGAATCATCAATCAAAACATAGTAAGTATACGAAAACTGAGGCAGTTCTGAAAATATTACATACATACGCGTCGAATTGATAACCGAATGGTCGTATATCCTCGTTTCGAGGGCACATCTTTAACCATCTCCCCTAGCATTGAGATACTTGGCGTCAACATATCGAGCGAAGTCCAGTTCCGATATCATCTAGAGGGTAAGGCCAAATTAGCCTCGAAGAAGCTTGGTGTTCTTAACAGAGCGAGACAGTACGTCAGTCCGGACCAACGCCTACAACTCTACAAGGCGCAAGTTCGGCCTCATATGGAATATTGTTCTCATCTCTGGGCAGGGGCGCCAAAATACCAACTGCTCCCACTGGATCGTATCTAACGAAGGGACGCTCGAATTGTTGACTGCCATAGTGTTTCAAACAGCTTGGACCCCTTGGAATTACGCCGAGATGTAGCTTCACTCTGCATCCTCTATCGGTTGTATCACGGGGAGTGCTCTGAGGAATTGTTCGGAATCATACCACCTGCAACTTTTCGCCATCGTCCCACGCGAAAAACATACCATCCTCATCACCTTGATGAGTGGCAGTCTTCCACAGTGCGTTTTTCGCGGAACTTTCTGCCGCGCACTGTAAAACTCTGGAACGAACTATCACCAGCAGTTTTTCCGGACCTATACGACCTGCAAACCTTCAAGAAAAGAGCGTATTCCCTCTTAAAGGGCCGGCAACGCACCTGCAGCTCTTCTGAAGTTGCGAGTGTCCATGGGCGACGGTAGTTGCTTACCATCAGGTGACCCGTTTGCTCGTTTGCCCCCTTATTTAATAAAAAAAAAACTCCTTTTTTAAGTCGGTCAAAAAGTACATATTTAAATCACTATAAGCCAGCAAATAATATTGTATAATTGCATTTGAAAAGAAATGTTCGAAATGAGGAAAAAAAATTAAGCAAAGAAAGTAATCCAATAGCAATGACTAATAGTTCATTCCTTGTTGTTTTACCATGTATTTCCTATAATTATGTACTACACCTACCTATATCCACAAAAATTGATTGTACGAAATAATATAACAGATATCATTACCACGAAGCTTTCTTAGATAAATTGTATGGAAAACATTGGCTTTCAATTAGTAACATCAACAAAGTGATGTAAGTACATTTTTGCAAAACAGAAGTCGAAAAACTATCTCTAAAATGCAACTATAGAGCTTATTATGACACAAAGTCACAAAATTTTGTAAGACTTGATCATTAAAATATATTATATATGTATATAAAAATGGATTTTCAATTGTGTTAGTAACGCTAACTCGATAACGGCTTAACCGATTCTGCTAATTTTAAAATAATCCTTGAAGTCCAGGGAAGGTTTTTAAGTGACACGAAGTTCACCGGGACAGCTAGTATTACATAAATGAATACGAAATATTATGAAAAATGTAATTAAGTAAATTTAAATATCTACTCATGAACTAGTAGGTACATGCAGAGTACCTAAATATTCACTTAGGCATTCATAAAATAATATGAAAGTTCTACCCTAATTTTCGTCATAGTAAGCAAGCGATTTGTGAAAAAATAATGTGTTTTTACTTACAGCACTTTCCTCGAACACGAAAGCGCCGAGTGAAAAAGGGATCCTGACAGATGACAAGCGATCCCTCCATCGGATGTTTGTCATTCTATTAGCAAAGAAAACATCTTATAGTTTGGTATTCTTTGCTCGAATCAATTTCAGCAGGGCTCAGGGGTTTCTTAATTAAATGGAGTGGCCAAGTTTTAGGAAGGTGCGTATGAGGAGTATGTGAGGACGATTGATCGTGTGTGCCAATTATTTTTGTATTTTAACTTCTATTTTTTTCTTAGAACACACTAATATTATAAAGGGGAAGGTTTTTTAATTTGTTTTTTACAAGTTTGTTAAGTTTACAGCATAAAAATATTAGGGATTTTGATGTAAAAAAGTGCAATAACGGATTTTGGTGAATTGCTATTTTAATAAATAATAATTATGCTTATTTATTTAGGCTGGGCTGACCGCGTATACCTATATATGTTTTCCGTATTCAATGCCTGAATCCGTTTTCCAAATAAAAAAAAACTGGTTGCACTCCGGGAGTGCCGGCAGAAGTGAAAACTTGATTATTAACGTTGTGCATTTTTTTAACCCATTTTTTATGAAAATCGATTTTTAAAAAATCGTCAATCAAGTTGTTTCGATCAAGTTTCGATCAAGGTTTCGATCAAGGTTTCGATCAAGGTTTCGATCAAGTTTCGATCAAGTTTCGATCAAGTTTCGATCAAGTTTCGATCAAGTTTCGATCAAGGTTTCGATCAAGGTTTCGATCAAGTTTCGATCAAATTTCGATCAAGTTTCGATCAAGTTTCGACCAAGTTTCGATCAAGTTTCGATCAAGTTTCGATCAAGCTTCGATCAAGGTTTCAATCAAATTACGATCAAGTTTCGATCAAGTTTCGATCAAGTTTCGATCAAGTTTCGATCAAGTTTCGATCAAGTTTCGATCAAGGTTTCGATCAAGGTTTCGATCAAGTTTCGATCAAGTTTCGATCAAGGTTTCGATCAAGTTTCGATCAAGTTTCGATCAAGTTTCGATCAAGTTTCGATCAAGTTTCGATCAAGTTTCGGTCAAGTTTCGATCAATTTTCGATCAAGTTTCGATCAAGTTTCGATCAAGGTTTCGATCAAGTTTCGATCAAGTTTCGATCAAGTTTCGATCAAGTTTCGATAAAGTTTCGATCAAGTTTCGATCAAGTTTCGTTCAAGTTTCGATCAAGTTTCAAATTGAGTTCGAGTTCGAGTTCGACACAAAACACTACTCTCCAACCGTCTTACGCGTTTTGTATGGTTTTTCGATCAACACGAAAATCTATCGCGAGTTTCTCAGTTTTTACCCATCCCACAAGTGCTCAACGCCGCTAAAGAAGTTTTCACTTCAAAAAAAAGACATTAACATACATTATCACTTCAAAAAAAAGACATTAACATATATTATATATTACATTTCAATTAAAATTTCTGATTATCTATACTAGTCTATACTAATATTATAAATGCGAAAGTATCTCTGTCTGTCTGTCTGTCTGTCTCGCTTTCACGCCAAAACTACTGAACCGATTGTAATGAAATTTTGTGCACAGATAGTCTAAAGCCTGAGAAAGGACATAGGCTACTTTTTAAGGTGAACGCAGTTTTGGGCCGCACCGCACGCGCCGCAGTCGCCGCATTCGAATTATTTATATGAAGTTATAGGCAAGCTCGCATACCTACCCGCGCCGCAGTCTTCGCAACTTCAATAAAGAATTCGAATGCGGCGACTGCGGTGCGTGCGGTGCGGCCCAAATCTGCGTTCACCTTTAACTGGAAAAAAGAGTTGTAAGGGTGTGTTTTTGCGTAAATTTATTCAAATTAAGTTAGTTCCAAAAACTCATAACAGATGGCGCCAAGAGTCGCCTAGATCGTGCTATCGCTTGCTCATACGTATTTCTATAAGAGCTGGTACCATGTTCAGTTCAGTTTTTTGATTCTCTCGATTGTTTTACACGTTACTACCAAAATAGATATCAGAAACAACAGCGCCAAAACTACTAAACCGATTGTAATGAAATTTTGTACACAGATAGTCTAAAGCCTGAGAAAGGACATAGGCTACTTTTGAACTGGAAAAAGGGGTTGTAAGGGGGTGTTTATGCGTAAATTTGTTCAAATTAAGTTAGTTCCAAAAACTCATAACAGATGGCGCCAAGAGTCGCCTAGATCGCGCTATCGTTTGCTCATACGTATTTCTATAAGAGGTGGTACCATGTTGAGTTAAGTTTTTCGATTCTTTCGATTGTTATACACGTTATTAAATAACTCACCTACCAACATAGATAATATTATCAAACTTCAGAAACAACAGCCTACCAATGATAAATATACTAAATAGTTTATGGGTAAAGCTAAAGTTGTGTAATGGGGGGCTAAATAAGCTTTAAAATTTTGTATAAGAAAGTTTAATTTAAAAAAATTAAATATTATGTGCACACTGCACAGCTGTTTTGGGTATTTTTTTTGCGGGGTAGGTACCAGGGTTTTAAAAAGCTTTTAAATTTGACACCGCGCGCTATAAACTGAAGTCCACTCGGACGAATTGGCGGGCAACAGCTAGTTCCTTAATAATTGTTTAGTAAAAATTATTGCATCATTATATATCATACTAGCTGTTACCCGCGATTTCGTCCGCGATAGCATAGTATAATAACGGACATGGATAATTTTCTCCTTTTTATGGTCCCTTACACAAAGGGTGAAAACGGGACCCGATTACTAAGATAAAATATCATCCTGTCCGTATGTCCATATCCAGGATGTACCTCAAGAACTCGTGCGGTTAACAGTTAAAATTTTATTCATCAAAATATTATTTTGGGCTTGTAAATCTTAGATATTTAAAAAAATGCAATTAAGCGTAATGAATCAGAATCAAAGAGATCAAGGAAAAGTAACTATTTATGTTGCTCATTGAAACAAGATAGGCAAAAATGTGGTTCATTAGGGCATTGTTTGCAATTATTATTCACTTGCTTAGTCTTCTTCCTAGCATAGTTTTTATCTGTTGTTTGAACATTTACTTTAAAGCACCGTGAACAGTATTTTCTAGATTTTTTACAGGTCTTTCTTTTTAGCTCATGCTTTTGCCTCCTATTTCTTGTCAATGGCGTATTAGGATGACAGTTTTCTTTGCCCGATTCTATTAGATATTGGCACAATTTCATCCTATATTCTACTAATACCTTCAGTTAGATTTCGTGGTTTCTTTATAAATTACTAGCTGTCCCGGTGAATTTCGTGTCACTTTAAAACCTTCCCTGGACTTCTACGAATATTTTAAGACTAAAATCAGCCCAATCCGTTCAGCCGTTTTCGAGTTTTAGCGCGACTAACACATTTGAAAATCCATTTTTATATATATAGATGTAAGAATTGAGTAATGCAGTGTTCAACAACAGTTCTACAGCAAGTTTTCTGTACCATTTTACAGTTTTTCTTAAAGGTGTTAAGTATGCGATCATCTGATCAGATAGGTCTTCAGAAGATTGGGCGTTATTAAAATCGACTACAATTTTTGGTTTCATACGACCCGCGTACCTTTAGTTCAAAAGGCTAAGCACGCGAGCGCTGCACCGAATGTTTTCCCGCGCAAATATTAAATTCGCGACCGGCGGACGGTGCCTGACTGCTTGACATGGCGCAATAGCTATGTTATGTTTCAGCTATGTTTTGTTTTGTACGACATTACAAACCACGGCTTTGTAATGACGACGTCATGACGTCATATGAGCACCTTGACCTCGTTGTAAATGAGATCATTATACGTAGCATTTGGATTAACTTCTTTTAATCTGTAAAAATGTCTTCTGAGAGATCATTTTTGTGCCTCTCCCATTGACCTTGAGGATTTAAAAGGCCGCATGTGACTATTAATCACAAAGGTATTAAGCCAGCTATTAATGTAGCAAAGAGATCTCTCATTTTAGCTGCCGATTTACATTGCCCAGCCTCTTCTAGTGTGATGTACCAATGATTGTCATTTTCTAATAATCCCCTTGCCTCACATGCTTCGCGAAATGTTGAAAAACAATGGTTGTTGTAAGTTTTTAAATCATCAAAAGAAGTTGGTCCACGCACATGGTGCAAGAGGATTCTTAGACAAAAACATTCGGTGTTAGTGACATGCACCGTGTAAACTCGTCCTAAAGCGTCGCAAGATTTAATACCAGGCCAATCCTGAACAGAATTTCCTTGTATTCTGCGCTTCCATGATTTGCTAGATGGATCTCATCGATAATATTTTGATACTACAACATAAAGAAGTGTTCTTGAAAACATATCCTCTGCAAAGAGCAAAAAAATCCGTTAATGTAGTTTTTGGTCGAGTGGCTAGTTGCTGTTAGAAATTGTTGGCAGTTAAATACACCCTTTCACCACTCTCTAAGTGTACATTGAGATGTGTTACGGTGGGATACCTTTCGTGCTGCGGAAATCCTAAAAGCCGCCACAGTGCTTATTTTTTTTAATAATTGACAGCAACCACATTGATAAGTTTGAACTTCATTCACTGGATTTGCATTGTCTGAGTTCACTAAGTTAAAAATAGCTTGATCGCTTCCTTTATTAATGTATTTGGAGATATATTTTATAGCACGTACTGAACTGCAAGCCTCAACATTTATATGTGCGTTAAACATTTTTGACAATAAAGGGGAATGCGGTACTACCCAACTATTATTATCAACTGTAATGCTACCCTCATTTCTAATATTCAGTGATATCGTTTGTCCTCTATCCGCTGGTGCCCTTCTTTGATATAGTGGGTATCCGTTTTCGTTGTGCATAGTTTCTTTAAGTAATTCTCCTGGATATTTTTTCCTACATTTTCTATTTTTCATGCAAAGACTCTGGGTATTAAAAGGACCGCATGGACCGTGCACCATATTTTTAACAATTATGTCGTGGAGATCTTTGTCGATGCTTGGATCTGGTATTTCAGCACTAATAATTAATTTTATCAAATGTATCAGGTCTTAACTCATCTTTTAGCCAAAACAATATGTGAACGTGTGGCAGACCACGCTTCTGCCATTCTATTGAGTACATAAAACAGCGCACATCTCCAAAGAATTTGCCTTTTGTAATGACATTCATAAGTTTTTTTTACTTTGAACCTAAACTTAAAACCTACCTAGAACCTAAAAACTCTAGCCACTATGTCGTACCTATCAGCTGATTTTTGTCCCGGCATCAACTCATTTATTATTTCAGACCAGTTCGGATTACACGTTAATGTAACTAACAAATCGGGACTTAAGTACATAATAATGTTCGCACATAAGCGAAAGCATCTTGGGTATATTCGTGTAAATATCCAGAACTATTGACAAATTCTGCCAATATCATTTGAATTTACATTTTATTTGTATCATTTGCTATAAGCATCTTGAAGGTGAATATAATTATCTGCTCTTTATTTAGTCTGATTTTGCGAAATATATCTGAGTCGTTCACTTTCAACATTTACGTACATGTCGACATAAAATTGATTGGCAAGTTGCTTGCAACGTTGTACAATATTGAAATTGTTTTCTCGGACCACAATGTGGTAGGCATAAAATCCATACAGGATACTTTTTTGTTGGGCAAACCAGTCACAGGATTCGACTCGCGTCGCGGTCGTGCAGGTGTGCACAGCGCCATAAGATTACATGGGCAGCGTCCGCCGCGCGGTAGACGCTACCGCTTCGCAGTCGCTTTGGTCGCGTAGGTTAAGCCTCGCCAATAACCAAAGCTGATACTTCGTTTATTGAAGGTGCGTTATAACGTCTTTCATGTTCTCCGCTTGGCGTTTGCTCAGGATGAATAACCAATTTATATTCGTCTCCAGGCAACATTTCCAAAACGGTTTTAAAAGTTTGTATAAGACGGTTATGAGCATGTAACATTATCTGAATTTTAAGTACAGTACCTCTTTCTACACCTTGAATGTTTTGACACTTACGTATGGCCTCACTATCTTCATCACTAATAAAATTTTGTAAAAAATTTGGTTGATCATTACTTCGTGGAAGCAAAGAACCATTTCTATGATAAATCTGGCAGCTTCCCCCCACCCCCCCCTGGAAGATAAAATAAACGTCAATTTTCCTGGCAAATGGGAATTAGAAACGTGTATCCTACTCTGCGCATTTTTTTTATTTTTTATTTTTTTTTACCATTTATTCCCAACAAAATATGTTTCCATAAAATATCTTTTCAGTCATTTTTAAACGTCAATTTTCATTATTTTTTGTTTCAATATACAAGACCGACCATCTTCTCGAAGGTATGAGCTACCCCCTAGCTGAAATCCTGGGTACGCCCATGAATCTATGTATTAATTCATGAAGCCCCAAGCGGCCACATCCGGCCGCGATAACAATGAAAAAGCTATTGTGTCTCGTTTTGCCACGACTGATGGGTTAATATTTCATAAGTTAAAAATTTAAATTTTAAACTACCATTAGAGAGCATCCCTCAGAAACTTGTACGGACGTGTGTATTGAATAAAATATAGTGTAGCTTCTAAAAGTCTTTACAACTACAGTTATTGTAAACGAACGTACAATGCGAGATGCCCTCTACGAGCTACGCATCGTCGTACAAAGCGGAAAGCTACGTCAATTAAAGTAGTAGAGAAAAAAATACAGATTTTTACACAGTAATAGAATCTGCAGTCAATAGTCACTGGTGAATGGTTTTTGGTTGCCATGTCTGTCTATTCCGTGCAATATGTTTTTATGGCTTATAGCGTTTTCTTTTCATATGATGGTAAAAACTTCATAAAATAATCTGTAACTAGGTAGTTACAGAGTATTTTTTGTTAGTGTAGTTACAGCGTTTTTGCGCGTTGTTCTTTGTAGTAGGTACTACAAAGAACAATGCGCAAAAACGTTATCTTTCACTGTACTTTTGTACTTTTTAGTTTTTACCACAATACACATGTTCTAATTAAATGAAATCTTACTGTTAGAATAATTATAGTAAAATACAATGTTTTGTACTAATCCCAATTTTTTTTTCTCTTAATTTATAAAGACCATACATCTTAAATCCCGATTTAAACTTCATAAAATGTATTATATGAAGTTATTTTAAGATGGTTTTATTTGTATTTCCTGATTTAACATTCAATTTCCGAGTTGAGCATACTAATGTGCACGTAGGAGTTATAAATATGTTATATCGAGGTAAAATATTTAACGAACAATCTTTAGATAATTATTTATTTAAGAGTTTCCAAGGATCCCGTGCGAAGAAAGCTTTTAACCTTAGATACAAGTCGTGCTTTTGAAATAAAAAGTATAAATTTTTTATTACCAATGCTGCATTCAGTTCATTATGACCACAAGGCATAAAGATAAACAAACAGTGAAATCAGAAATGTGTTATGTTATTGTGACTTGTCTGTCTTTGTGACTAAGTACCTATAGTTAAGTGAAAAAAAAAAAAACAATTTTGACCTAAAAATAATGCACAATTTAATAGGGTTATCATTATTAAGAATTCAGATTGATTATTATTTGAGGAATTGATAATAATAAATTTATAATATTTTTAGGAACCAGAAGTGGGTATGATTAAAAAAAAAATGCAATGCAAGCCGATTAACGGCTTTTATTTAAAGTTATAATAATTTAAAATAACAAAACTAAATTAATACCACTTTATAGCTAGAAAAATTACAAAAAACAACTTTACACAAATTACAAACAGCTGATTTAGTAATATTAGCAATCACAAGACAAAAATTACACAAAGAAAATAATTTGAAAGCACAAAGAAAATAACTAGGAAAGATCTCACCAAGCAGGGTAGCACCTTACGGTCCCAAGTCCACGAGTGAAATGGCCCGCAACTCACAACCGACCGGTTTATATACCCAGCGTGGTGGGATGTTGCCTTATAAAAAAAATAATTAACTTATCAACTAATAATATAATATGATTGAAAAAAATGCACGTAAAACTATTTTCTCAACAATCATTTTACTTTAATTATAATGTTTGCACTTTAGTCTTATATAAGCCTGAAATACAAGTTCTGAATGCTTCTTTTTAAATTCAATAATAATATGATATTTGGAAAACAAAAAAGAGCGCCGTGGGTTGATTATGTAAAGCGTCCCTACATTGTCATCGCTCGTTACTTTCGAATATACTCCGGATATGAGATTCTTTGAGACACAATGAGTTATGCGACAACTCCCCTCCGTCAAATGAAATTCTTAGGCTAATGCCATCAAGTTTTCCTATGTACTTATTCAAATCTTTCTTCGCGAACAAAAACTTGGGTCGTAATACAAAAGAAGGATATTATCGCAGAAAATATTATTATACTATAAGGGCCGCGCTACACCGGAATGGCAGCGGCGAGGCGAGTACTTTTAGTGTCATATGATTTTAAACTTTATCTTCATTATTGTAATACATATTATTATTGCTTGAGAAGTCTACGGCCGCGCCGCCCGTGGCCGCTCGTGGCCGCTCGTGGACGCTAGCGGCCGCCGGCGTCGGCGATTTCTCAAGCGACACTATGTATTACAATAATGAAGATAAAGTTTAAAATCATATGACACTGAAAGTGCTCGCCTCGCCGCTGCCATTCCGGTGTGTCGCGGCCCTTAAGTGAGGAATAAAATGTTTAATATTGAATTTTATTTGTGGGTTTTCTTGATTTAAAGTATTTTTGTGTTTTGTTGATACTTACTAAACAATAATAATATCAAACAGTTAGCTTTTTTGGAACGCGCTTAATAAGTTAAAAAAGCAATAACCCGACTACATAACTTGGAAAATTAAAAAAAAAATGTCTATGCTGCGGCATCATTCTTAATTTGACACCTCCCTTGATTAGAATCAGATCAGTGTGATACTAGCACAAATACATACAAACTGTCAAAATCATTCACTTTCTGTTGGCTTCGTCGTAGTCACATAAAAAAGTGAAGTGTGTAACATGAATCGCCCTAAAACAATTAATATATTATCTAAGTATAACATAAGACCAGCATAACATTATACACCAGAAAGCATAATCTTAATATACACGTCAAATCGTCAAAAGTTAGGCCCTAAAAGTTTAAAAGGTTGAATAATTCCTTTCGGAACCATTTTGGAGTTTCCGCCTCTTAATCTAGATTAATAAATAATTTTGTCTGGACCTGATGTATCACTAGAACTAGACCCTTATTAAATGAGCGAACTTATGAATAGGTTATAGCTAAACGCGGTTTTATAGTTTCAGCAAAATCTCTACTTGTAGTAGCTTTATAATTTAGAAAAAAAAACTGTTTATATAATAATATATCGCTGTTTTTTCTTTAATTAAAATAAGTTTAAAATCCAAAATTATTTTTTCAAGACAACTTTATGTATGTTGCCCAGAATGTTGATGGCGAAGACAAAATGACCTCATTGACACATTTAACAATCTGGTTCCTATTGGAATATTTTTAGTTGGAAAGACGAAAACGTAGGAAAGGGTAAACTCTGGGAATTTTTATAGTTACGTTTATAAATAAGTTCTCACTATTGAGAACTTACTTTCTTCTTTTTTGCTTTATCTTTATAATACGGCTATAGACAACCGTGATATTAAATATCGTTTACTATGGTATATTACACCATAGTTCTAAAATTAAATATAATAATCACTGAAATTAATCTATAACTTTATATCAACGTGCACACTACTTAAGTTGCTCCAAAGCTCACCTAATCTGAGCGTCCTTAACGGTTAAACTTGAGAAGATTTTTCACTTAACTTTGTAAATGTCCCATTAAACACAGAAGACCTATACATCAGGTGTTCAGTGTTCTGTGCAGGGCCTTAAATAAAATATAAGCGGGAGTGAAGCATAGCTCTGAATATAAAGGATTCTTTGAATGTGTGAATGCTATTGAAAACAAAATTTATTTACTAACTAGCTGGGATTTCGGCAAATTTCGTTTTTCCCGCATTGAAAAATCTTTGGTGGGCTGTTGATGAATGTTTTAAATAACTTAAAAATAATCATCGTAGTGACTTTTTTAATTATTATTACATGGGTGAATATAAACAAGAATATCAAAACACAAGTAACAAAGCTGATGAAAGTGAAAATAATTCTTGAGGATAATCGTAGACTTCATTTGGTCGGACCTTGCCTGAAGCTATGTTGCTATTCGGCCTCAATCTTTTATCCAAAGTACATAAACAACACAAACAAACACCACTCCGAATATCGAGTAAAAACCGATCTATAACTACCGACGAAAGTGCTTGTAGTTCTCGGGGGAGAAAAGCTGTCTTTGTAGTTCTTCAAACACTGAATTATTTGTGACTTGTGAGTATTACAGGCACACTACTCACTAGGGCACTTACACAATTTTAACATTTAACTTAGCATTGCCAAAGAATATACGCGAAACATGCTTTTTTAGAACTTTGCCAGCTTTTTTCGAATAATTTTAATTCTTGTAAAAAAATGTATGGAAGTGTAAGTTTTTTTTTGCCCAATTAAATAATTATACACTTTACTTGCACTTATTCCACTTTATTTTAATATATTTATTACAAAATTGTTATAGACACGACCGGTTTCGAATAAATCATCATCAGGAGTACTGCAGGTAATTTTAAATTTAAAAAAATTTGTAAACAAAAAATGGGTTGTCAGCATCACAAAATTTTTCTACCATTCAGTACAATTTTATACCATTAACAATATTTTCTACCAAAAATCACAAATTAAATTTTTAAATGTAATGGAAATGAATCTATAAAATTGATAAATCAAAAAACAATAATTACATTAATTATAAGTTAAATAAAAAAAAATTAAATAAAAGAGGGTAAAAATTTTTTTTGCCCTCTGCAACTACAAGGCTACATGTGCAGGTGTAGGAATGTCAAACACATTACTTCTGTTCATTTAATTCAATTTATGATTGATTTTCATGCCGGGTAAAGTTACCTGGACCTACAGGTCAAGGTGGGCAATGTTGTTTACAGACAACATTGCCCACCTTGATTTTTCACGCAAATATGAACTTTGCGCAGGTGGCATCAAAATCCAGTAAAAGAATTCGTCATCACGCACAATTCACTCACAAATCTGCACCACAATTTGCCCGCAAAAATACGTACCGTTTTTCAGAAGTTCCAACAAGTTACTGAATAAAGTTAGCACTACGGGGTATTGTCAATGTTACCAGTTATATAACCTATTTTCTGCCAAATTAAACAAATGTTTCCATAATATTAAAATACCTCTGTACATCTAAGATTTGCTTAAAATGGATCATAGGGCAAAGTTATCCTATGTGGCAAAGTTGGCATGTTTTACCGGTATACACTAGCATTGCATCGCATTTTTAACCGATTCCCAAAAAGGAGGAGGTTGTATAGTGTTTTATCAACTTATGAATTACATTTCGCATACGTCTAGTCGCACGCACACAAACACCGTGCTGAAGTCTGGCAACAGGGAGGGCGGGGTGTTAGGTTTTTTTCGTTACGGAATATATTGATTCGGTGGCCACGTTCAAAGCCCGCGATAAAAGCTATGCAATAGCTTAAAATATTTTACGAGATTTTGTTTAAGGTCGTTATCATACTGGTGGTTGACAAGCGGATTTCGGGCAGAGCGGGCGCGTAGCGATCACGTCACGATCACGCCGCGGCTTTTCCTTTCGACCTTTCAACCGTATTATGCAGTACGCACATGCGACTCGATATTGCAAGGTTTTGAGGCATCTGAAATATTGGTGATTTACATGCACCCGATTTCTAAGGTGGTCTAGTATGAAAATCGTGTTATCATCGTGTGTGTTACAACATTTTATGTCAATTGGGCTTAGGGCCGGGACACAAAAACACGGCACGACGTCGTGCGACGTCGTACGGCGCCGTACGGCGCCGTGTCGTGGAAATCCACGACGCGCGTCGTAAAAAAACCACGACACGGCGCCGTACGGCGTCGTACGACGTCGTGCCGTAGAAACTCACGTAGATTCAAGATGAGTTTCTACGACGCGACGCCGTACGGCGCCGTGTCGTGGTTTTTTTACGACGCGCGTCGTGGATTTTGTGTCCCGGCCCTTAACGAGACGTTTTGATTTTTCAATCTGAAACTTATAAAATTGAATATAAGTAAGAAATGAAAACCTTATTGTAGGAGATAAGATGGTCTAGGCTCAGCCAGACTTTAATAAGACGCTATTTATTAGTACTTAATGAGGTCACCTGCATTCAGCGCAGACCTATTCATCTGCATCACGTAATGAGCTAGTGGATATATCTGAATTACGCTCGTGACATTTTTCTTGACTCAAGTGGAAATACAAAATTGTTACGAAGTATCGGATGCTTATATTTAGTTTAGCGGAATTTCGCATTTAGTTGGGGTGGTAGTTAGTGTCAGTTATTTTTTATATAATACTAGCTAACCTTGTTTTGTCATAAGAAACAACGCGTTGCATAATAGAAAAGAAACAGCAGAGCTGGCACACATTTTTGTCGAGAGGGAAAAAGAGGATATTACTTCCTTCCCCACGCTTTCAAAATTTCGATCGGGTCAGGTCACTTTTTTTTCCCTAGATGACCGGGGAGCTCTCGGTGAAGAAAGACTGCGGCAGAACACCAGCCGCCGAAACGGAGATGTGCCGGACGCGGCAAGCGCCGTGAGGACGCGGTGTTCGCTAACAGAGGTCCCGTGTCCCAGGGCTGGAAGGAGGGCATGGGGGGGTTTTAGTCGGTAAACCTCCGGCGAACCGAGCCGGAGGGAGTCCGACATACCCCCGTCGTCCACCCCCGTGTGCGGCGGGGGATACGTAACGTATTTCCCCCCCTCAAAAAAAAAAAGGTCACTTTTTTTACCTGCCCCAAAAAAGTTCACACCGCCGCTAAATAAGTTTTTACTTAGAAACGAGTAATTATAATTATTATAGTAATTAGTAATATTATGAGGGTATCACGAGATCGGAAAGCCGTCAAGTCATTGCCTAATTACGTCGCTAAAGCCTCACGCTCAAACATAGTTTTCCGATATTTACTTTGGAACTTCACCGGACTCCATTGATGGCCTGACGAGATACGTCACACACTCGTTTATATGAGCAAACATTCATTTTTGCGAAATGTTTCACTTATAAATTACTCAATTTGGGAGTTTTAACATATACATACAGGAGAAATTGTACTATCAAATAAGTATAAATTAAGTAATTAAAGAAAAAAAATAGCAACGACCTAATTTATGAATTATGGTTAAGAACACTATATTATTATTGTGTGAGCTTTCAAACAAAAAAAAAAAAGGTAGCTGTGTCATACAAACGAAAAGACAGACAGAAAGACATGACAAATCCATAAGAGTTACGTTTTTTGCCATTTGGCGATGTTACCCTTTAGGGTTTTAAAACTAGACCAAAATCGGTCCTTGGATTGGTTCGACTGCAGCGATGTCGCGGACAAACAGACACCTTAAATTATTTATAACATCCTTCTTTTTTCGTTGGTGATAAAAAGTTTCTTCATTATTTTTGATACACCTAATTATAACTTAATCCACCCTTTATAAAGTTTACAAACTAAATGCGCCATAGTTTTAATTTGTAACAACCGTAGAAACTTGAGTTAATTAATATGACAGCTAACTATGAAATGCATAAAGCTTAGAAACTATAAACTTATTGAATGTCCAACACCGCGTGTTTGCAATTTAAGTTCTTGTAAAGTTCCAAACCGAATTCTAGACTGGACTTTGACCACATTTCTCTCAATGATATGCTAGGATTCATTAAGAATATAATATTATTCTTAATAATAATTAAAATATCTCGACTCTCGTCTGTAACTGCGGTTTTTATGACGTTTGACAAAATTAAATACTAACGACAAAGTTGCCACTAAACCGGGCGTAGGTCTATAACAATTATTGCTCAGTACGTAATCTTTACTGACACTGACTGTAAAAAAAGCGTCTTGGTGCAAATAAAGATGTGTAAGAAGTTTGTTCGATAGTAAACTTTAGTTACATAGTAAGTGCATAATTTTATACCTACTTTAAAATATTTTAGTTATTTTTGATTCCCAGAAATTGCAGCGATGACTTTTAATCCTTCGATCGGGGATTCTTAGAAATGCTATTGTATTCTATTGTTGTTACGGTCACCGGTGTCCTTATGGGGCTTGAAGGATTAATATGTCTAAAAATGTACTGTGACTGCTATAGCAGATACAATATATATTTTCAGAAAGACTAACGAAATTTTTTGTATAAAAATATACTACAACTGCCGCAACGTTGATTAAAAATTCTAACACCATTCACCAAATAGAGAACTAAAACAAAAATGTCGTTAAGTCAAGAAAATATTGCAGTGTTCGCTGCAACGTCGAATTAAATTAAACAAACACGTACGATGAAATTTCTAGAAATTTCTGGAATATTAGGGTATGTGAATGTTCTGACCAGGGCCGGTTCAACCGTTTCGTTTTGAACCGTGTGTTAATTGAATCCACAGAGGAGCAACGCAGTCCAAGTTTTCATAAAACAAACATTACATATTTATATCTTGTTTCCTTTGCATCTATAATATGTATAAACATATAACCTCCTCCTTTTTGGATTTCAGTTAAAAATTAATCCATATTCGCATGGTCACGACATCACGCGTAAACGGCTGGACCGATTTTGCTGAAATTTGGCATTGAGATACTTTAAGTCCCGAAGACAAACAAAGGATACATTTTGTCCCGGAAAAATGTACGGTTACTGCACAATATACTATTCAATCTATTTTGATTGAATTTGGTATGGAGATACTTTAAGTCACGGGAAAGGACAAGGGATACTTTTTATCCCAGAAAATGTACGGTTCCCACACAGTAAACTTTTATGATTAACTTTTATCATCGTTAAGACAGAACAATGTATGTCGGGTCAGCTAGTATTTTTATAAAAATTATAACATTTATTAGAACTTTATTGACAGCTAAGGCTAGCAAATAAAGCCATAAAATAGCATTTTTATACTTTTAATTTTAATCATCACGTAGACCGTACGATCGGTATCTTCTTAATTAAAACTTATTAATCGGGACTTAACGCGACTTATTTAAATAGTAATGCTACTACGAGTACATACTTTTTCTCGACGTTTCTTCTTGACGTATCTTCTTGTTGCGTGCTGCTGCGTGAAAAAACTATAATCAAAAATTTTCTACAGTATCCAGGTATTTACAAAGAAACTAGAAAATAAATAAATTCGAACAGTTCGTAGATACGGCAAAGGCGTATCAATTCCAGTTACAAAACTATAAAATTACACTTTTATTTATCCCCGGTAGGAATCAAACAGTTTAGCCCGGGGCGATCAATCAGGAGCGGAGTAAAAATACGATATCAGTACGGGGGGCGTATTGTAGGGGCATTCGAAGAAACTCGACTTTCAGGAAGGCAGCCCGTCCAATTTATTCCGAATGTTTAACATTCGGAAGATTGAGAGGTAACGGAAAATATTTGTGTACCTCCCCGATACTCGTACGGTTTTGAATATTTACCATTTGTGTTTGTCCCGGTACGGTGCAGAGATGAGTCGGGAATAGCTGGATCTGCTGCTGTGTAATATAAGTTGCCTAATGTGCCAACTGTGATTGTGACCCAAATCTAAGTAATATTTATTACCTTAACGTACCGAATGCATACTATAATCTTAATAATAATAAGTATATATAAAAATGGATTTTCAAATGTGATAGTCGCGCTAAAACTCGAAAACGGCTGAACAGATTGGGCTGATTTTAGTCTTAAAATATTCGTAGAAGTCCAGGGAAGGTTTGAAAGTGACACGAAGTTCACCGGGACAGCTAGTATTATGATATTTTAAATATTTTTGTAAAATACTATAACGCCATCAACTCCGGCTTAAATCTGGTTATCTCGCGGGAACCGTACATTTTTGCGGGATAAAGAGTACCCTATATCCTTTCCCGGGACTCAAAGTATCTCCATGCCAAATTTTTGCAAAACCGGTTTAGCGGTTTGGACGTGAAGAGGTCACAAACATACAGACAGACACACTTTGCCATTTATAATATTAGTATGGGTTAGTATTGATGAATCTACTTCCATCACTTTTATGTAGGTACTCATAGCTATTTCCACTTATTTTTCCAATATAAATACTATTATGATTCGAGGACTCTCCCAGTAAACAGTGTAACAGAGGGCCAACACAATAATTTCGTTCCACCATCACGTCTTCATAATAATGTTGTAGCGCGAAATGTGTACTTGACAATATGTATTTTATTTCCCCAGTTACCGTCTAGTTTTTCTATTTACTCTGTTTCGCTTCGCATCTTATTTGTCTCTTGATATAGTACGTTGACATAAGGTAATATGTAACCTATGGAAGGTGTAAACGCCCTTCGGAAATACGTAGCTCGACAGTATAAAATTAATTTATTTGTTACTTTTCAAAAACCTTATGTACCGAGCAAGCTGGAAATTAAACAGCGTTATTATTTTGTTTAGTTAGAACGAAGTATTAGAAGTGTTAGAAGAATTATTATTATTAAAAGTATTTTTGACGTCTGGCAGTGCTAAGGATATTCCTTTAGAGTAAAAGGCTCGATGAAGTCCTTGCAGCAGTATGAATAAAATGTTTTTTTTAATCTTTGATTTATGGCATTTTAGAGATACCAATAACAATTATAATGTTTTTCTGAATTAATCATTTTTCTGAAATTTCCTTTGTCCTCTAGTAGGTAAACCATGCCGCAGTTTCGGCATTGGTATCGAGTAGACTCCTCCTCGAATTCAACGGAAAACTTATCAAAAACCTAAATTCTTCTCATAAAACATTCAAGTAAATCAAAAACTGTCGACTGCGGTACCCCGAGGCTTTTGTTACTGGATGATAAAAAATTGCGCAGCAAACAAAAGGGTATTTTTATATAATTTCTTACAACAACAAACCAACAGACAGGAAAAACTGGCTACGCTTCTTCATAATCCAGTTTACGCTATGCCCGGAAATTAAAATATTGTGTTAAAACTCCACTTATATTAAATAAACTTCTTCACTTTTTCAAAATTTTAAATTGTTGTTACTACGAGTGAAGCTGGAAACCATTTGAAGCTTGTTTGAGTGATTTTTAATGAATTGATTTACAAAGAAAGAGGCTTTTGGTCGTTAAAAGGCTGTGATATCAGTAAGCTACCATGTAGTAGCTTAAAACTTAAAATAATAATTTAAGTTTTATTGTGGAACTCATTTCAATATACGACGAGTAATAAATATAATGGATAAAACGAAACATTCATATAATTTTCTATATTTTTATAAGAATAGAACTTTTAAAAATATAATATATACTAGTGCGATGGCTTTATTTTTGTTTTCAGTATATTTGCACATGACGGGGTTCATATCTCGCGGGACGGAGGAGAGCTCAATATGTATGTGGTTTTTGGTCGGCAAAAGGCATAACAAAAATAGAATATTTCCAAATTTAGTCTTTGCAGCCTGAAATAAATGCGCCCTAAAGTTAATTTTTTATCCGGACATCCTTCCTGCTTTGTTAGGGGGTGACTAACCTTTTGAGCGGGTGATTTTTATACTTGAAAATAAACCCCGAATAATTGTTTAATTTTTTAAACATGGATACTACATTATATTTCCTTGGATCCGACCTAACGGAAACACGATATCTTTAAAAAAATTCTACTATTAGAGATATATATTACACTAAATTAATATTTTAACACATTGTATAAAATTCTATCATTGAGAAACTGACCTGACTTCTGCGTCGTCCTTTTTCACCTGGCATTACGAAAGACAGGCTTGAGTGTGAAGAGAGAACGACGATGTTTGATTTTTTGGGTTAGTCGCCCTCTTAAGCGAGTTCAGTATATAATTGTGAATGGTTTAAACAATATTATGATGAAACAAAATAATACGAATGTAAAACATTACAAAGTGCCAGACAATAATCTGACAATACTTAAAATTAGGTATTTACAAGTCCATAAATTAAAAGAGAGACGACCCCTTAATTTACAACGAAAGAATAAAGAGATCCTGTAATTTTGATGAAACAGTAAAGATTTACAACGATTTCAATTACCTATGTCGCAATGCTAAGGCAATGGATGGAATTTGTTTTTCCCGACATTAAAGGAAGATAAGGGACTATTATAGGGGCGCGCGGAACGACCAGTAAAACGCTATCTTTGCCTCTTTTAAGAATATTTGAATATTTAATTCGAAAATGAACGCAGCTTAGATTCATAACGCTTTATCGTCTGAGAGCACACTATGCAAATATGGAAATTCTGTAGTAAACAAAAGTAGAAAGCTTAAACGCTTGATAGTTTACGAAAAATATTTATTTTAACAACTACGTTTAGGAATCCTAGATTTAAAACTGAGCACATTCAGAAGAAAAACATTCACAAAAATGTAGGGGGATCAATGAACATTAATTCGTATACACAAATGAAACGCAATATTACTTGCACTTTTTCCACTATATTCATAAATTACAATTTAAAGACTTTAAACACGACCGGTTCCGAACTAAATCATCATCAGGTGTCTGTCTTTAGTTCGAAACCGGTCGTGTTTAAAGTCTTTAAATTGTAATTTATGAATATAGTGGAAAAAGTGCAAGTAATATTATGTTTCATTTGTGTATAAAATGAATTTCCACCAAGAACCGACAGTACAATCAATTACATATATTAATTCGTATTATGATGCAGTTTACTTAAAAATATTCACCCATACTTTTGACCTCAGTACGAAATTCGACCCGTATCTGATTTTGTGTTCGTGACTGTACTTTCGACCAGTTACTAAAGTAAATAAAACTATTCTCGAAATTACAAACTTCCCGAAAGCAAGATCAATGTTTAATTTAAAACAATTTATAGTTCGACTTTGAGTTAGGGCGTTATTTTTTATAGTAACTTTGTTTAACCTGAAGTTTATTTTAGACTATTTAAACTGGAACTATTATTAAAAGTTATCTACTTAGTCCACATTAACTTTTACCTCTATTAGCATGTAGTTTTGCACCTATATTTTAGTTACGATTCACAAGGTTTTTTTCAGAGATTACTCAGAAGCTACGATTTCTAACGGTATACAATTTTTTTCCCTTAGATTTTTCAACTTGGCGCCGTGTCCGTCACTTGATCTAATGTATGCAAAACTCAGACACCACTATCTTTATGTATGCGACTCTTCGTCCGGATATTTTAAGCCCACGGTCAACATGCGATTAAATTGCATAAGTTTCAGTTGGACTTGTGTTGAGATTTTTAGAGCTACTACAGCTAGGAGCAACGGATCACCTGATGGAATGCTATCATCCGCAAGTCGCAATTTAAAGAAGCGCAGATCACACTAGGTAAATCGTAATAAATTAATACGTGACGGATAAATTATTTTTATTATTCGTTTACATGGCAAAATGTACGATATCCAAGAGAGAATATACAGAATTCTTTGCTAACTTATAGGTGTAACATGATCTAGAATTATAACGTGAAAACTTATTTCACGGGTCTTTTGCGAATCACGAAACCTTTGTTTCTTTATCGATTACAAATTTTCAGCGACATTGATAGATCACTGGTGACGATCCAAACTAAGCCTGCAAGGGCGTCGCCAAGGGGGGGCGGGAGGGGCAGCTGCCCCCCCCTAGAGATTCTAAAAAAGTTGCCAAATACATATAATGCAACCAAAGTCCTAAGTCTTTGAGGTGATTTGCTTGAAGTTCAAGCCTTGAACAATCATTCCCGTACGTCGAAACTCGAATGAATTCACTAATTCCACTCTAATTCATAGAGAATAAGAAAAGTATGAATTGTAGTAGGTAAAGTCAACTTGCCCCCCCCTGCGCCATCGGCTGGTGACGCCCTTGAAGCCTGTACTAAGTAAATTTTCGAAATTTGAAGTATTTTTCAATAGGGAGAGAATATACTGTGGCATAGGATCGACCAATAATACGGCCTTGCAGAAAACCGGCGTAAAACGTTTATTATTACGTTTCGGCGAGCTTACCGAAGGTTTGGGAATCGGGGCTAGATACAATATTATATGCTCCTAAAGAACATCAGAACTTAGGAAATAAAAGTGTGAAATGATCATCTATGAAATATGTTTATGATCTACCTACGTAAGTTATTTTCTTGTACCTACTCACATTCTTTAGTTAGCTTCTTTCAAAATCTGAAAAGATATTTTCATCAACACAACTTTCTTTACTTCACCTCAAATATTTTATGCGGATATTAAAATTGTTTTTATTAACTTCCGCTAACTTTGTAATTTATCTTATTGAGTTATTACCGAATCCGCATAAATCATAAAAGTGCTGTAAATTTCACATTAAATACTTGGAATTTAAACCAAAAGGCCTCGTCGGCCGGCTTATCGGACTAAGTTTTGTTAACGAAATGATTCCTTTTCCGCTTAAACTTTTTAATGTTTTGTAAATCACTAATGTATTTAGTTTCAACAAGAGGTGTATTTTGTAAAAAATAAGGTTTAAAAAACTAAAACCCGACTAGGTACTAAAACGCGCTCTAAAAAGTACGAAACAAGAAAATAGTTTATAGGGATATGGAAATGTTTAAAGGATAGCCGTGGTCGTATGTATGCCCATTTATTATCTACTAGCTGTCCCGGCAAACATTGTTTTGCCATTTAAAGTATTTCTACTTCATCAGTTGACACAAAATGTTACCCCCTCTTTTGTCCCCTTAGTGGGGTGGGGGGGGGGGGGGGGGGTAATTTTTATACACCAGATGTTGAGTTGGAAGGAGGCAAATATATCTGCGAAAACCGTATGCAAATCGGATCAGTAGTTTTCGTGTTAAAGCAAAAGTCTTATACAAAACCTGACCCCCTCTTTCGTCCCTTTAGAGGGGTGGGGGGAAAAAAAAAAACCACGCTCAACACTAACGAGGGTGAAGGTACTACATGGTAATTAAACGATACTCAAAAAGTATATCTTTAGTTCAGGGTACAATGATTTCACTTTCAATTTATAACCTTGTTCCTGAAACAGGAGAATGAAAAGTCAACACTAACGACGCGACTACAAATATCAAGTAATTGCAAGCAAAGCCGTACACCATATTATTATATAGTAATGTAGTGCCCAACAGCACCTTTGACTGATTTTAGAGTTACTTTGAATTAGTGTTGCTATAGACAATTAATTGTTGTTTCATATTGTATTGAAGTGATATCATGAATTCATGCAATAATCAGGTGATTGCAAGCAAACCCGAGGAAAATACCTAATAAAATTTATATATTTGAAATGTGCTAACAAAGTTCCTTCATTAGATACCCCACACAACATAGTCAAAAAAAAAAAAAAATTTTGTTCTATACTTTAAGTGCCTTAGATGGCGCTATAGTCAATTTTACGTAAAGTCATGTAGCCTATAACCAGCGGACAATCAAGACGCTTCCAATAACACCTCATTTGTCTAAATAGGACAAGTAGTTTTAAAGTTACGAGGGAACAGACAAACATCCATACCCACATACATACAACATACATACATACATACAGGTCAAAATCATAACCCTCCTTTTTGCTTCGCCGTAGTCGGGTAAAAACTAATAAAATTTTGAAAATAATCTTTAAGTAAGTTTTATTTTACAATAATATAGTAGCTTTTAATATAAATAGCTTTGTATATTAAGATTTTGCTATAAAACTAATAAATAATTATTTATAGCAAAGTTTTATAGCAACATCTCATCAAAATCAAGATGTTTTCTTTGCTGTCTTTCAGCAATTTTCAAGCGTCTGTAGCACAAGAAGTCACGTGGAAGTGTGTGTGAAGCTTCGCAAAGTCACGTGCTTAAAATTATTAAATATATTATTAGGTTTTTAATTTTTATGGAATGTATAGTATGGCTTAGCAAGACCAATTAATTAAAACCACGTAAATTTCAATCCAGTAAATATTTATTTTGTACTTACACATAATATTATCAGGGCGAGCAAAGCGAGCCCTAGTATAATCCACAACCTGTACCTACATTTTGTGGTAAACTTTACGGGAAAACGTTGTGTTGTATGTTCATCAGTCAGCCAAGGTTTTTTTTATAAGTAGATGTGTCATCACTCATCATCAGTCAGCCAAGGTATGAATGACGACACGAGCCCTCACAAAGCTCGGCTTTTAGCTAGTTATTCAATCCCTAATATGACGAAGTTACTAACTGCAAATATTTTTATGATGCAGATATAATATCGTTGGTCCTAAGACATGTGTAATAATAACATATTATATTTTACTAAAATATTATTACATCTAAAGTCAAAAACACATGTCATTAGCCTTGAACCCGCCGTTATAATCTGCAACCGGTATTCTCCGCGATCGTCAACATTGTCTAGTCATTCTTCACACACGCATTAAAATAAACGTTTAATAATAAAATATGCTGTCATATAACAATACGCGAGCCTGGTTAGCATCCATCCTGAAATAGCATTCAGTATAAATGTTTTCATAAGCCCCGTATTAAACCGTTTCACAGATTAAACATCTGGTATAAAAGCAGAAATAAAATTAGCCCAACGCCCTGGTATTTTAGTTTTAACGTCTAACCGGAACTAATTTAGAGGCGTTTACTGCATCTGCAGTAAATCAGATCTTACTGCACTGCGTGTGAATTAGGCTGAAAAAAGAATAAAGTTCAGCACGTGGAGACGGAGCTTAAAATCGCTAGTTCTGGGCCCGCGTGTGTGCGTGGGCCGCGTCTGTGTGCGTTCCGCTGCAGGTATCGGCGCTCAGTTCCCTTCAGGCTTTAGCGCTTGAGTCACGTGTAGAGGGTGTCACAGTCGCGCCGTTCGAAATTCGAATACGCTGCGATCTATCGGAATACACGCTGCATTTTAAATTTAGAACGACTGTTGATTCGATTAAAATGTGAAACTTAAATTCGAACGTCGAACAAACGATTCCGTTTGATGAGTTACTGATATGAATTGTTGAATAAACAAAAATGCCGGAATTTGTGCCGATTTTTGGGAAGGTGTTGATTTGAACGAAGTGTTGGAAGTGATTTGAGATTTGAGTGCCTCGTTACTGTGGTGTTAAGTGTATCGTTAAAAAACTTTGAAACACTGTAGATATTTGGATATTTTTGAACCTGACATATTTATTTGGTAAGCGTTTTTTGATTAATTTATAATTGTGGTAAAGTCTACAATTACAGTTATAAGAAAGTTTAATTGACGTTTTTAATATCAAATAATCGTGAATATACTATACTATAGGCAATTTACGTTTCTTTGAGACGAAAAAATACAACCATAAGTAGTATTTTTCCTACTCGTAACTCCACAAATGGTAAACAGAAAAAACACAATGCCTAGAACAATCGTTGATATAAGTATATACTTACCAAGATTTTTCAAATAAAATAATTAATATTTAGCAACTCTTGCGTAAAAACGTTTATTGCCTAAAAACCGTATATTTATGTAGGATTGTAACTATACGGTGTCCTTTTTCTGAACTCAAACTTTCTTTCTTCTAAATTTCGTCTATTTCGGTTAAACGGTTTATACATGGAGACAAAATTTTACATTTACAATATTTATAATAGTATAACATTTGTATGGATTATAATATAAATATATACTTCTAAGTATTTAAATATCGTGATAAAAACATTGTGTAGAGGTCTCAATTTTTTTTTACACCTCATATAATATTTTTAAATATCAAAATATGCAATCAAAATGTGTAAAATGCTAAGGCGAGATCACGTCTTGGTTAACTCTGTCAAAAGTTATGAGATCTTATGTAAGCCAAGTTTCTGATTTCACACGCCCTTAATTTGTAAAGCTTGACTGCACAAGCTCTACTGTCTGCACCCTAATCTAATATTTAATATTTTGTAGCTTTTTGTCCGGTTTCTGAGGGTTTTTTAACCGACCTCCAAAAAGGAGGAGGTTATAATTATTATTATGTTCGTCTGTTTATATATATTTTTTTGTATGTTCAACGATTACTTCGCCGTCTGTGGACCGATTTTTAAATTTTTTTCGCTATTGTATAGGGTATAATCCGAATTTGGTACCATGTTCAGAAAAGTGGTGGTCTGATGATGTGATCCATGAGGAATCGAGGGGACTCCTTGAAATTTATATGGGAACATATGGTGAATTCGATTTTTTCTGAAGTATTTCAGGCATATACTACCAAAAAGTAATATTTTGCACCAGGATGTACCCTGAGTCCAATTTGTAGTATATTTCAGGCATATACTACCAAAAACTAAGATTTTGCACCAGGATGTACCCTGAGTCCGAAGGTACCCAACAGAACTTTTGAATCCTTATAGATACAAGTTCGAGGATTTTGGCTTTATTTAAATTACTCCAAGCAAAAGCCAATGAATCCTGCATTATTTCAGCTGAACATAGGCTAAATTTTATTTTGGAAAAAATAGGGTTTCGTAAGATATTTGGGTTTTTCGGACGCCAGGTGTAAAATCAACCAGAAAAGTTACTTATTTTGCGTACGCTGCCGAAACTATAAAAGATAGAACTATAAAATGTTGTAAGTAATTGTAGATTTTATAAATTTCTACAAAAAAGTCCGCGACACACTATACTTATATCTATGTCGAGTGAGGCACAATAACCATTTTTTTATTTAAAAATCTGATTTTTTTTGGACTACATTTAAATGCGTTTATTTTACTTATGCTATTAATCTTTATCAAAATAAATTATTTCATCACTAAGTACAGTTTATGTAGATAAAATTTGGTCTTTGAATGATTAAAATTGGACGAGGGCGTCACCAAACGGGGGTGCGCGTGCGGGAGGCAGACAATACGAGTATGTGCAGTGTGCACTGTGCATCTTTCGGATAATGACTGCGTCCGCGTCGCTATAATACTATAGCCTTGTGGTCTCGTAGGTACCTAAAAAGGGTAAAATTATTATTTTTTATTATTTTTTAATAAAAAATTAAAACTGACTTCCAAGGTAAAAACAAAAGTAATATTCTTGAAAATAATCTAAAAAGAATTACCCCCACCTTGGAAGTAATATAATTAACCCCACCTTGGAAGTCGGTTTCAATTTTTTGTTAAAAAAAATAATAATAGAAGCTAATAGAAGGTTATCTACGATACGACATTGTTGATTAGTTAAGCTGAGGCTTAACCTACGCGTCAGTGACAGAGCGTCAAGTTGCGTTAAGTTGTCAAATGTGTGTTTTGTTATTTGTATACAAAAAACACATTTGACAACTTGACGCAACTTGGCGCTCCGTCACTGACGCGTAGGTTTGTTCTAAGCTTTAAGGTTTGAACAAACCTACGCGACCACGCGACTGCGAAGCGGAAGCGTCAATACAAAACACACATTTGACAAGTTATCAAATGTGTGTTTTGTATCGACGCTCCCGCTTCGCAGTCGCGTGGTCGCGTAGGTTTGGCCTAAGCCTTAACGTTTTGACGTTAGCCAATGAAAGGCGTTTGTCAATTTAATAATCTACATCTATATCATTATATAAAAGGCTTTGTCCTGAATGACATGAAAATGGAATCACGCTACGGCCCAAACCACTGATTGTAAATACTTGAAATTTGGAGGGAGTGTTCTTCGTATGACGTAGGCGTGCGATAAGAAGGGATTTTTAGAAGTTCCTCTCCTAAGGGTGTGAAAAGGGGGGATGAAGTTAGTATGGGACAACTCGATTCCATAGTCCGATCTCCTTGAAAATTCGCGTCATTATTATTTGATGTATTTTATGGAAGATGTAATTCATAGTTTGTTAAAATTTATCCTTAAAAGTCGTTAAAAAGCATGAACAGTTAGTTTACAGCGCTTTAACCCATCAGTCGTGGCAAAACGAGACACAATAGCTTTTTCATTGTTATCGCGGCCGGATGTGGCCGCTTGGAGCTTCATGAATTAAGTATAGTTTTCACAGAGCCAGTACTGGCTGCCAATAAGACTGGCAGCCAGTATTGGCTTGGTATATGCCGCGTGTGAACAGTTTTTCAAGCCAGGCCAAACTGTTCACACGCGGCATATACCAAGCCAATACTGGCTTGCAGTCTTACTGGCTGCCAGTACTGGCTCTGTGCAAACTATACTTTACAGCGTTTAGCAGCGGCTTGCGGCGAAGTAAAGAGTTAGAGGCGTCAGACATTGCTTTTTGCCACAATAGATATATAATCTGTCTACTCTGTTTTTGCCATACTTAACCGGTAAGTTAAGTGCTTGATACACGGTTTAAAACGGCGGTTTGAAACTTAAGTTTAAAAGCGTGTAGATAAATTGTTTTATGCCAAAAAACACCAAATTTGGCATAAAACAACTATCTACACGGTTTGAAACTTAAGTTTTAAGCCGCCATTTTAAACCGTGTATCACACTTTAGAGCTCTCAATTTGATTAAATACTCTTTTCTTTATTATTAAAAACCAAAGAGTATGTAAAATTTTGGTAAAATTACTTCCCAAGAATTGGGTCTTGGGAGTGCTTGGAACAAATAAAAATAGTTTTTTTTTTAATTGAGACTTAAGTTTATATTTTTTTATTGAGATTAACGTATAAGCACAAAAGATTGTCTAAAGTGCCAAAGTTATGAATGAAAAAAAACTCTCTGTCTGTCTGTGATTCTTGCTTTCACGCTAAACCACGGGTAAACTGTTGTTTTTCCCAAAGTGGGCGATAACGCCTTGTGGGTGCTGAAGGTCTAGAGAACGGTGTGAGACCCAAAGAAAACGGGGTTGTTGTGTAGAGGCTTGGGAGTGATTTATTTCATCTGGATGCATTTCAGTTTAAAAAAAATTGGGGGCGCTAAAACATAATTTGTTCTTAAAGTGGGCAGTAGACAAAATAAGTTTGGGAACCCCTTCGCTAAAGCCTATAACTATTGAACCAATTTTAATGGGTTTGCAGATACTTTAAATCTTGGGATAGAAAAAATATACGGTTTTTGTATACAGTTCGACAAGGCTTTAAAATTTAAATGAATATGTCAATGATGACAATGGGCGCTGCTGGTAAAGGAGAACTGTCAAAAATGACGTTTTTTTTTATGATAGAAGCATTAGTTCCTTTTCTCGCCACGTTCATAAACAGCCTTGTCAACCTGTAAAGCTTATTTTTTTAATTTAATTAAACCGCTGAACCGATTAAGATAACGTTCGGCACTTTAAAAAAAAATTGACAATTAAATCTCAATAAAAAAAAAACAAAGCGCTAAAGTTAGAGTAGAAATAAGAATTTTTAAATTTTCTAATTTTCCGCTCAATTTTTAAAATGTTTTCTATCGTATTCTTCTTCTCAAAAACAAACACATCAAAAAAAGAAATAGTGAAATCGATTCAGCCGTTTAGGCGTGATGTCGTGACCACGCGAATATGGATTAATTTTTATATAATCTATAGCATTATTAATTATAAGGCTTTGTCCTGGATGACAATAAAATGGAAAAGCTACGGCCTGAACCACTGTTCGTAGAGATTTAAAATTTAGAGGGAGTGTTCTCCGTATGACGTAAGCGTGCAATAAGAAGGGATTTTTTTAAATTCCTCTCCTAAGGGGATGAGAAGGGGGGTTGAAGTTAGTATGGGACAACTCGATTCCTTAGTCCAATCTGCTCGATGCGGCAATATTATTTGATATATTTTATGGAAGATGTAATTCATAGTTTGTTGGGCTAAGGTTCATAAGCCTACCCCAATTTTTTGGTGCTCACATGGGTTGAGGAAGGATGTTTTGGGTCAGAAAAACCTCCTCGTGCCACTTTCACCCCTGAAAAATTTACATTTAAAAGGAGAATGCCCAAGGTCGGTACCATTAATTCTCATGCGCTAAGATGAAAATAATACAGTAATTATTTTCCGATTTTTTTACGTAATTACACGCCCGGAATCCAATTTTTAAACCCGGAATTTAAATTAAAGAATAAAAGTTATTAAATGACTCCCTCCACATTCATTTAGTGATGTAGTGCATTATTAGAAACACATCAAACAATATATTGTAACAATATCGATTCATTCAACTAAAGCAGTTATTGCAATCGTTATTCCAATTTTTATAAATATTACTTGCTATAATAACAATTTCCGAATGATAATATTATTTATGGATATCATGCATTAGAAAATTAAGCTAATCCATTACACCTAATCGATTCAGTGCTGCTATTAGACAAAATCGATTTTTTTCATAGACTTCGATTTCTCGATCGCGTCCCTAACCGACGCATATTTTCTAACATCTGTGATCTGTCATTGTGACATTTGCGAATACGTCTATAAATTGTCTTTTATTTTTCAGATGAATTTCACAAAATAATATTAATAAATACTTTAGAACAAGAGTGTCATCTTCAATGTTTAATTAATTACAATCTTGGATAACTCCCAGTCCGGTAAGCACACCTTAATTTATATTCTGAATATGTAAAGTAAGTATATTAAATTCTATGTAAAAAGGCACCTTCTATGTACCTATTTCCTGACATTCCTGACTTTCATTTAGTTTTTGATTTCACAATTACCATTTAGACTTTAGAGTATAGATATTTCTATGAATATACATATTATAAACACTATTTAATTCATTGTTTTATTACAGCTGACTTCAGATTCTGTACAGAGCAAACAGAACCAGTGAAGGCTCTTTTAACCTGTTTTTGGTCATAGAAGAGTTGTCTATTCTACCTACTACAAGAACAAAATCGACATGAGAGAAACATTATAATTATAGACTATTTCCGTTGCTTGGTAATAATTTTTGTTTATTTTAAGTATATCCTATTAATATTTTTCATTTTCCAATATAGGATACTGCTGGTAGTGCTTTTATTATTGTGTAAACATAAACATGTTTTCACAAATAATTTCATGAAACATTTTTATTTCTTGTCACTATTATTTGTAAGATTTAACAATACAATGAATGTATTACTATATTACATATCACTTTTTAGATCTCAAGATTGAAAAGAGTTTGTGCTGCTTGCTGGAGGACAGCTGAAAGAGAAGTACGACGTTATGATGAGCAAGATTCCAATCGTCCTGGTTTGTTAAGAGGTATTCTGACAGATGCTGGATCAAGTGATATACCTCCAAACTATACAAACCAAAAAATGATTTCTTCTGTGTACAAACGAGCTGCAAGTACATCTAATCACTGTATATTTGTTAATTGTTTTGAAACGGATGTTTACTGGTAGTATTATGTATGAGACTGGTTTTAATGTCATGCGGACCGTTGGTACGGATTGCTCCGCTTAGATTGGTCTATACGGAGCGATCCGTACCGACGGTCCGTGTGACAATAAAACCAGCCTAAAGGAACAGTTATATATATTACTATGCACTTAATTATAAGTTCTATATCCCACCATGTTGTATGATTTAGATGAGTTTTGCAGGAGTATGATGATTGATGAATGATTTAAATAGGTTTTTTTCTTTTATGTAAATAAAAATGAATCTTATTTAAATGTTTGTGTGATCATGCTCACATTTTGCAGTACTTACATAATAATTATGTTCCATAAATTGTACTGCAATATGTGAATTACATACTGAATTATGTGTATTAATTCATACACTACACGCTTAATTTACATGTAATATTAGAGTAAGTAAGTAAGAGTATAGAATTAAGCCCTTTGTAAAGCCCTTTTTTTCTTTAGTTTATAAATTATAATAGAACTCTATTCTTTGTTAATGAAATGAAATAGTTTATTGAATCAAGTTAATGTTCATGTTTTAAATGAAACCGTGCCGCTGGAAGTTTGATGTACCTATATAATATTTGTTATTGTTGTGACACTGTTTGGATAAAATATATAATTACATTGTAATAAAATACATTGTTTGTTTTATTTTTGACTCCAGTCAACAGCATGAGCATAGCCCAATAGCGCACTAGCGGCCAGGTCGCGGCGGCCATCGAGATAGATAGTATGCGTGTGATGTGCGTGTGCGTATGATGTGCGGGTGCGTGTGATGTGCGTGTGCGTGTGATGTGGGTGTGCGTGTGCGTATGATGTGCGGGTGCGTGTGATGTGCGGGTGCGTGTGATGTGCATGTGCGTGTGCGTCGCGTGTGCATGTCTCGGGCAAACTATTCGACTTCAAGTTAAACTGAGCGTCGTTGCTGGCTCCTCCTTACGATGGCTCGGCCTTGTCGCGCGAGGCAGCTTCGGATTAAAAAAAATCAGACCGAAGCCGCCTCGCGTGGCATGCGTACTGCGGCAAATGTCCGAGGCTGCCTCGCAAGGCGGCTCGATTGGTCAGTACGCGGCTATTGGGTTAATGTGTCCATTGTGAAAAGTATTGTAACTAAAATGATACTTACATTTTTGCTTAAATTGCTTATGAGAATGTATTCAATAATAATAATAATAAATACCCCTAGAATAGTAGATATTATAGCGGCGGTTTTTAGTCACAACACAGTATGCGGGAGATTTCGGTGATGATTTATTACTAATATAAGCGCCTTACTCTGTTTTTAGAGCAATAACGTTTGCTCGTGTATGACTTGTCAATTAAATAGGTGCTTTGTAGATTTTGAGGTTATTTTCGATTTTATCAAATTACTCTAAAACCCCGGTTTTGTTTACAAAGAAATTTTTATAGGAGCTAAAATGATAATCATAGACTTTAAAAAACCAAGTTTCATAATGACGCAACATGAGACAGGGTACCATAGAGTTATGATCTTTCTCCTTTTCGTAATCTTGAGATAAGGTCATCTGTTTTCTGGTGATTATGTGTTACTTACTTACTAGGGAGTGCCTCCGTACCTACTGAAGTAGTCGGGCCCCACCGAAAGGGGGGTTCGGGGGGCATAGCCCCCGCCAAAACAAAAGCGCGAGCGTACTGCGGCTCCCCGAAGGGGGGCTCGGTGGGCGCAGCCCCCCGCCAAAACAAAAACAAATACGATCCAGAAAGTCCAACAGTAGGTTTTTAGCATTAACTATATAATATATTTGTAACAATTTATTGTTATTAGAATATTATTGTTTTCTTATACTTTTGTAGAATTTAGGCGGATTGTCTCGAATGGAGAGCTTTAAATTATGTTTTGTCATCTTATTATTGTTAAAAAATATTGGCGTTCGAAATTCAAAATTAATTATTGCTGTACAGTTCGACAAGGCTGTTTATGAACGTGGCGAGAAAAGGAACTAACGCTTCTATCATACAAAAACGTCATTTTTGATAATTCTCCTTTACCAGTAGCGCCCATTGATATCATTGAGATATTCATTTAAAGCCTTGTCGAACTGTACGTTAAATTGGTGTTTTTTTTTCATTGAGATTTAATTTTATGCACAAAAGATTGTGTAAAGTGCCAAAAATTTAAAAATATTTTTCTAAGGAATGAACTTACACTTTTGCTAATCTATATCATCATATTATCATAAAAGGCTTTGTCTTGAATGATAAAATCTATACATATTATAAAACAAAGTCGCTTTTTTCCCTCATGTCCTTTTGTTCTCTTTAATCTTTAAAACTACGCAACGGATTTTGATGATTCTTTCAGTGTTAGATAGTCCATTTATCGAGAAAGGCTATAGGCTACATTTTATCACGCTAAGACTAATAGGAGCGAAGAAATAGAGGAAAATGTGGAAAAATGGGGAAAATTATTTGAAAGGGCTAACTTGAACGTGCTAATCTCAGGAACTACTGGTTCGATTTGAAAAATTATTTCAATGTTAGATAGCCCATTTATTGAGGAAGGCTATAAGCTATACGCTAAGACTAATAGGAGTATGTGAAAAAAAACAGGGAAATTATTTGAAAGGGCTTATCTCGCGAGCTACTGGAGCAATTTATATGTTATTTGGCACGGATAAGAAGTAGACCACGTGAAGGATCATAGGATTTTAATTATTTTTTCAATGGCTATATATTTTATACCCGTGCAACGCCGGGGCGGGTCGCTAGTATCATATAATATAAACTCCAGTCCGAATCTTAGATAACAGACAGTAGCCGCAACGTAAGGTGTAAGAATTCTTGACTCTTGTATACTGCATAATATTTTTTATTATAAGAAAACGATTAAGATTTAAGATTTATAGATTATAGACTTTTTGTAGCTATATCTGGAAAAGCTCGTGTTGAATTAAGAACTTGTTACATAGGAACTGATAGTAATTTTTTGACAATATAAGAAGAGTAACAATAATAAAGAGATTACAAGAATAATTGTGGGAATAAGAAAGAGTGGTAAGTAAATAAAGGTAAAAAGATATATTAAAAACTTAACCAATTTTTAATAGACCAGCAGCTATAACTTTATATTTTCAGGAATCCCACAGAAACCTTAACTGGATGTTTATTAAATCTGACTTTATGTAAGCTTTGAGATTTAAAAAAATCTAAGTTTTCAATTCTTCCGACGTTGTGTGGGTTCTACCACTTGCCTACGAGTACATAATATGTACCTACATCCGATTATATTTGAGTTTAATTTGAAATAAATTTATTTGATTATTAAATCAGCTAACGGGAACATAATTATATCTTGATATCTATACATATAATAAAACTGTAGAAATGAAAATTCTGTACATTAAAGATATTCAAAAAATAATAAGCGGGGGGTGTCACTACATCGCTATAGAAGCCAAAAATGTAGTTAGTTTTTTGTCTGTCTGTCTGTCTGTCTGTATGTTTGTTCCACTATCACACGAAAACTACCGATCCGATTTGAATGCGGTTTTCACAGATATATTTGTCTTCTTCCAACTTAACATCTGGTGTATAAAAAAAATTACCCCACCACTCTAAAGGGACGAAAGAGGGGGTCAGATTTTGTATAAGACTTTTACTTTAACACGAAAACTACTGATCCGATTTGCATACGGTTTTCGCAGATGTATTTGTCTTCTTCCAATTCAACATCTGGTGTATAAAAATCATCCCCCCCACCCCTCTAAGGGGACCAAAGAGGGGGTCGGATTTTGGATGAAACTTTATTCTTTAATGGACTTACTTCATATTATTAATTTATTAACTGTTTTTTCCAACTTAACAGCTGGTGCATAAAATTTTCCGTTCTACCCCTCTTAGGGGACAAAAGAGGGGGTACGATTTTGTATCAACTGATGAAGTAGAAATACTTTAAATAGCAAAACAACGTTTGCCGGGACAGCTAGTTGCAAATAAAAATAATCAAGCCTGTACGTTTTTAAATTTTAATGTATTAATGTAGGTATTAATGATCCAAACAGTTGCACTTCCAAAAATTGTAATATATTATTCTTACAAAAACATAATATTGTAATCCACGCTTAATAATTTTAATTGTGTTAAATAGTAAACCGTATAATTCCTTATTCCTCCTCAAAAAGCGAGTTGTTTTAATTTTTCGCATATTTTACTTCAGGGCAAAAGCTCTCGCGTTTTTATGGACAAGATTTTAAAATTCATTGCGAATTTAAAGTATGTTTTTTGAGTTCCACTTACTTCGATCGTTCTGGTTATTATGTCGTTGAAGATAACGAATTTCTACTTGCATTTTGTACAGTACATAATTATTAATTTATTTCACTGCAGTTCCTCTGGTAATTTTATATAAATTTTATGAGCAGACGGTTCCCACGCGATACAATTTTGGCGCAACGGAGTTGCGGGCGTCATCTAGTTATATTTTAAAACATTAATAATAAACACTTTTTTATACTAGTACTAATTTTTAAAGAATTTAGGGAACACAACAAGGATTTTATAGGAATGGTCCCAAAACCTATTTAAACCGTTTCGAGTAAAAAATAATCCTAATATCCAGATACACATATAAAACAATGGACTGTTTTTAATAAGCATTCTGTTGCTGTTATACTTATTATATATCTAAGATATAGTATGTAGATTACTCCATTGCCTCTTGGTAATTTATTCAAGACTGACATTTAGCATATCCGATTATACTGCTAAGTATTAATCGATATTACCTTTAGTTTTCTTGATTGACAGATGCTGATAAGATCTTTTTGAAATTTAATTATTATCTACTGCTGTAATTATTATTTACTCAGATGTTTTGCTGTAAGTATGTTAAAAAACAATTTTAGGATACAGTTATAACAGATTCCCTGAAAGTATGACAATGTACTTCTTTAGCATATTTTGATTTTACATCAGTTATCAAATCAGCTTTGTTATATTTTCAACGTTCTAGTAACAAACCGCTTACTAATTTACGTTTCCACTTAAAGGAAGCAGTGGTCGATATTACCTTTAGTTTTATTGATTGACAGACGCTGATAACATCTTTTTCAACACATCACTGCTATAATTATTATTATGTACTCAGATGTTTTACTGTATGTTAAAAACAATTTCATGTTACAATTATAACTTATAAAGGATTCCCTGAAAGTATGACAATGTACTTCTTTAGCATATTTTGATTTTACATCAGTTATCAAATCAGCTCTGTTATATTTTCAACGTTCTAGTAACAAACCGTTTAGTAATTTACGTTTCCACTTAAAGGAAGCAGTGGTCGATATTACCTTTAGTTTTATTGATTGACAGATGCTGATAACATCTTTTTCAACACATCACTGCTATAATTATTATTATGTACTCAGATGTTTTGCTGTATGTTAAAAACAATTTTATGTTACAGTTATAACTTATAACAGATTCCCTGAAAGTATGACAATGTACTTCTTTAGCATATTTTTATTTTACATCAGTTATCAAATCAGCTCTGTTGTATTTACAACGTTCAAGTAACAAACCGTTTACTTATTAAGACGTCAATGTAATTAAATAAAGTGTGTCGAAATGAACATAGATATTATAGTAATGAAAAGTGATTTATAGTTTGAAGTAAATATCTTAATTAAAAGTGACGCAACGGCGCCACAGCTGGAGTCCCGTGAGACTTTACATCGTGATATTTTTTCCTATCGTTTTCTATTAGGACTACCACACGTCAAACTTTATGTAGGTCAGGTACTTTTTTACAGGCTTTTATGACAAAGTGTGCATCGATACCGCAGTTTAAATTATATAAACCCTTAAATATGTATAACTCAAAGGTGACTGACTGACTGATAAAGTGATCTATCAACGCACAGCCCAAACCACTGGACGGATCGGACTGAAATTTGGTATGCAGGTAGATGTTATGAGTAGGCATCAGCTAAGAAAGGATTTTGATCAATTCTACCCCTAAGGGAATAAAATAGGGGACGAAAGTTTGTATGAAACTTTGTCAATTTTAAACCGTTCGGGGCTCGGGCTGAGACTTTGATACCTAATTAATAATAATATTTCTTAACGCGAGCAAAGCCGCGGGCAAAAGCTAGTGATTAAATAAAAACTTTAAATATTCAGACGTGACTATGACCATGACATTTCAGAAAAGAGTGTTGGGGCGTCCATAAATTGATCGAGACTTTTTGACGATTGTGCTTTGATCCCCTCCCCTAAATACCTCCTGTGATTTGTGGACCTTTTTCAATATGTCATGATGTACTAATTGAGATATTATATACTAATTGACATACAAATTCCAAGTAATTTATCCCAAGATCGTGTCACGTTTATCCTTTTTTTTTTTGACGTAGAGAAATGCTGTGACGCATTCCGCAGGGGATGAGGACTCCCACTGCGGATATGTGGGGCTCGCCGCGGGCGAAGATGGTGTGTGCCGCGGCCCTACCCACTAAAACTCTACGGTGCTCCTAGCCACCGCTTCCTGACGAAGTCGCGGGAACTGTACGACACCACAACTTCATCAGCGGACGTCTGCTTAGTGGGCTGCAGACTCCTCTCGATGGGAGCGTTTTACTCGCTTCCCAGGCCGAGCAGAGGCCCCAATGGGGGCTTGCTTCTAGGCCATTCCACTGCGTTTTGTCGCGATGCGCAGGAGCACACTGCACATCGCGACCCTCTCGGGGACTCAGTAAAATGGGCGACGACATCCCCATACCGCCGCCCTGAGCAACCCGGTTATGGCGGGACGTTGTTGTCGCCATTGTTGGCACGACGTCTTCGCCTTGGCCGTCTTCTGGGGTCGAGCGCCTCCCTTTCTCTTATACGCTCGGCCTCCTCTTTGACGGAGATAACTTCTTCGGCGAAGTCTTCCACCGCTTTCCAGTCCGGGTCGCCGCGCAGCAAGGCTCGCACCAATGCTTGCAGCGTGATGTCAGGTCCGATTGCGGCCGTCAGGGCCGCGCGTTGTCCAATCCAGGAGGGACAGGTCGTCACGGTGTGATCGGCCGTATCCCTGTCCGCGTCACAATGGTGACAGCGTGTATTCTCCTTCCTTCCGACGATCTCACACAGGTACCGACCGAAGCACCCGCACCCGGTCAGCACCTGCGTGAGGCGGAACGAGAGTGCTCCTGTCTTCCTGTCGAGCCATTCCTTGAGTACCGGGCGGATCGCCAGCACCAAGTCTACGCTGACTTGCGGGTTCTCTAGCCGCTCCCTCCACATTTCAATAGCCATCTCTCTAGCGTCATTCCTCCACCGACGTACGACGTCCGGTGGGGGGTTTCTGCCCCCCGTGCAGGCAGAAGCCCGCGCGGGAGGCAGCAACCCCCCACCGTCGTCGAAAACGTCGGCGAAGGCGCGCGCGTCTAAATCCCAAGGGATGGCTCCCGCGAGCAGGCATGCCGCATCTTTAGATATTGTGCGGTAGCCACGGACGGCTAGGGTAGTCATCATCCTTTGTAGCCTGCCCAATGCAAGCCGGTTCTCTTGCTGCAGATGGTCTGTCCAGATCGGCGCCCCATACATTACCATGGAGCGCACGACCCCCATATACAATCACCGGCAGCTAAGGCTCGGGCCCCCGAGGTTCGGGAGCAACGAGGCCGATGCTCCGGCGGACTTCGCTACCTTCGTCTGGAGCATCTTGAAGTGCTCCTTAAATGTCCATCGGCTATCTAGGACGAGACCCAGATACGTCATAGATGGTGTGACGTTAATCTGGGTCCCACCGACTATAGTCATGCTTATCCTAACTCATCTTAACATTATTAAAGAATTACTGTAATGATACTTACTTGAATAACAAATACAGGCATAGAAATTAAACAAATTTCTAGGAATAATTCTAAGAGATGAAAGAAAATTATACAGTTTTTGCTGTAGGCCGAATACTTTATTTAATTAATTTACAATTTTTTTGACGATTTCATTTCGCTTAGACCGATAACCTTCTTTTTTTTCCCGTGGCTGTAATTCTGAGAATATTTTTCTCACTTCGGTTTTACCCTGAAAAACATCAGACAAAAGCCAAACACATTAAAATCTTATATATTATAAAAATGGATTTTCAAATGTGTTAGTCGCGCTAAAACTTAAAATATTCGTAGAAGTCCAGGTAAGGTTTTAAAGTGACACGAAGTTCACCGGGACAGCTAGTTTTTAATATTTTTATGGGTAAATTAATTTAATGTTCGGATTCTCCGTTTCATCGGAGTAAGAGTGTGGAAGTGTTGGGTAGACAGCTGCAAGTGTGGCGACACTTGTTTGCAAACACTTGAAAATTAAAAACTCCACAACCAAGCCTGTCACCGGTATAAAACAGCGCTGTATAAAATGATCGACTTTTGTAATTTATTTTACATCCATACGAATATTATAAATGGGATAGTGTGTCGGTCTATCTGTTACCTCTTCACGTTAAAGCCACTGAACCGATTTTGATAAAATTTTGGCATGGAGATACTTTGAGCCCCGGGAAAGGACATAGGATACTTATCCATAAACCAACAAACGAATTTTGGCGCAACGGAGTTGCAGGCGTCATTAGGATTAAAATATTTTAAACGAGGTTTTTATAATATTTGGAGAACAACGAATTTACAATGTTGGCCAAGGTTGAAGACAATGGCAACATTAACAGAATACCATGGCTAATTCCAGTAATTACTGTTATTTCATGTTGAACAATAGTACCTACGTACGTTTAGCGGTGTGTTCTAATTGTTCATGCGTGTGGGTGTAGAAAAACGATTATGACTAGATAGTTCTTTATATTATGTTAGAACCACAATCATATCTTTTTAAAATGCTTTACCTGTACAAAATAAGATTAGGTAAGCATTGATTATTTATTGTGGATAATTATGGGGAAACTGAACTAAATGTTCATTTGTATGAAATATTTCATGAGTGTGAAATACTTAGTTTAGTTTTAGTTAAATATAGGTTGACTTGAATGTAATCGCTAAATCTTTTCCAGGTTAGCTGTAACGTAATACAATAACAATTAAGACGTAAATGGCGAGATACAACGTAGCTATCTTGCTTCGATCTTAACTCATTTTGTTAATACTTAAATAATGTTAAATTCTAAAAAACATACTTACATATAATTTGTAATATTATAATTATGCTATAGTGTATAATATAGCTCTCATGAGCATTTAGGTTTAAGATTTTGTCAATTTTTTGTTGAAGCGAACAGTTCTTTAGCGGTGTTGTGTATTTTTATGTAATGGGTAAAAGTTTATTAATAACATGCGTAAAACTGTGAGAGATAAGAAAATTTATGACTGCTGTTTCGTTTTTGTTACGACCAGAGTTGAGGGACAACCACTGACCTCTAGAGGTCAGTGGAGACAACGAAGGCTATTGGATCACAGGGCAACTAACGCAAAAAATCGAACATCGTCCTTCTCTCCTCAAACTCACGCCTGTCTTTCATAAGCCTGGTGAAAAAGTTCGACGTGGAATCATCGCCAAGTTAGTTTTTTCTTAATAACTAGATAAATATACAACATTTAAAAAATCCGCTAGGTCGGATTCTCAATTATAGAATTTTATACAATGTGTTAAAATATATGTGTTAATATAAATGAAAAATTTGCGAATATTAGATGAATCTTTGTGATTTTTTTCTATCGAGAAAATTTTAAGATATCGTGTATTCTGCTAGGTCGGATCCTCGGAAATAAATATAATGTAGTATCTATGTTTAAAAAATGAAACAATTCGGTGCCCTTTTTCAAGTTTAAAAATGAATTATAAAATCGTCAATTTTGGGTTAGTCGCCCCCTTAAATAATTACATCGTCTTCTATATTGCAGTATTAGCAATGGCTACTGTCCCAATACTGCATTATCGTATGTCGCACACTCGCCTCAGGTATCGAGTTTCAGAGATTATCATATCAACAGGGATATATATCTAATTACAATTCCCTTCACTATGCTATTAGGCTAATCTGTAATTAAGCTCGGTGCACCATGTTATGTCCTAACAACTAGGTTGCTTGAGGGTCGGTAGGGCTCGAACATTTTAATCGCTGCGGTAGTGCATTAAATGTGTGTACAATCGGCGAAAATATTAAAAATGCTTCAACTCCCAAGCGGTTAAATTCGATCGCGATAACAATAGATTTCCAAGAATCCGCGATCGAGGAATCAAATTCAATAATATGCATTAAATTCGATTTAATTCGTGATCCTTGATAAAATATATTTACACTAGGAGTTCCACGTGGATCCGCCTGAGTAATGAGGAATTACGCGGGAACCATTCATTTTTCTGTAGCCAAATGCTTCCCCGTGGTCAACTCTATTTATTATCTGTGCACAGTACCATAAAAATATGTATAGTTATTTAATGAGATTAGCTTCAATTAAACATATTTTAGCTCAGTTTTTAAGTTTTTCGGTTCATTTTAGCACACATAATGTTATGATCGTACGCTATTTAAAAAACAAAAACTATTCAATTCAGATCATATAAAAAACCAGCAATAAAAATAAATACAATGTTTGAGAACACTAATTTAGATACAGTAAACACATTTAACTTGCTCGGCATTAACATCGACACTCATTTAAATTGGAAAACACATATTCAAACCATCAAATTAAAATTATCAAAATTCACATACGCACTTTTTCATATTAAATGCAGCACAGACACACAAACCTCCCTCACAGCATATACTATGCTTACGCATACTCCTGGCTGCGATATGAGATCATACTGTGGGGGAACAGCGTAAACAGCCACGAACTCTTTATCTTACAAAAAAAATGTGTAAGAATAATAGCACAAATAAAAAATAGAGACAGCTGCAGGCCATATTTCATTAAATACAAATTACTTACACTTACATCCATTTACATATTAGATATTAGCTTATTTGTTTTCAAAAATTTAGATTACTAAAGTTAAAGATACATATGACATTAACACACGACACAAAAACACTACATTTACCATACTCCAGAATTAAAATGCTAAACGAAAGCCCATACTACATGTCAGTTAAAATAGTTAATCACCTCCCAGATGCAATTAAAAAAAATCGGTTATCTGTAAAGTCGGTTTACTGACGATAGTTGAACGTGACAACGTCATAGCCTTAACTCTCAGTTCCGGGAAAAATCTATGCAAAAAATTTGGCAGGTCAATGTGCAAAAAAAATGGCGCCCGGCCTACCATACAATCCATATTTTATGCTTGTGTGAACTACATTATAATATATGTTAAATTTTCTATCTATCAAGCCGTCATAATATAGTATTTAGTCCGATGTGATATTAGTTTCTCAATTATAAACTTTCGAAACTATAATTAGTGACTTGTTCAGAAGAAATAAACGAATACTTTATTCTTCATATATTAAGTCATACCTTGACACGTAGGAAATAGAGCACAATTTTGAATAGCCGAAATAATACTAATAGCTCACAGATTGTTTATTTATTTTTTATTTAGAGTGTGGTCAATGTATCAAAGGTCATAACTAACCAAACTTCTTCATACAAAAGTATTCTCTAAGTCATCGAAATACGTAATATAATCGAAACAAAGAGCGCGGCCCAGGTGGGCCTTACGGTTGTTGAGAGACTTGAGAGTGTAAATGGAACGCCTCAGAGCTGTCAGCGAGGTAACGCCGCATGAACTGTCATGTTTTTCATCATCATCATTCAAGAAAAAATTAAAAAGCTACTTAACTGAAAAATGTTTCTACTCGCTAGAAGAATTCTTTTCTAAAGAAGATTAACGTCTAAAGAATAATAAGTTCATAAAATATATTACTTTCATTCATGTACTATTGTAATTGTCTATATTATCTTATATCTTTAAACGAGCAATTCTTGTATATATATATAATTGGAATCTCGGAATCGGCTCCAACGATTTTCATGAAATTTAGTATATAGGGGTTTTCGGGGGCGATAAATCGATCTAGCTAGGAATCATTTTCATAAAATGTCATTTTATGTGTGTTTTTTTAATTTTTTGAATACCGAGCGAAGCTCGGTCATATAGCTAGTAAGAAATTAACCTTCATAAGGTCTTTAATTTTACAAACGTTACCGTGCCTTGGGTCAGATTTGACCAAAGTAGTAAAATTATTATAAAAAATTATCAAAAATAAATATAAATTAGTTAAAGGAATTATTTGTCATTTAAAAAAAAAAAATTCTATAGAAATACTTTAATTTTATGTAAAAAATATTATACATTATATCTAGACTTTATATTAAAAAGCTGAAAAGTATGTTTGTTTGGACACGGTAAAGCGCTTGACGGATTTTTATATAATTTAGCGAAGCTATAGAGTAGACTACGGGGAACGATAATATAAACTATTTTTTTGTTAGAAAATGTACGGTTCCCGTTTCCCAGTTCCTGCGAAATTTCTGATTAACGTGGATGGAGCCGCACAAAATATCTAGTCTAATATAAAAAGAAAATAGGCAATTTTGATAAATATTTTTATAAAATGTGGCAAAGCAGTAATAGAAAAGAAATGTAAATTAGGTATATCTTATTGAGGTCATATAACTACCTACTGTATTAGATTTTTTTACGTATGAATGTCTTACAATCTCACACCAAAAGTTTTATTGACATTTTGCACATTGTTGGCAACAACTTCTTTTAGGAAGCTACTTAGCTGTTGTTAGGAGTAAGTTGATGGAATTTTCCAAGCATAAGTATCGTCGTTTTGCTAGGCATTTTTTTAGCCGCAAAAAGTGGGAAAGCATTGTAGGCTGATCTATCTACCATGGCCATGTTACTTGAGCCCAAAGTTTTGTTTTTCTTTTGTAGCTTTATCCAGGGCATTTAGGCCATCTTTATATTCGATGAAGTCAAAGTATTATATAATAATCACAGGTTTTTGTAGTAAAGTAATGAATAAAATTATTCCCCGACTTATTTTTTTAGGTGTCGAAACAAGTGTTAGAATCTATGGTAAGAGCAAAACATGATGAATACATAGGTCGTTTACTTGTTCTTACTATTTCTGAAGGTAATCCAGGTTTATTCTAACTTATAGCTGATCCAACTACAGTGATTTGTTTTTGTTCATGCCGATTTGATGCAAAAAAAAAATTGTCCACCGTATGATGGAACTCCCAGGCCGCAAGTCAAATCAAGGACTACATACAAGCCTAGGTATTTGTCAACACCTGATTCTTTGCCCGTGTAGGGTTGGATATTCCAATCTCCAATCTCAGCTGGTGACAGAATCACATAAACCACAGATGTCATATTATTTAGTTGATTTTGATGGCATGTATTGTCGAAACGGGAATGCATTTTTGAATACGACAAGCTGCTCATTATTATAAAATATTTTATGTTTATTGGTCTTAGTGTTATAAATTATGATTCTAAGACTTGTATGGGTAGAACCAAAGAACTTCTCATTCGAAAGTTATACGATACCTAAACAATTAGGACAATAACAGATGCGCTGTGCGTTTGATATGAGTTGCGGTCAATTCTGACCCAAAGACCGTTAGAGTAAAAAAAGCCATACGCGAAATATTTAAACTATTTTTTAAAATCTTATTCCACTAAGAAGTAAATTGAGACGAAAAATTAAAAGTCATAAAATATCATACTTCTTGAGCGCTTATTTTCTGAGAAAATTTAATTTCTATCTCAAAATGGGTCAAAATTGACCCGAAGACCGTATGAAGGTTAAGAAACGAATAATATATTATAATATTATGTTACATAAGAAATTACAATTCAAAATATATTTTGTAAAGTAGATACTTATTTTATAAGCAACCGCCTGTACAAGGTGCTGAGTTTGTATATTGTATACTATACTTGGATGCTAATAGTCTTTGAATCTTTAAATCTTATTTAAAATAATAATCAAAACCTTTATATTTAACTTATGAAATTCAGTTAGGCTTTAATCATTTATGCAGTCACGTGCCTCACGTATGTACTTCGCTAACAGAATTTTCTCTCCGGCAGTACACATTTTCACCGCAAAGTATTAAAGGCTGCTTAAGTTAGCAAAGTGCTTAGTGTAATGACTTGGGTGCTTAGTAAGACAAGATTTATGAAGCCGGGAGCAAACCTAAGTCGTGTTAAATATGAATGAATTCCTTTGCTGAAACAAATACGACCTTGTCTCGTAGCCCAAAAAGGCTTTTAGGGTCACTCAAAATAGCAACTTAAGATTGGAAGCTTGCTAGGTATGAACACGATGTTCAGTAAATCATAATTAGAATTTTAATTAAGGTACTTAAGTACACTTTAGAATTACAGGTATTCATTTATTAATGCAGTGCCGTTGATGAAAAAGACTGAAGTTTAGTAAGAATAGACTAGGATAATAAGTACACCCGGTTAGCTATACAAAGCAGAAAAATATCAAAATGAACGCAAATCGACGGACTTTTAAATATTTCACAAATCAGGACAAGCATAGATAGTATGTACTTTAATTATGTAAGTACATATACTATGAAAGAAATAAAGAAAATATGAATATGAACATGAAAAAATTTTCTCGGAAATAAAGGATATATGAATATGAATGAAAAAGTGTAATTTTCAAAAACACTTTCAAAATAAAGAAAATGACCTTTTGTTAAGTCGGTTAAAAATTTAAACTTCAGATATAGTTTACGTGAAAGTAAATAATACTTGTCACGTTTGATAACGTTACCAGAGCCTATAACATGTATTTAGAAGTTCAATTGGTAAACGAGATTTTACCCTCTTTTAAGATCTACGGAATAACATGACGCTTGCCTCAAACATTTGTATATATAAATTAAGCAGTAAATGAGGTCTCTTAAGATTCATTTTCCCCGGAAATTCGAGGTGGTAATAAAAAAGTAATTAGTGACTTCTCAGAGGTAATCTAAGAGATTATTCATTTAAATTTGTGGATTTGCTTATAATTTAGGAGTGCTGGCAAATTTTCTTATTGTTTCGTTATTTCCTAATTCCTTTCTACTCTGGTCATAACTTTATAATTCGTTCTCCAGAATTGGAATTATAAGGAAAATTTCTCAGCAGAAAAAGTAAGATTTACAACAACATGAATGCAGAGATAATTTTATTATTATACAAATTAAATTGATTGACATTAAGGCTAGACTAGATTTATAATATGCGTCCGCCCGAACGCGCGGTTTTGCGGCTACACCGAGACATTACAAGCAAAATATCTTTACCTAGGTACTATTGCCAGCCTGAAAATCTACTAATACATACTAATATTATTTTTTATTTTTTAGCTGGTATTGACTGATAGTAGTCTGCAACAATCACTACTCTACCATTTATTTCTCCATACGTTTCCCCCGATAATTTTTCTTCCATGTCAAATGAAATAATTTGGAGTCCGCATAACATTCCTCTAACTTTTTGGGTTCTACCTTTTTCATTACTTATAGCTCAATTTTTTACAAGAACGTACAAAATGTTAGACGTTTTAAATTACAGAACACATAAATAACTTTAGGTGGAGAGTTTTTTCATATTACTTTGCAAACTTTGTTATTGAGACTAGCATCCCGGGAAAAAGTTTTTTCTCTAGTCTATTTACTAAAAAAGAAAATACGGAGAAGAATTATTAGTTAAACAAACCCAAAGTAAAGTTAAATTATAATTTAAAAATTCAAGGTAGAAATCTTAGAAAAGTTAATGTAAACAAAAAGAAAATCGACAGGTATAACTAATAGAAAGCAAGCATGTTTGTTTTTTTAGATAAAAAAAGGAGTTATATGCCTAGGGGAAAAAACTAAAATACCTACACTATTTTCACTGGGTGCACCTACAGTGTACACACAGTAGGTTGATTCTGTTAAATTATCTTACAATAATACAGTTTCAAAATAATTATTGTTATCGGTATATTAACACAATAAACGAATGTCCTGTAATTTCATGTAATTTGGCTAATAATATTTAAAATTTTAGATAATATAGAGTAGACCACGGAAAAAAACATACTTAGGCTTGTTGGTAACAACATGGTAACTAACAAAAATCCATTTATATGGCCATATTTCATTTGCAACTGTATTTATTTAAGTGCTCTTGTTCACTTATCACGTAAAATCGTATGGAGTTGTAAATACTTTCACAAACATGATTAAAATTGAAATGCAAAGTAATAGGCCGATAATAATGCAATTAATATTCATGAGTTAATTGTTATAGTGATGATTATGTTAATTAACCTCGCTGGTTGACGTTATGGGCGTACTTATAATACGATTATAAATTAAACGCTTTTATTTCATAATGCATATTGGCTACTGACGCGTAGCTGTCTCGCTGGTGATGAAGGATAAAGCAATAAGTTTTCATAGAAAAGTGTTGTGAAATGACATTAATTGTTCTAAAAATTTTATGATAACTTTATTTGATTTGTAGATACAAATCAAACGGACATACTTCTTTTTTTTTCTAGCTCTATACCGCATTACGTAGAGTCGGCTCTCCTAGTACTGCGCCAAGAAATTCGATCTTCAGTTATCGATTTAGGCCATTTACTTACAGCTACTGCTTTGGTCATACTGGTCCACCGCGTGGCTAGGGGTCTTCCAGCTTCCTCTAGCTCTCTTACTACGGCACTCAGAGACATTTAATAACGATTAAACATTAATCTAATGAAGAGTTACAACAATTTAATATCAAACGCTGCCGCCGAAGATTACTATTTCTTGTAAAACCCACCAAGGACTTCCATAGAATATTTAATCTATCGTACCTAATGGACGATTCTAATTCATCTTAATAATCCGATATTAACTGATTCATAGGATCTAGTGTCTTGTGCTAGGTAATTATAAAGTCAATTATGGCCTGCCCGTATCTATTTATTGCGCTCCCTCAGCGAGCCAATCGCATACTCATTAGAGTATTTAATTGAGATCTACAGCTTGCACTATTATTACCTTATTGATCGATGCAATTTTATAACGATATTCAGGCACTAATAAACTCGGGTTAGAGGAAAGCAGTAGTTAGTTATACGATAGACCAATTAAAAGTTACTTAGTAGCAGTACTAAGATTCAAAGCTTGTATTCACTCTTTATGACAGAGCTAATGTAAGTGTTTTCTCTATGTCAGTAAAAATCTCCATAATTCTGACAGTTGGAACGATCGGCCTCCTCATTAATTTTGTATGCTCATAATATAACGTTTCATTCCAGATTTCAAGTTTACTTAGTAATCAAAAAGTATGAAATATCTTGCTACCTAGGCTTTTTGTATTAAAAAACAATAATTTGTCGTATTATCTTATATACAAAATTCTCGTGTCACAATGTTAGTCCGCGAACTCCTCCGAAACGACTTTACTGTTCAGTAGGTCTGAGAATTGGCTACTGGGTACTTTATATATTGATAAGTGCATTTGTTGAATAAATATTAGTAAATTATTACAACCTGAGACTGACGGCGACCATTGTTTGTGCGACGAGATAGCGATCGACGTTGCCATGGCGACATACTTATTTAGTCACTTCAATAAAATAATATGGGCGAAATACTTTATATTATGGCAAAGCAACGTTTGCCGGGACAGCTAGTATAATATAAAAAAAGCAAAAGTGAAAGTTATATGAATAAAAAAGGTTAACATCAATAATTAACTGATAGTTATAAAACCTGTTTAGAATTAGCCTCAACCAATCGGCATCTATCATTGAATCTTTTTATTGGATTTTAATATTAACATTCTTGTAATTGTGATATAATTTTGAGATAAACAGCTTGACAAAATATGTTTATTATAAATAATGGATCACCTGTATAACAGGTATACTTACGGCCGATACGCGGGCGCCCACGAGCCAATTATTCGTGGAGATTAATGATTGGAGTAAAAAATGTATTCGCTACCAATTTAGAGACCTTACTGATAACCTTCATGGTTTTTAGGTCGAATAGAGCTTCAAAACATATTATTGTTTACTGTATACCTATAAATTATTAGATATACTTATTATAAAAAAATACTAATGTAATATTACATTTCATGAAAGCATTTTTCATGCAATATTTTAAAAGATAATTATATACATTCTTGCTTCGTTATTACACAAAAAACCCTTGCGTCTAATGTATCACTTTTTATTGAAATGGGTTTCTAAATAAAATTAATAAAGCCATGATTTAAGAGAAGGAATTTAATAAAACGATACGCCCACCCTCGATGAATATTCACACAAACCCATCGACAAGAAAAGGAAAGATAATTAAACTGAATAAAGTAATATTATACAGGTCCAAAAAGTTCCACGAAAAGAAAAACACGAAATAATCGGAGTCACATTTTCCTTCCGACGTTGATTTGAAAATACAAAGCAAACAGCCGAAATTATTTCCAAGTAAATATTGACGGATGACCCCAGCTCGCAATCTAACCCTGGCTTAATCTTTTCTGTGTACTTTAACGTCCCAAGCCAAAGACATCATTTTACCGTTGAAGAATGTAATTTTGCCAATGATCCTTTGACAAAATGAAAGGTAAATCTTGGGATGTAATTACTTTGGATATATTTATCTATTTAAATTGGAAAAGACATTGCATGTTTAGAGAAATAAGATAAAATTTCTGTAATAAGTCAAACTGCGTCTATAGTAAGATTAAAAATCCAAAAATGTTCTGTCCTTCTGTTACCTTATCACGCTTAAATCGTTTAACCGATTTGATTAAAATTGAGTATAATATAGTAGGAATAATATTTTAGATGTATTATGTTGTTATAAACAGTTCCCAAGTGATAAGTTACGAATTTCATCGCAACGAAAGCAACAATTAGTTGTGAAATAGCAACTTTGTATAATGTATGTCTGGCAGCGACTATTCCTGCTTTTTTTTCTACAATTTTCATAAAACTATCTAATAAATGTTCCAAATAGAGCAGCTATTTTCGACAGACTAAAAGATTCTGCAAACTCAACAAATACATTAAGATAAGTTGTGTGGGGATAAGCTGCGTTTCCACGGCTTATGTAAATTTTGGGACCGGATATTTCAAGATCATTTAAAATAATTTACTCTAAGCCGTAGCAAATTTCGCTATAAATAAACACATTTATTATAAACTTTGTTGCTTCTTTTGTGGGCCTTGTTTAACATTTTACTCCATTTTCGCCGAGATAAGACGAGACATTTTTATAAAATCCACAAAAAAATTAATAAACGCATTTCTTGATAGCAGGCAATAACTGCCAGTTATGACCACTGTCCACACCAGCAGAGTGCCACTCACACTTATTTAACTTCTTCGATCTTGTTTCCTTTTAAAATTACATCTTTGCATGATTAATGGGAGTTAAAACAAAAGTTTTTCCATGTTAAAATAAAGTAGGTAAGTTTTAAACAACGTTCTTTAAATGCACATTTACTACTGATATTTGATATTAATGCGGTCTGCATTTTTTGCAACTTAAAGAAGCACTCATCCACAACTCTTGTTCTACATGACTAGTTGGATCTATCTGATTCGATCTATTAATTATTATTATGAAATCTTTGCATTTGTATACCTATTACTACAGACCGTAGCCTATACGCTAGTCACCGAACAAGGTGAATTTTCGAAAACGGGTAACTTATTTCTTGTAGGTTCTCAGGCACAAATCCAAAGCTATCTTGTTTCGGCAAGACCGTGTTAAGTCCGGACTCCGGAGCGAAAGAAATAATTAGAAGCGTTAGTTTTTCAGTGACTCTGCTAACACTAGATACAAACTACTACAGTTTTGCCTTAACGTGCATAATAATAATCAGTCTTATTTGCCGAAGGGGATAGGCAATAATATAAACAATGATTAAGATTAGATTATACGAATATAGGGAAGCGTTTAATTAACAGATAGTCAAGTAGCTGTTAAGGAATTAGCGCGGCCCGAGCGCAATGAAGACCTATAATTATCCATTGGCAAACTCATTACAGGAACAAAGGATTTAATTAAAAACCGATAAAAACTTGAGTGTTTGCGCACCGGTTAAATTAAATTCATTGCTGTATTGATATTCGCGTCGCGTTTCGGGAACGTTACACGGATATGATTTTGGACGAATTATTTATTAAACATCGTTTTTAGTGTTCCATACCCAAAGTTAATTAGTGCGGAGTACCCCTTGTTAAATAGGTATCCCTATTATCTAATTCAGATTACTAAGACTTCGCAGTCTTTCCATCTATCTGTCTGCTTGTCTTCAGGCTTGACAACTTTGCTTAATTTAATTTTAAGTTAAAATGCTACGGAATCCTCGGTGCGCAAGTTGGACTCTCACGTGGCCGATTTTATTGTATTTTGAGCTTATAGTTGATGCCTGATGGTGACATTAAGGCCGTGTTCACACCAAATCGACTGTGAGCCGCCGAATGTGAGCGAATGTTACGCAGTTTATTGTATTTCCATACAAATATATTCACTTTTTCGTTCACACCTAACGGACATTCGATACCGTATATTTTCACGTTCACACTGGGGCTCACAGTGAGCCTGCTAACATTCGGTGGCTCACAGTCGGTTTCGTGTGAACGGCCTAAGTCTTATGGTTAAAACCATAAGATAATATTTGTATTAAAGTATCAATATTAGTAGGACAAGACTAAGAAGTATAAGCCGACTTTCTAATTCCAAAAAGTCTAGAACTCACGAGTTCATAAACGCTAGTTACTTTTATAATAGTCTCAAACTAGCTTAAGAACCATGTAAATCCTTTATATCACTTAAAGTACTTCTAACTTTTATCAGAATAAGGGAGCACCAGAGCACTTTAAAATAAGGAAAGCCTTCCTTTGAGACAAAGAAAGTTTCATCGCTTTTTGTTATAAGTAGTAACTTTGTTTCTGAAGGATACGCATTAGATCAAAAAAATTCAATATTGAAAATACACTGATAACAATTTTTTCATGTAGAAGAAATTAGTAGGTATGTATAAAAAGATTGACACATAGTTTAATATTTTAGTGTGCCTGTGTGTGCAGTGTGTTGTAAAGCTGTCTATACTAAATATATCGGGTACGGCAAGTAGGTACTTATGGTTTCGGAGTTCTTCGAATTTTTTACATTGAGACAAGATTAATGCATTTGAAATAAGCCATTCGAAATTGATCTATATTATTTAATGCTCAAGACACAATAATTAATTGACAGAATTTGGACGTTGCACCACGAAACACTCCGCCTAGGCCTAGAGTGTAGAGTTGTAGACGTGTGGTATCGAAAAACCACGTGAGACATTGAGCAGTGCTGCGTGATTGAGTGTTGTCAACGTTGTTAATGTCCTCGTGTGTCAACGGTTAACGTTATTAACGCTATACGCGGGGCTGTAATCTAACAGTGGCATCGTCAAGCTTTCACTCTGGTCTACGCCATTAAAAAGCAGCGGCGGCATAGGTCGCTAGACAATCTAAAAAAAAAAAGCTATTGGCCTAGGTCAGGGGTCGGCAGGCCGCGGCTCGCTAGCCGCATGCGGCTCTTGCATAGGATTAACCTTCAATTGGTGACGTGCCGTCAATTTGACGTCGCGCGAGAAAAAGAACGAAATATCTTTCGAACGGCTCTTTCCCCGACCCCGCTCCCCTTAGTAGCTGCTTGTTTCTCAGTTTGGCGTCCGCCTTTGCCCAAGTTACACGTCGCGCGTCTATAAGTCAGGAGATAGTGGGTACCCGACGTCAATTTGACGTTACTTCACCAATAGTGTCAGGATTTTTTAGTATTACTTAGTTGTTATTTTTGATTAAAAATGAATCCAAACGACGAAGATTTTGAACGTATTGTTACTGAACTGTTAAATCAGAGTGCCAGCGATATTAGTGACTCTGAGGATCATGATTTGGATGAAAATTACTGCTTGGAATCCGATCACGATACCAGAAGTGAGCTGTCTGAGGGAGAAAATGGAGATCAAGATCCATCCTCTGACTCTGATAATCAGCCGCTTATTAATTTTGCAAGCAACAGGCCGTATTATTTAGGGAAAAAAGTTGGAAATATACAGCCGTTCAAGTGGTATAAAAATCCACACCGAAGCAGTGTCAGAACTCCGAGACATAATATTGTCGAAGTTCAAAGGTCCAGTAAAACGAGCGATTGCACTGAAAACGTAGATTTTTGGAATATTTTGTTAAGTGAAGATATTTTACAGATAATTGTTTTACATACTAACAGAAAGTTAGAAGAAATGAGGCGAAAAATGCAAAAGAAGATAGACCAGAATTGAAGTACTTAGATATTACAGAACTACGTGCTTTGGTTGGCTGCTTGTTATTTACCGCAATTTTCAAAAGTAACAAAGAAGATATTGGATCTCTGTTTGCAACAAATGGAAAAGGAAGGGAAATTTTTCGATGTGTATTTTCACAAAAACGTTTTCTTTCGTTATTATCAGCTTTGCGTTTTGATGATCCTAACAACCGAGAAGAAAGAAAAAGGACAGATCCAGCTACACATATATCTGAATTATATGATATTTTCATCTCAAATTGCCAAAAATATTATACTCCAGGTCCTTGTATGTGCATTGATGAAATGCTTGTTCGATGCCGCTGTCGTTGTAAATTTCTTATGTATATGCCAAAAAAACCAGGCAAGTATGGCATAAAGGTTATGTGCATGACAGATGCTTCCACTAATTACCTTTATAATGCTTATATATACTGTGGAAAAGACACTGATGGGCAAGGACTGACCGCTGAAGAAAAAGAGTTTTCTAAACCAACACAAAGTATTTTACGTCTGTCAAAACCGATTCAAAATACAAATAGAAATATAACGGGAGACAATTGGTTCTCATCAATTGAAGCAGTGAAGCTTTTGAAGAAAAATGGCCTTACTTATGTGGGTACTGTGAATAAAAGCAAACGAGAAATCCCACGAGAATTCTTGCCTATTAGATCGAGACCTGTTGGAGAAACTTTGTATGGCTTTACCAAGGAAATGAGTATGATTTCATATGTACCAAAAAGTAACAGAGCTGTCGTTTTGTTATCATCCATGCATCATGATAACTGTAACGATCGTGAAGGTGAAAAACCTGAAATAATATTGTTTTACAATTCCACTAAAAATGGGGTTGACGGTTTGGACAAAATGTGCAGTAATTATTCTTGCATTCGGAGAACAAAGCGATGGCCATTAGTCCTTTTCTATCGTTTGATTGATATATGTGCAGTTAATTCTTATGTTCTATACAAGGGTCACAATTCAGAAACTACAAAAAGTATTAACAGATACACTTTTTTAAGTGTAGTAGCTGACAAACTTTGTGCACCTCACATGTTGCGCCGTTACAACAATCTGAAAATTTCGCGTGATGTTCGTGGCGCTATCAAGAGAATATTAAAAATAGAAGACATAGACCCGGCTCCACATACATCTGACAAGCTAGAAAAACGTGGTACTTGTTCAATATGTCCAGCAAAAAAGAAAAAAAGAACATCATACCTATGTAAGAAATGCAAGAAACCTGCATGCCTTGATTGCTTGGAAAAAATATGTGTCAGATGTTACGATGATTAATTTTCTTTTTTTATATGAAACTAGTATTCAAGCTTAATCTAATTTCATTAATTACTTAATAAACATTAAGAAAAAATATAATACCTTTGTGTTCTTTTGTGTTTTTTTTTAGTTTTTGTTGTTTGATCTCATGCCTATGAAAAAAGTCCAAAAATTGATACCAAATTTGTATAAGTTTTTTCTAAATAAATGATTCTATTAAAATGCAATAAAAGTGTCTTATTCAAAAGGAAAAGTCCTCATTTTGGATATACAGTAATTTATTTCCCCCCCCCCCCCCCCGGGCAGGTAGTCTCCAGTATTTTGGCTTTTTAAATGTACGTCAAAATGACGGCACGTCACCAGTACTGTGACTTATTTTCACGTCACCAGTTGAAGGTTAATATGGCTCTTCTTACACTCACTCACTGCCTAACTGTAGGTACCGCTTTAGCATAAATAAAACACCTAAGGCTGCCTTCACATTACGTCGCCAGTGGTGCGGCAGCCGCGCGGCAGCCGCGCGACTTCCATACTAAAACGAGCCGCGCGGCAGCCGCGCGACTCTCTTTTGTATGAAGTCGCGCGGCTGCAGCGCTGCCGCACTGCTTGCGACGTAATGTGAAGGCGCTCTAAACAATATGAAACAACTGAATTCTCCGTCAACGTGCGCGCTCGCACTCTGTTACTGTCAAACAATTACCTTGTAGTGAAAATCCTGTTTGATACATGGAATAGCCTTCCTGCAACATAATATTATATGAAACGACAAAAAAACTAGCATTTGCTATTATATCTACCTTCGGCTCTACATATTCATGTGAGCAAACATTTTTGACTATGAATCAGATTAAAATAAATTAAGAAGCAAATTAACCGACGACAATATTTTACAGTCGTGCCTTAAATTAACTACGGAACCCTATAAAACGAGTAATTACTTGCCAGACATAGGCAAGCTTTCGAAAGCAATGCAAGGACACCGTTCCAACTAAAACCACAGAATATAATATATTAGTTGTACCAACTAAAACTAAAATATAATAATACCTACATATAATTAATGAGTGTTATTTTAAAAAAATATTATGTGTTTCAGTTTTTTTTTAATATGCCACATTTTTTAAAACTATAAATGTAGCTTTGTAGTGTGAAGCAAATTAGACTCTAATTATTATTATTGGACTTATAAAATCTAGCGGCTCTTTGAAGGTATGGAAAAATCTACAAACTTGATATTTGGCTCATCTGATTGGTAAGTCTGCCGACCCCTGGCCTAGGTCATAGAGAGCATTTCTTTTCATTTTTTATCGGTCGCTTGCGACAAAAATCGGAAAATCACCTTTTTTTTAGTTCAATCACTTTTCGTCGCAATTTTGGTATGAACTGGCCCTTAGACCCTAGTCAATAGCCATACTTTATTATGGCTGAAATATTTCTCCACTTGCTTCCTCGGAGACAGTGGCATAAAATGTGCGCGTAATATTCAACTTTATTACTGCTGAAGTAGCGTTTCAATATGTAAATGCACCCGGTGACCTACTACGTAGTTTACAAGTGCCCGTGTGAAAATCACACTTCGAAGCATCCTGTCCTATGTAGAAAAATTTTGCTCCCACAATGTTATATTATGTTGAATTGTAGAAATATTTTTCTTAATATTATGTTTGTCTGTTATGCACTGGCGTAATTGTCTTATATATAAAATTATCTTGTCACAATGTTAGTTACCGTACTCCTCCGAAACGGCTTTACTGTGTTTTACCAAATTTTATATTATGCATATTCAGTAGGTATGAGAATCGGTTAGTACTGGCTACTTTTTATATTGATAAGTGCATTAATTGTTGAATAAATAATAGTAAATAATTATTAGGTACAACTCGAGACTGACGGCGACCATTGTTAGTGCGATTGGATAGCGACCGACGTTGCCATGGTAACATACTTATTTAGTCACTTCAATAAAATAATATCGGCGAAATACTTTATATGACAAAACAACGTTTGCCGGGACAGCTAGTAAAAGTATACGTATGTCTATTGTCTGTTTCATCTTTGCATTAAAACCGCTGAACCGAATATGTCGAAAGGCGTAAAGAGACCTCAGGGTTTCAGGGTAACTCCTTATCTTATTTATTTTTGCACAATAGAATATAAACCTATTAAGCCCCATATGAGCACCGGTGATCGCGACAACAATAGAATAATAATAGATTTCCAAGGATCCGCGATCGAAGGATTAAACGAAGCGAAAAAAACATCTATTTTCAATTAAATTGAACTAAAATTGTACGTTATAGCTACCATTTGTATCTCAGTGCTTTTGACACAAAAACAAGCTAACTGTAAAATTTAATTCTCTGGATAAAAACTTATTTCAACAAAATAATAAATATAAAAACGAAGTACTCTTCTAACAATGTACTAAAACTAAATGCTGCGTTTTGCCAATTAAAATCCATTCTGCCCGCTCATTTAGTCTGTAGAACAAAAAGTAAAGTCATTTTCAACGCCATAGACACAGAAGGGTATTAACCAATGAAATGGAATGCTCTAATTGAAGTCGACGCGGAAAAAGCATTGCCTCCCAAGAATGATTTACGAAGGGACTTGTCTGAATAAACCGGACTTACAGGAGAATCCTGCCCAACAAATTTATTGTTTCTTTCGTCGTTATCATTATGATCCCAGAAAAAATGAATTTTTTTGCAACAACGATATATTACACTGATAAAGCCTTATAGGTTTCCTAAGTATTAACTTCAGTAAGGGCGACCGCACACCAGAGACACGACTGTCTTAAGACAGACTATCGCATAATAAAATGTACTAGATGCGCACATTTGAAACAAAACATCTCATAGACAAAGTTGTCTAATGCGTACAAGACTGCCCTGCGCGAGTCTGACTAACGACTGTCGGCTTCCCTTTGAAGTGTATGCGAGCGCGCACATCTACGGACTACGATAAATCTGTCTAGCCACAATAGACATAACTACCAGTAGTTCGACTGCAAAGAGACGGACAGGTTTCAATATTATATTATGTCAAATTCGTCGGGTTTCACTAAGATTATGAATGGAATGTACCTCGCGCTGGCTGATATAATTTATTTTTAAATACTTATAGATTTAAAAATTGGATTCTGACAATTTTAATCACATGTACCAAAACATAAGCAATAATACGAACAAAAAGAGAAACATCCAGCGATCCAAGTACTATCTTTCCCGTCGAGTCGTTCCCGTTTATTTTTGAAGTTACTTTTATCCGAATGAGAACTTTTCTATCTATATCTATAAAATCTTTCAGAACTGCTCGCAATAGACGCAAAATATATTTTTCAGTAACGTAACACAACATTTTTTGTACTTTTTAACCAACTTAAAAAAAAAAAGATTTCAATTCGAGCCTTACGTTTGTATAATATTTCTAGAACTGCCTAGTTTTCGTATAGTATATTTCATCAGCATCTGAACAAGTGCTGCGGAGCTACAAGTCCGATTTAAGTAATTCTCTTTTTGTTTTGTTGAATTTGTTGTGATCTAGTATTGTTCAATTTAGGCAAGTTTCATCAAAATTGGTTCAGTAGTTTTGGAGTCGGTTTTAATTTTATTAATATACAATTTGTTATTTGTAATAAGTACCTAAGTTGTAAACATAAATTATTTCAAATTGACGTGTTTCACATCCCGTTTTTAACGTGTTTAACATGTTTAACATCACAGAGAAATACAGTAACAGGAAACCCTAATGCCTGTAATATGTCATAGTTTTAAGTTCGTAGTGACAAGTTAACAACCCTAGCGATTTTCGTCATAATACGTCAAATTTAAAAATTTCAACATCAGTTCTAACTTCTGTCGGCATACTCTATAATTCTGTCTACTTTGTCCGAGCGTTCTCTACTGATTAATATACCTACAATTGTATGCGTTGCGTCATCGTAGTCAAAACAGTTTCGACTTGGTGTGCGCCATGTGATAGACACAACTGTTTCTCTTTAATCGTAAGACTGACTTGTCTATGTGAAACAATATTGTCTAACTACAGTCGTGTCTCCAATGGGCGGTCGCACTAAGTATAATAATTATTATTATGTGCATCATGATTCATGTCACATGTATTGTATATTTCAGCGTCCCTTATGATTTTGATCTTTTACTATATTCTACAGTGTTCCTTGCTAATATCTTTAGGGTTTAAAAAATTCTGTTATAGGTACCTACACTTTTTTATTTCAAACAAAAAAGTTTCTTTATAAAGCTCTTCAACTGAGTTTACGAGGCATTTTTGGAACCTAGGGATAAAATCTTTACATACCTACAATATATTTATTTACTATCAAGTTTATAAGTCCCTTACGTCGTCGCTACGTGGGCGTTGAGGTCAAATCTATGTCACATTTCTATTAATATTTTTGTATCACGACGCGTAATTTAAGAAAAACATTTCTACTATCGTACGTTATCTATTAGCTTCTGTGACTTCGAATAAATTATTCACGCCAAATGCCTATTGTATTACAGGTCGAATGTCACGATCGAAAGTTTTAACGTCTTCCGCTTCTTTCATTCGATCGATTAACGATCTTTTAGTTGCTAGCTGGTCAGAAGTGAAATTTAGGCAATAAACTTGTTAACATAATCATTGACGATACTTCTGATTTATCACGGTGGCACAGTTAAAAATGTTTCAACAGTTAAACATATTTGGATGGATTTTGAATATTTTACTATCATTTATCATCGACCTCTCCGCCTCCGTTCGACGATTAATGGCCGCGTTTTTTGGTAAAAATTTGGCCATAAAAGTCGCATTCTGTAAAAAAGAACAATGATACTGCCTACCACAAAAAATACTTCGTAACGAACTGGACACACAGCAAAGGTTTCTTATAACAATGTAGCAAATTAATACGTATAATTAATGTTCGTCAAAAGTAATAAAATGCTTAGTTCTTGGAAGAGAAAGCCGATAGAAATTATTTCGGACCTTCCGCCACCGGTATACATTAGCTTTTGATCACATCCCCCGGTGATTACATATAAAATATTGCGGTAAATGATAAATATAAGCTTTGAAAGGCGTATTTTGATGGTTCCCGTATTGTATCTTGTTTCAAAGTGGGCTTATCCGCTCTTCATATACGAATATTGTATCAGCTTTGCGGACAACGGGCAGAGGAATTTATAACATTATCCTTTATATACACTTTATACTTGCTTTGTTTGGCGGAGGTATGATGGACTTCGGGTCCTCGGGTTGAAAGGATTGCCCGGATACGATATCCTAATAATACCCTCTTAAGCTTTCATTATAGTTTATGTTTAACGAGATATTTGACTCCAAAGAAACGGACGCGATCCCTCGTTAGACCTTTATTGAAAATTGTTGAATATATTCGGATATATTATTATGATGTGACGGATTTTGAAATAAAAATTTTGTGGCAAATATACCAGCTAGAAACATAGTAATGGATCCTCGTTAATGATATTACCTACTATTGTAACTCAAACCGAAAATTATTGTTTTTTTTTTGTTATAATTTAATGCAAATTGCAATGTTGTGCTACCTAGGTAATTTTTATCAGGTATCAAAACATAATTATTGTGGTCCAGATCATAATATGGATTGAAGATGGCTTGTCATAAAGTATAACACCACATTGTATATTATGAATATTAATGATAAGGAAAGCGTAGGCCAGATACAATATTATGGGGCTATTAGTATTTAGTAAATTACTTTAAAATATGTACTTGCAAAATGTAGAGCTAACAGATGTTCCATTTGAATTGTAGGTAGCGGTAGGAAAACAATTCTGAATGTTAGGTTTTCACAATTTACATTTAACATTGTTTATAAATGTTATTCTGAATAAATAATTCATCAAATTACATTAACGAATAACCAACCCAACAAAAATAAAGTCCTAAAATTTTAGAAAATACGCGTACATTATTTTAAAGGTACGAAGAATTTAAATAAAAACTTAATAATTAAAAGGAGTTTTAAAACAAAGCTAATGTTAATTCAATGTTAAAGGAGGCTTGGATTGCTTTACAATAATTACTCCAACCGAATTGCTTCAATTAAAATCAAGATTTGTTTTCTCAAATTTAATTGCCGTGGTTGATTCGACTGTACTGCGCAAATTATGCCATTAACTGCCTTTTGTCTATTGTTGAATATTAAGAAACATATTTTGAGGTTGACAGGTTAGAATTCGTAGTTTAACTGTAGCAGAGTCTTTAATCAAGGAGGCGTAGACCAAAGATTTAAAAAAATTGAGGAATCTATGGGTTGATTCAGACAGCAACGCGACGATGCATTTCTAAATTTATATGGATTTGACAGATTCGCAAGACATCTCACGCAATTGAAATCTGTCAAATCCATACCTACAAAATGCCGCACCGCGCCTCGCCTCGTCGCGTTGCAGTTTGAATTGACCCTTACATGAGTGACTCTTAAGTCACATTCCTAATAGTACGGAAGCCCTAGAACAATTTTTTTTTGTGATTACTAACAAGCTAATTTTTTGTGAGTAGCTACATTTTGATAAGACAAACAACATTTTTATTTTCGAAAAATCTCGAAAGTGGTAGGCTAACAGAGATAGAAAGGATTTCATACTCGATGGTCCTAAAATATGGATTGTTTTATTTGTAGGACAAGGTTACTCTTAAATTATATAACTACTCGTATTAACCTACAAATATACAACCAATTTTTAGGGCCTCTATTTTTCATTATTTTCATTAATGATTTATTCTTTGTTTTGAGGACAAATTTTAAATTTTACGCTGATGACCTGAAAATCTACAAGGCGCAAGGACGCAAAAGACAAAGCCGATCTTCTGGGCAAGCTCTTTGCGTCAAACTCGACCCTGGATGACGGGGGGCAGAAACCGCCGACCATACCACGATGCACGAGCATCATGTCGGATATTAAGTTTCATCAGCGCTCAGTGCGAAAAGCCCTCCGTTCCCTTGATATCCAAAAGTCGAGTGGGCCTGACGGAATCCCGCCTATTGTGTTAAAAAAGTGTGCTCCAGAGTTGGCTCCGGTCTTGACGCGTCTTTTTCGGCTCTCCTATTCCACTGGCATCGTCCCGGCTTCCTGGAAGACAGCCTTGGTGCACCCGATCCCCAAAAAAGGTGATCGCTCAAATCCTTCCAACTACAGACCAATCGCTATAACCTCTCTCTTCTCGAAGATAATGGAATCCATTATCAATAGCCAGCTGCTTCGATACTTGGACGGCCAGGGACTATTTAGCGACAAACAATACGGGTTCCGAAAGGGTCGCTCGGCTGGTGATCTCTTGGCGTACCTGACTCATCGTTGGGCTCAGGCAATTGAGTCGAAGGGAGAGGCATTGGCTGTTAGTTTGGACATTGCGAAGGCCTTTGATCGGGTTTGGCATAAAGCGCTGCTATCAAAGCTTCTATCATACGGGCTGCCCGAGAAATTATGTAAGTGGGTCACTAGTTTCTTAGCAGACAGAATCATTAAGGTCGTAGTTGACGGCGAATGCTCGGAAACTCAGTCTGTTGATGCCGGTGTCCCTCAGGGCTGTGTGCTATCACCTACTCTATTCATACTGCATATCAATGACATGTTACAGACCAACGGCATCCATTGCTATGCGGATGATAGTACAGGTGATGTTGTATATACCGGCTCCCCCAATATTTCTCGGCAAAATGTCACTGAGAGTCGAAACGAACTTGTGTCTAAGGTGGAGAATTCATTGGAGAAGGTCTCTGAATGGGGTAGACGTAATTTGGTCCAATTCAACCCCGCCAAGACACAAGTCTGCGCGTTCACCACTAAAAAGTCACCAATGGTCGTATATCCTCGTTTCGAGGGCACATCTTTAACCATCTCCCCTAGCATTGAGATACTTGGCGTCAACATATCGAGCGAAGTCCAGTTCCGATATCATCTAGAGGGTAAGGCCAAATTAGCCTCGAAGAAACTTGGTGCTCTTAACAGAGCGAGACAGTACTTCAGTCCTGACCAACGCTTACAACTCTACAAGGCGCAGGTTCGGCCTCATATGGAATATTGTTCTCATCTCTGGGCAGGGGCGCCTAAATACCAACTGCTCCCTCTGGATCGTATCCAACGAAGGGCCGCTCGAATTGTTGACTGCCATTGTGTTTCAAACAGCTTGGACCCCTTGGAATTACGCCGAGATGTAGCTTCACTCTACATCCTCTATCGGTTGTATCACAGGGAGTGCTCTGAGGAATTGTCCCACGCGAAAAACATACCATCCTCATCACCTTGATGAGTGGCAGTCTTCCACAGTGCGTTTTTCGCGTAACTTTCTGCCGCGCACTGTAAAACTCTGGAACGAACTGTCACCAGCAGTATTTCCGGACCTATACGACCTGCAAACCTTCAAGAAAAGAGCGTATTCCCTCTTAAAAGGCCGGCAACGCACCTGCAGCTCTTCTGATGTTGCGAGTGTCCATGGGCGACGGTAGTCGCTTACCATCAGGTGACCCGTTTGCTCGTTTGCCCCCTTATTTAATAAAAAAAGGCAATTAACACTTGTGACGATACTTACCAACTTCAGGAAGATCTTAACACTGTTTATATGGTTTTAAATGTTGGCAAATGTAATTTTATAAGATTTACCAGAAGGCGCAAAAAACTTACCTACTGCAGAGTATAGAATCAACGGCCAACTTCTATCGGAGATTTCAAGCGTTAGAGATCTAGGAGTCATCATTGACTCTGCGTTAAGTTACCGTGATCATATGGAAAACATGATAAATAGGACGTCCAAATTAACAGGATTTGTAACAAGAAAAATGAGAATCTTTAATGAACCAAGCATATCCATACTAATATTTAATTATATTATTCGCAGCATTCTGGAATACTGTTCACCGGTATGGAATGTAACATATCAGACACATTGTAATCGCATCGAGCGGATACAAAAACGTTTTGTTTATTTTCTGTGTTTTAATGATCCTTCGTGTAAAAGTTTTTTTACTTATGAAGATAGACTAACTAATTTTCAAATGTCGACGTTAAAAGTACGCCGCAGAATGCTGGATATAATGTCTCTTTACAAGGTTACACATGTACTGATTGATGCGCCTGAATTGTTGGAATCCTTATCATTTAGCGTACCCAGAGTTGGTAGTCGTTTTCTTCATCGCAAAACCTTCTCCCTCTCATCATACAGGACGAATTTAGGACAATACGGCCCTTTGTATCGCATGTGTTCATCATATAATGCTATCAATACGGCTTTTGACATATTCTCTGGTTCTCTTGTCTCTTCTAAAAATACTCTTAAGAAGATCCTCGGTTAGGGTAAAGACTGTTTTTTTTCTGTTCCTTTTGTTTTTGTGACTGTAGTCAGTAGTTAGTTGACACAACTTTTATTTTGTTATGTGCATGTTGTGTTCACTCCTTAGAGAGATACATTCCCTAGTATTATTCATTTTATATTCTATTATTTATAGCTACATGTATTGTGAATTGTATCTTGTTTTGTAAACCTAATTAAAAAAAAAATCAACTGGTTAGGGTTCCGTTTTAGGGTACAGTAGTCAACCAAGTTTAGTTGATTACAGAACCCTAAAACGGAACCCTAACCAGCTGATTTTTTGTATATTTGTAGGTTAATAGCTATATTATAATTTAAGAGTAACCTTGTCCTACAAATGAAACAATCCACATTTTAGGACCATCGAGTCAAATTATGAAATCCTTTCTATCTCTGTTACCAGGTTGATAGTTAAACGTTTTTCAGGACCTAATTAAGGGATGTGGTGTCCTTCAACTTTATGTCACATTAAAAATCAATGAAGCGTAACGCAAAACAAACTGTTATGAGCTGGTCACATAACAACAAACTCTATCGTTTTTGACATAGAGTATACTTTTGTTTAACTTTCTTATTATTTGTGACGAGTGGCATAGTATACAGTCGGGTATTAAGTTGAGCTATGTACTTTTGTTATTTATGTTCGGAGCTATAAAGAACGTAATGACCTTACCTTCTATGTTATTAACTGGCTTATATATTTTAGGTACCCTCAATATTATGTAGGTACTGAAACTTTTCTATTTTCACCGACCTAAAATATTGATGACTATCTATTTTATTACAGTAAGGTGTTATTATGCCTAACTATAGTAAAATGATTTTTATTCGTTGCTCTACCTTTGTAAATGCAGTATGGGTGATTCTACAAAAATTGGGTAACTCGCTGTCACCAGTCAATATATATTAAATCACATTATATTTTAAAGATTTTATACTTAATTTTAAAAGTACCTAATCTCCTTTAATTGGTCACTCAATTTCAGATACGTAATTTAATTAGAAATTGTATAAAATTGAAAGAGTATGCTTAAAACGTCAGTTCTTTGGCTTGTCACAAACCCAAAAACGTTCAATCAAGAAACTGTACGACTGTGATTTTACGATTAATTTCAGAAAACTCGATATAGAATTACAATCTTTAATGTACGTAATAATGAATGTCAGGACTTTCATAATGTAAAAATAATTACAATGTCTTTAAAAAAGAGGGGAAACTTTGTCATAGGTTTCATTCGTCAGTCCTTTGTGTAACTTTCAAAAGCAAAATTTTTCACCAAAAAACACGTATACATGGTCAAATACCTATGAATTATGTTTAGTTGGTAATAGTGTCAGCTAAGAACTGCAGCATTTCTTTGCCACTATTACAGTATGAGTGCTAGCTAACGAGCTACTATGTCATATCCAACGGGATATGACATAATCTTGCGCAGGGCCAGTCAAAAACTCAGTACTGTGGGTAAGTCGTTAATTTCTTATAAATCTTAATTTTATTTTCATTTCTATACTGTTTACTATGATTAGTAAAAAATTAATATTATATTGATATTAGAAAATACGAAAAGAAACATTAACTTTAATTATAACCTTAAATTTATGTCGAAATCATCAGTACTTTGGCGACAGTCCTTTGCCTGAAATCGTGCCAACGGACTGACATGTTGCCAGAGTACTGATGTTTTTTTACATTAAGATCACTTTTATCACAACAATTGGGGTGTGTTTAACCATTTGTTTATTTATTTTAGTGTAAAACATAATGGCGCCTACCACAAAACACAAATTAGACCGAAGGATAATATATTTAATAAGAAAAGAGAAGCTGAAAAGACTTTCTTGCCGAGAATCAAACTACCTCTTCAAATAAGCCGAATCAGCAAAAAAAAAACATAGATTACAAAATGTACTTAAGAAAAGGAGAAAGAGCAAAAGAAAAAATGAAGAAACCTCAAAATCTAAAGGTTAACTTGAAAAAATTGGTCAAGTGCGAGTCAGACTCCAGCACGAAGCTCTCGTGCCATAAAATGGCTATTTTCGTATGGGAGCTCTCTTTAAGCGTTTATTTAATTTTAATTTTATTATCTACTATTAAAGAATAAGAAAAAAAATAGTATTTTGTGAACATTTCAATTGTCCACCTGGTGCCATTATCGACATTGAGTTAAAAGGACAAAAAAGTATATTCGTTGTACAGGAGACCCCTTAAATATTTATTTTCTTATAATTTTATTGTTTATTATTAAAGTAAGAACAAAATTGAGTATTTCTAGAGTATTTAAAATTACCTGGTTGCATTATTGACATTGAGCAAAAAAGGGCACAAAAAATTACGTTTCTTGTATGGGGAGCCCTCTTAAATATTTATTTTGTTTTTATTTTTGTATTTTCCTTATAGCTGCAACTCAATTATACGTCATTTGTGAAAATAAAAACTACCTAGCCATCGCTGTTCTTGAGATACAGCCTGGTGACAGACAAATAGATTGACAGATGGACGTACTGACGGACAGATGGCCAAACAACTAAAACTTTAATTCTGTTGTTTGTTGATATTAATTATTAATGTATACTGTTAAGTAAAAGTACTTAAAAGTAAAAAAAAATGTTTATTACAATGTCAAAATTCTTATAAAGGTTGTGATAGTGTTTTCCCCACATTATCACAAAATATTTTTCGATATGTAACGTACTAAGAACTTGATACATTTAAATAATTAAAGTGATATAATTATAGTTTATAAGCGTTTAATAAATGCCACAAATGTCATATATTTCTAATATGTTTGCATTATATATCAGTACTGTGTCACCCTCGTCAGTCCTCTGGCAGTCAAATTCAGAAAAATCGAAATATTTTAAAAACTACTCTAAAAAATGTTTGTCCCGATTTGCAACAATATATTCATTACATTACTCATCTTATAAACCCAAACTTGTCTTAATTTACCATAAAAACTACAGTAAACAAAATATCCCTAAAAGTTACCCAATTTTTGTAGAACCACCCGTATTTAGAAACACGTCATGTTGTTTTGTTGTTTTCTGAATTTATTTAAGTTTTTACAGTAATATTTTGCATATAAGATTAGGTTACTCTAATTTTTGGCATATCATTCAAAATTATATAGCATTTTTACTGGAATACAACCAAAATAATGTAATTAAAACGTATAAGCCCAATATTCTAGGACGGCAGATTACTTATAACCTGAATATTCAATTAACCTTTAACAATATCGGCATCGATCGTAAGAAGCCTTTTATTAAAGTATCGCGTTACCAAATATTTTATAAAAAAATGTATCAACATCACAATTTACATAATATGCCTCGCTTTCAGCTTCAAACTCAAGGGCGGGCCTATGGGACCAGACTAAGGCCCCTTACACACTGCGGCTTTTATCAGCGTTGCAGTCGCGATGCTGTCACGATGCAGCATCGATGCAGTCGCAAATGGTCCACCTTTACACACTTGCGCTACTTTAAGCATCGATACAGTCGCGATGCTGTCGCGATACAGTAGCGATGCTGTCGCGATGAAGAAGCAAAATCAATGCAAAAATCTGTTCATTACTGGTGTCGCGCGTGTGTATCAATGCTAACGCGTCGATGCTAAAGCATCGATCCAAAAAATGCTGATGCCGCGATGCTATCGCCTATCGCGCGTTTCAAAAACGCGCGACTGCATCGCTGTTAAAAGTCGCAGTATGTAAGGGGCTTAATGCCTCATACATTTACACAGGGGCTATATTTTAGAGATAAAGCCAGTTTACTATATAAATAGTGGGTACTCATATAAATAACATAGATTATAGTATACTTCTGCTGTCGGATTTAGAAACACTCAGAGATTTTGGTTGGGAACGATGTTTGGGCGTAAGTGAACATAAAGTAGGATCATTGGACACTCAAAGCTAAAAAAACATTAGTGTGCGCGCAGACGCAGTGTCTATAGAACTTTCATTTGGTTTATTCCGGAAATTTTAGCTAGAACTAATATTATTTCGTTTAGGATATTCACCTTAGAACATAATTGTATGTTGTTAACTTTCTGTAAAAGCTAGCAAGAGCAAATATATTATTCTTTGGCAAGGCACAAAATTGTGTGCGCGTTAGTTTTACTTTGATGTACCTATTTCGGTTTGCTCTGGAAAAACATATTTTATATTAATTACTATTATGTAGAATATTAATGTAGTATATCGTAGAGTATATTATAACATGTGAGAAGGTAATAAAATTAATTTAAGTGGAATCATAAGTTGTGGTGTCTAAAATATACAAATTGATATTTTTTGTCAAAAGGGCAACACGTCTACGAATGAGTTATTAATTTATTAAATAATAGTTAAACAAGATTTTAAATTCAATTTATGCTTAAAATTCAATAAACATCATTGACCTTTCAATCAAAGTAAATAGACAGACGCGTTAAAGAAATTACGACAAGCGGTTATAAGTTACACACTCGTAAATTGAGTCAAACGAAAATGTTTCTTATGATAATAAAGATAAAAGCGTACGAGCCGTTTATTGTATGGTTTAAATAAACGAGCAGTGATGAGCAAAGAATTGATTGAACATGACGTTTTGTAGGTTTACACAATTAGACATGGTGTCGGCTTTGTCGCGGTAGGTCCTTGTTGGGTGGTGAGCGTTGTTAAGATTGATTAATATTGGCGTAAATGGATATATCATCAGCATTCTTTTGTTTATTGTTCTTGATTAATCTGTAATGTGTGGGCTCAAATGACCGGACGACCCATTACAACAATATTAGACACCTCTTGATGCTTTACGATTAATTGAATTTCCTTTTCGGAATTGCCGCTGCAAAAGGAAATATCACAGCATTTTTTAGTGTTAGCATTTACAAAAATGTTGTCATACTAAAATCCACTACAGGTGACATTAATATATAATTAAGGATTTACTTAGTGCATTTTGACGTAATGTCCATTCATTCTTTGAATAGTAATTAAAATTTGCTATATTAGAGGCCCAAAATACTTATATTTAACACGAGTCAGCAAACAATCGTCAAAAAATAATAATTTATAAATAATAGAAATAGTAAACTTTAACATCTATGATGTTAAAGTTTACTATTTCTTGTAATTACTGTAATGAACCGGTACTACAATCTGCTCATTACCAAAGATACTCGCCGTATATTATGTTTCTCGGAAAAGGATATAGGCATTCTAGGTAGAGCACTATCTCTAGTTTACTTAATCTTTCAGGCCCCGCGCGAGCACCGGTGATCGCGAGAACAAAAGAATACAATGGGAATTCCTAGAACCTCCGATCGAAGGATTAAATTATGTATTACGCGCTTATATATACATATATATACATTGTACGTACATCGTATATAGAGTAAGCTGGGATTACATCGATTGGCATGAATTTCAACGAAAATTTTCATGCCTAATACTAATTACACTACAGCATTAGGTTTTCTTAAAATTGTAATTTAATACATAAGTGCCAATGCTTACTTTGTCAGAAAAATAGTTTTACTCATGACGGTTAAAAGTAGTGGATGTTTTTATTACTACTAATTTATGTGATACACTAGCTTTTGCCCGCGGCTTCGCTCGCGTTAAGAAGTATTATTATATACAATCTTTCATCCCCTATTTTATCACCTTAGGGGTAGAATTGATTAAAATGTTAGCATACCTCGGAATGGCGATCAAATATTCTATAAAATTAGTAATAAAATAAAACCAATTCGGTTTGCACTCCTTAAAACGTTACTTGTTAACCCGTGAAGCAGTAAGAACTTTACGCGGGATTCAAAAGTTTTGAGATCCTGTTTGTGTTTCTGATCAGATTGGGAAGACTGATATTTAACTTATAACAAGTGAGGGCTTTTTAAATTAAAGAGAAATAAATTTCTCTTTAATTTAAGATAATTTTGATAAAGTTGTTGTAGTTTATCATATTTCAAAATTCGTTATTCTTAATAAACTAGATCAAGTTATTATTATAGATCTTCCTGAGATTGCATGTTACTTAAAATCTACTTGATTTTACAAAGCAAGGACCAAAGCATCTTTAGGCGCAGCGCAGACGACAGACTATCCGTGACGCACTTTTTGACTGTGGAAATAGAACCTATGCAATTATATGCGGACTTTTTGCCCGTCGTGTGCGTTACTGCATATAATTGCATAGGTTATATTTCCCACAGACTAAAAAGTGCGTCATGGATAGTCTGTCGTCTGCGCTGCGCCTTAGGGCTATTAATTATTATTTTATTTGTTTTATCTTTTTATTATTATTTTTAAATCTCTACTAACAAACTTCCAAATTCCATTCTCTAGCTAGAGAGTCGCAATAGAATTTGTCTTGTAAATACTGGCCGTAGCCATATTGTATAGACCGCATGAAACAGAAGCAATTCACAACACCTTGGTCGTAATAACTTTGTTTCAACCGCATACGGATTACGGAAGGCTCTGGAATAATTTATTATGGCCGGTGTTATGACTGCTGAACTAAATTCAGGTCTAAAGAAAATAGTTTATGTTTACTTCAAAGGTAGAAATTCTATTATTGTACGGGTCGTGTCTGAAACTTCAAAAGTTATTTAAACTCGTAGCTTATAGTTTATAAGAATTTCAATATTTCTTTCTTTACGTTTAGTACTACAATGTTTTAATCAATTAAAAAACTTTTTTGTCATCTACCTTAAAAGCAACTCGATGTGATTATCGTTCTCGTTATATGCAGTAGTTATGACAATAATTGACACACTCAATATTAATAGCAAAAGCTTGCAATTTGTACCTACATGGAGCTGCAGCACCTAATCTACATGCTATACAGTAAAAGTATTTATTGGCCTTTATTACATTCGCCACTTTAACCGTCCAACAATTTATTTTAAAATAGACTGCACAAATTAGTAGACAAGTAGTAGACAAGGACAACAGTATATAAATGCCTAATTTCCGGCCCAATCAGTAAAACCGCATTGGAATCAAACGTGCTCGAATACGGCCAATTTTAATCAACAGCGCGCGGCGCAAAGTCGGCGTACGCTCTTTTCGCCGCAAGTTTGTACGTAACTTCTGCCGCAGGCTCGCTAACCTTTGTTCCGCGTCTGATTGCTTTGTTCCCGACGGGTCGAGATTTGAATTTATCATTAGAACTTCTTACGTTTGCGTTTACACTGAAATATTTAAAGCTTCGATCCCGTTTTTCATTTGATCATGAGAAATTTGAATTTAAATCAATATAGATTGATTTACATTCAATTTCTACTCCTTAAAGATTAACTTTGCTCGTCACATTTTTTAAATATTAAATATGTGTGTATCTTTATGATATTATGATATATTTTTGAATTGTGATAAGCTGCCACATAAGGAAGTTACTATAATACTTAAAACAACAAAGAAATTTTAATAAAACGTCGAACAAGGGCAATCTAGATAAAAAATAAAAAATGGAGGATGAATTTTCAACACGATATAAAGAACAGCCGATCCAATCTCGGACAGCTTAAAGATTCACCGCGTGGGGATTACGACTGTACGGAGCTATAGCGGGAGTTATGGGACCAAATTCACGGGTACAAATTATTTTGGAGCCATAAAGCCCCGATCGTCAGCCCTAATATGAAAAATCCTGACACATTACCGAATAATTGCGAGAAGCAGCTGCGAACATTTTGACATTTCTTGAGGGACCAATTTAACATAACGTAAAATTAATGTTTTCCAATCCTTTTTTATTTAATAATGTAACTCTCATGGAGGCAAAATTACTGTTTAATATTTAAAATCTTGACCACTAATAACTACATATTTTGTAACTTTGCAAAGTTTACATAATTGTAAAAGTAAATGTATGCAAATTATTAAACTCATCATTATTATAGGATATTTTGTTTTAATCTCATCATTTGAATTAAGAAAAAAATTTCCTAACTTAACTTTTTTACTTATATAAATATCAATACTCCTTTATATACATTCGTTTCGTTACATTTTATCATTACATCGATCGTTAATCGTTATTCTAGCTTCATATATTTTATTTAGTACGTATTCGCTATTTTCATGGCCTGATCAACTGGGAAGTACCTAAACGGTTCGTTTAACCTTCGATCTTTGAATGGCGGAGGCATAGCCGCGGGACTTTCCACCTGCGATTCCAGTGCTATACTCTAAAATATTCGAGATGTTTTATATTCAAAACGTAGGAATATTCTTTTGGCTTTTAGTTGAATTCGAAAAACTAGGGATTATTTTTAAAGTCTTTGAACGACGAAGGTAAAAAAAGATCAACAAAATGTTATCAAAACAACAAAAAGTGTCAACAAATTCTTATCCGCTTCGTATCAGTGTTCATCTAACATTCTTATGTTAGATGAACAGGTGATGCAAATGTTATTAGTAATCGAGATAGTCATCAGAGATCACGATAAGACAACTTGTTTTTGGTTTGATCACTTTAACGATTGACGCGACTACGCGAGGTTTTTTGATAAAATAAATGCCTTTGATGAATATTAAGTATTTAAGTATATTATTTATGTTGAGCCTATTTCGCTATTCAATGATTTAAATAACATTATAATCGGTTTTATTTTGGGCGTTTTAATGATTTAATGTGGATCAGTTAATTACAGTTAACTATTTTTTATTTTATCAATGCTTTGCATTATTACAATTAACTATATTGTACTTTTTATTTGAAATAAAATACGGGTTTTAAATTGAATGTGTATCTCAAACTACAAAAATATTTAGGAAACGATAAAAACAATATTTGTTAGTGTAGTGTTTGAAAAACAATTTTAAATTTAAAATTTATCAACATTTCAGAACTGACAAAAACATTGTTAGTTAAAATGCTTTTAAAACTGTCACGATATGAGGCTCTCAAACGTAATCAGAGCAGTAAAATTCTATAAAATACACTTCAATAAATATTTTGAATTTTTTATCTAATCAATCCGACTATGATGGTTCATTTATTGCTATTATATTGGGAATGTTCACATATGTTACACCTTTTATGTTAAGTAGGTGTGAACGTGAAGTTTAGATTTCATTTTATTAGTGTAGAGCTGTGTAAAGGTATTATTTTAGATTCTTTATGTGCCTTGTTCTCGTTACCTTATTAAAGCGGAACTTATATTAGTATTTATTTAGGACTTTAAAGGGATTAATAATTTTTGTCCTGTATATTGTTAACTTTAGTCGTTAGTAACAAATATTGTATCCCAATCACAGACCACTGTTACATCCATCCTACTTTAATTTTATCAAGATCATAATATTATTATAAAGAAGTGATTTGTGCAAAGTCTATTTCTTGCTTTCTTCGTTTACGTGGGTTGCCTTACCTACCGGATCGTAAAGAGGTCCACAGAGACATATTGTTTACTTTCGTTTCGGCAAACACTTTAAAAGTTTTATGAGTCGGTAGTCTTTATTCTTTAGATAAAGTTCAGTGTATTTCAATCTCGGACGACCGAAGAGCGTAGCTTGCGTATTTATTTTACAGTTAGGAGTAGCGGTCGCGGGTTAGATTCTTCTTGGTAAAGGTTATAAAGAGTAAAGATCCGCCTGTTATCAAAATTCGCGCAGCACAATAATTATGAATCATAAATCATATTTTTAACCGACTTCCAAAAAGGAGGAGGTTATAATACCTATGTTCGGCTGTGGATATATATATTTTTTAATTTTTGCTTATTCCTTTCTTTCTACTCATAAACTTTACTAGTGCCGGATTTCACATCCCATATCTACACACAATTCTTGTAAATCAGTTCCCCAGTTTTTTGCTCAATAATATCATAATGATTTAGGTGTGAATTTTGAAGCCAGTATTATCTGAGACTGTAATTTGGTATGCGTCCAAAGCTGAGTCCACATAAATTGCGGTTTGCAATCTTTTATTCGATTTTGTAATTCGTAATCTTATTTTTTTTAATAACAGTCCTACAATAATTAAAATTTAGACCTTTTTCACTTATCTTTATACTTAATAACTACAATCCAAAAAAATATGAGTTAAAATCAACGATAGAGGTGTCAAAAACAACGTGTAACATTGCGTCCTATTTTTGTGGTTTTCCTTATCAATTAATACTAATTATATGCTATCTATACTTATAAAATTACATGTCCTGACTGACTGACTGACTGACTCACTGATTCATCATCGCTGAGCAAAAACTGTTAAAGATACAGCCACGAAATTTGATGAGTAGGGTTGTTTTATTAAGTAGATACCCATTAAGGAAGGAATTTAGAAAATTTTAACCCGAAGGGGGTGAAATAGGGGTTGAAAGTTTGAATGAAAGTCCGTCATTTCTTGAGTTAGAAACATGAAACTTTATTTTTGGGTTACTAATAAAAAATAAATGGATACGTACTTAAGCGTTTTTGGAAATTCTACCCTCAAGGGGGTGAAATTTTTGTTGAAAGTTTGAATGAAAGTCCGTTATTTCTTAAGTTAGAAACTTGAAATTTTATGTTTGCGCTACTGATTAAAAATGATTGGATACGTGTTTAAGCGTTTTTGGAAATTCTACCCCCAAGGGGGTGAAATAGGGGTTGAAAGTTTAAATGAAAGTACGTCATTTCATAAGTTAGAAACATGAAAGCTTATTTTTGGACTGCTGATTAAAAATGAATGGATAGGTATTTAAGCGTTTTTAAAAATTCTACCCCCAAGGGGCTGAAATTGGGGTTGAAAGCTTGAATGAAAGTCCGTCATTTCTTGACTTAGAAACATGAAACTTTATTTTTGTGCTACTGATTAAAAATGAATGGATACGTATTTAAACGTTTCTGGTAATTCTACCCCCAAGGGGGTGAAATTGGGGTAGAAAGTTTCAATGAAAGTCCGTCATTTCTTGAGTTAGAAACATGAAAGTTTATTGACGTTTGCGTTTGACGTTTGCTTAAATAGGATCCCGTTTTTACCCTTTGCATAAGGAACCACAAAAAGGGGAAAACTATCAATCTTTGTTATTATACTATGTTAACGCGGACGAAGTCGCGGGCAACAGCTAGTACATGATACAAGAATACTGTCCAAAGATGTTTTTCGCCCATGAAATATGTTTTTTGTCCGATCCAAGAAATTAATAACAGCAAATAATTTCCGGCATGGCTTATAATTCCTGAAGATGGCTTCCGTGACTGTTGTAGCGTAGAAAACGGAACACAATAATTTGTAAATACACCTGCTTGTTTCTGAATAGGTTGTCCTATTTTGATCCCTGGACCCTGACGCAAAAAAAATATAGTCACAGCCGAACATATAACCTCCTCTTTTTGGAATGTGGTTAAAAAGAACTTGATTTAATCGCGATAATTTGTTTTATTATCAGAATTCACTGTCACATACGCACCGACAAGGATTTTTGTGATGCAATATAGAAAAGGACACATAAGCGTTGGTTTTTGTTTCGTCTGATACTAGGATGACTTTAAACTTTAAAGGCATTTTGTATGTGTAATTCTCATCATTTTAATATACCTACTACCAAGCATACCTAACATAACATTGAATAAAAATCAATATTGGTACTTCTTATAATGGTGAAAATGTCAACCTTAACTTACTCTTGCTGTTGAAATCACGAAGGTCGAGTTGTAGTTATTAAAATGAATCTATTTCAACATTGAGTGTTTAAAAGGGAATTAAGGAGTGGTAATTATTTTAAAATTTATACGTCGCTGTAGCTATAAATAGTCAATAAAATAACTTAAAGTTAATTAGTTATTATAATGATACAACGCGTGCCCTTCGCGTCCTTTTCGGTAAATCTTTAATCCACCTGCCAGAATCTTTATGGAATAGAATATTATTTTGACTGCAACTTTACTTTGTTTGCGCAAATTTGCTTTTAAATCATCTAATCTAATCAGGTAAGTAGCGGTGTTGATGGGAAAGGAAAAAAACAGTTTTTGTTAAGAAATCCTACCTATGACCTTTTCCGGAAACTAAAGTACATTCGTACTTACCTCTTTAATATCGATTTAGAAGTTTGAGCGTAAGGATTTATTCACATTTTTGTGTACCTTTCGTAGTACTCGTAATTACGTTTATAGCTACAATAGGTACAGAATTCTTATTTGGACAGTTCTTATTTAATTTCCTTACGCCCTTTATACTAATTACTGAATTACCGACCCTTAAAAGGTTATTAAAGGTTTTTAACAAATGGTTATTTTAAATCATCTATTATTATTATCGACCGATAAATGTCAGATGCAACATTATTATTAAAAGCTGCGTCCCACGCGCATTATCTTATTATATTCCAGTCTTTTATAAATGTAAAGTTAATCAAGCTATTAATAGCTATCACGAAATTATGTTCCCTTATCCATACTTGTCAGTATCGATTATGCTAATTCAAGTTCAAATTCAATTAGATTAGCTTCGTAATAAAGATAAAGTGATGAAATGTACTGTGAAATAGCCGTTTAATAGAACGGTTACACCGGTCCTTTATCGTCTGCTAATCTATTTTTTATTTAAAGCTAACGATGAGCTCGATAAGACCGTAAAAACTTCCATCTTGCTGGTCGCTGATGTACCTTATTGGTGCCTAAGCACCAATAAGGTGCTTATATATAACTAAAATATATGCCTAAAAAACAGTATATTAATACTGTTTTTTAGGGTTCCGTACCCAAAGGGTAAAGACGGGATCCTATTACTGAGGCTTCGATGTCTGTCCGTCTGTCTGCCCGTCTGTCTGTCCGTCTGTCTGTCCGTCTGTCTGTCCGTCTGTCTGTCCGTCTGTCTGTCCGTCTGTCTGTCCGTCTGTCTGTCCGTCTGTCTGTCCGTCTGTCTGTCCGTCTGTCTGTCTCCAGGCTGTATCTCAAAAACGGCTAAAGCTAGACTTCTGAAATTTTCACAGATTGTGTTTTTCTGTTGCCGCTATAACAACAAATACTAAAAACATAATAAAATAAATAATTAAGGGGGCTCCCATACAACACGTTATTTTTTTGGCCTTTTTTGCTCGATTTCAATAATGGTAACTATTATAGACACTTGAAATTTTCACAAAATCCTTGATTGTATGTGTTCTTTAATAGTTAATAATAATATTAAAGTAAAATAAAAAATGTATGGGGGCTCCCATACAAAAAACACGATTTTTTACCTATTTTTATCAGTACGGAACCCTTCGTGCGCGAGTCCGACTCGCACTTGGCCGATTATTGTTTATATGGTTAAAGTTTTATTTGAATTATACGAATGGCGATGAACGTCATCTGTGACGTACATCACATGAATATTTTGTTCCTTACTGAGAGCCAGCTTAGAGCATCGGATAGGCAGACCTCCACCACTCTACCTACCTCCTAAAGTAATCGAAACCTCATAGTTATTAGTTGCTGGTCGTTCTCACCTCTGTTATATTATACTAGCTGTCCCGGCAAACGTAGTTTTGCCATTTAAAATATTTCTACTTCATCAGTTGATACAAATTCTTACCCCCTCTTTTGTCCCCTAAGAGGGGTGGGGCGAAAAATTGTATACACCAGATGTAAAGTTGGAAAAAACAGTTAATAATATGTCAAAGTAAGTCCATTTAAGAAAAAAGTTTGATACAAAATCTGACCCCCTCTTTGGTTCCCTTAGAGGGGTGGGGTGCAGGGATTTTTAGACACCAAATGTTGAGTCGGAAGAAGACAAATATATCTGTAAAAACCGTATGCAAATCGGATCAGTAGTTTTCGTGTTGAAGCAAAAGTCTTATACAAAATCTGACCCCCTCTTTCGTCCCTTTAGAGGTGTGGGGGGAAATTTTTTTATACACCAGATGTTAAGTTGGAAGAAGGCAAATATATCTGTGAAAACCGCATTCAAATCGGATCAGTAGTTTTCGTGTGATAGTGGAACAAAGATACAGACAGACAGACACACAAAAAACTAACTACATTTTTGGCTTCTATAGCGATGTAGTGACACCCCCCGCTTATTATTTTTTAAATATCTTTAATGTATAGAATTTTCATTTCTATAGTTTTATTATAATGTATAGATAGCGATCGCCCGCGGCTCCGCCCGCGTGGATGTCGGTTACCGCTGCAAAAAGCCTACCCAGGAAAGACAAAGGTCAACAAAATGATTAAATTCACAGAAACATCGACAACGCAGTCATTTTCCGCAGGCTGAACAGATTGTCTTTCTGTGGATGTTAAAGTTGTTAATGATGAGAATATTTAAATGTAATTAATAATAATAATTTTTCACCTCTGACGGTAGTCCCGGAGTGCACTGTGCAACCCGTTGTTTTAGGATAGATAACTAAAGCGATTATTGTAGAGCTTTTCTATAAACAACATTAATTGACGTTAAGTTATTTTCAGATAACAAAATGTACTGATGGTCGGGATCCCCGACTCGTGATAGAGCAAAACATTCTTTTCATAAATCTATTCCTACTAATTTGAATGTTTGGCCCTGGGATTTTCATAATATTAATTTATCGTTAGTGCAAAATATTTTTTTACAGGAAATTGGAGCCTTTTGAAGGGTATAGGCAAATCAGTAGGGATCATTGGTATTCTTGGTATATGAGCCAATTCACCAGCTGCAGGGCCGGTCATAATCTTCGCTACTGTGCACCCCCGCCTTGGTAGCGCCCACTTCGAAACGGGCGTAAATCGCAATTTTTAATTTCGCCATAACTTCTAAACCAAACATCCAATTTTAATCATTCAAAGACTAAATATTATTTATATAAATTATACTTAGTGATGAAATAATTCATTTTGATAAAGATTAATGGCATGAGTAAAATAAATGCGTTTAAATGTAGTCCAAAAAAAATCAAGATTTTTAAATAAAATAATGGTTGTTGTACCTTACTTGACAAAGATAGGTATAGTGTGTCGCGGACTTTTTTGTAGATATTTAAAAGATCTACATTTACTTAGAACATTATATGGTTCTATCTTTTATAGTTTAGGCAGCGTGCGCAAAATAAGTAAATTTTCTGGTTGATTTTTTTCACCTTGTGTCAGAAAAACCCAAATATCCTACGGAACCCTACATTTTCCGAAATAAAATGTAGCCTATGTTACTCGTAAATAATGTAGCTTTCGAATGGTGAAAAATTTTTTTAAATCGGTCCAGTAGTTTTTGAGCCTATTCATTACAATTAAACAAACGAACAAACAAACAAAGTTTACCTCTTTATAATATTAGTATAGATAGGGTTAATCGGGGACATGTACACTGTACGGACATATTTTTAGCATTTATAAAATCACGGAGGTCTGGCTACCACTGGCTATTGAGCATCGTAAGTGGTATATTATTACGCAATCCTTAAATTACAAGATTTAATTCCTATCATATTTTTTCGAACCGGAGAAGAGTATAAGAAAATTTATTATATTCAATTGAAGTACCAACTTGATTATTATGTCTTTCAAAAGTGTAAAAATAAAAATAATAATAATAAGTATTATAAAAACAAATACGAATAAGTTACGCATTAAATATATCTGTTTTTAAAGGATTTGCTGTTCTGTGTAATAACACAGAACAGCAAATCCTTTAAAAACAGAGTTTCGACGGCCTAAAATCCGTTCCGCCATTTACGTATTACCAAATCTGTTGAAGTTTATTCGCCACGTTTATAAATAAAATATTAAATTTAAATATATTATGATTTATGAGTACTTTTTAATATGATATTAGGCATAAGTCGTCGTAGTGTCAGTGTGGTCCTAACAGCCATGCACTGAAGCCTTTAGTGGGTATGCCCGGGCGCGGTTTTCCGCCCCCAGGGAGTCCCACATACTGCCAAGCCTGCCGGGGATGCGTAAACGGGAAATGTCCCCTACGCAAAAAAGGAAGACGTGCCATATCTCTCTATCAAAATAAAAACTTTATTCATAAAAGTACAAAATATTTATTGAATTCACGTGTTCAAATAAGCAAATGCGTAGAGAACGTAATTTCTATAACCGTTATCTAAATAAGAACCGGAATATTTTTGCCAACTTTGTAAAATAGCCTGCTGCTGCTAGATACTGTTATGGTGTAAAATGTTTTAAGCGAACATAGTAAATTTTAGCTGCTTAACTTTTATGTTGTTATTACAATAATATTATGTATAAGTATAAACATTTAATAGACGAATGGAAGCAACATAAATTAATAGACAACACTATTACTAGTGGAGTGCCTAGAGCGTAAAAATCGTGCAAACCTCCGATTTCCACAATAGTGGATGAAAATTGAAAAGAAAAACAAGGAATGTGTAGCTGATAACATAATTAAAAAAGTTTACCTATTGAAAAGTTGTGCTTTTAATTTTTAAATTATTCTATACCACTTCAGTTACACTCATAAATTTTGAAATTTTGAAGAAAACCTGCATTTCTTTCAGTTCAGTTATGAAGCAAAATAATAAAATATATTATGATTTTTTGTATTCAAATCGTTGCTTATATTCCGAAAAAAGAAAATAAGTGGAAAAAATATATAATTTAGATTTAAAAATTAATATTTTTGCATCTAGATGAGCATGCCTCCGAATATGTTTGTTGTGTGCTTCGGCAGTAAGTACCTGATAAACGGCGTTCCTATTTTATTTTGGTTTTAAATAGGAAGTTTAAAATTATTTCTTAGGCTTTACAAAGACTTCAGTTTATTAATGCGTAAATTTTTTTAGCTCTTACTTTAATAACTTTTCCGAAAATGTAGCACAAACTTTTCACGTATATTTCGAAGAAATTTAAATGTAGAAAAACAATTTTGGTATATTTAACATATTTTTGGAGACATTAAAACGTTTTAAAGTACTTAAAACTCATAATTTCTCTAAAAATTAAATACGCACAATAAGTACGTTTAACAGACTTTTCGTTACAACCCTTAAATCCTCCCAAACACTTTTATCTTGGTTACGACGAGCGTTGATCTCTAAAAACTTTGCAAAAATCTTATAGTTTTATTGAGCTTAGCGAAGCAAACTTTTTTTTTTAAATTTGTGTTTTTGGTTATTTTACAATATAAACAATCGGATAAGAGTCATTAAATAACAGGATCAAGAAAAAAAATTTTTTCTTGACTGGTTTTATATGGTGAAATATTTATTTTTAAATAAGTAATTAAAAACTTAAAAGCACAATTTTTTTTGGTAAACTTTGCAAGTTATAGTGTAAAAAAAGAAAATTACACCACAAAAACAAAAATTCATTCACTATTACAATTTTCGGGAGTTAAAACCTCTGGCGACTCCACTATACTGTTATTTCAAAAGTTAAGACGAGATCAATCAAAACCTATGTATAATGTATATTAAATAATTAGGGTTTTATAAGGCTCTTTTGTTGAGCATATTCAGACCCTCTGATTCTTGAATAGGGTTCTCTTATTCTCTCCAAAAGAGCTTGCAAGTATTTTTAATACGCTTTATATTAGCTTCACTTAATGTAAAGTTGTAACTAAATAATATTATGTATGTAAGAAAATCTTGGAATCTTAATTTGACCCACTTCCCGGTCCTCGATTAGGATGAAATTTTGCACACACTCTGAGTTCTGATGACAATACATGCCTAGCTAAGAAACGTCATTACAAATCCAATATGGCGGCCTCCCCAAGATGGTGGGCAGGCTATTTGAAATGCACCCGCATGATATGGGTATCAACTATCAAATGAAAGGGTTTACTGTCAGTAATACGAAAGAATAGTCACGTGACATAAATCCAACATGGCGGACATCTAAGATGGCGGAAAAAGCGTCTTGTTTAGTTTTTTTAACTAGGGGGCGTCCACAAATTACGTGAGGTGTTTAGGGGGGGGGGGGGGGGAGGGGGTCGAGTCAAATCTTATCTAATCTCACGTTGGGGAGAGGGGGGTCTCGGCAAATATCACGTAATTTTTTTCTCAACAAAATTATACTCACTATTTTGGTCCATTTCATCCAGATTATAAGTACGTACGCTTAAGATTTAATCGTAAGGGTCAATCGTAATCGTTATTACGATTAAGATCATTCACAAATTATTTCGAAAGAAAAGCTACTGACTGTCAAACCAAACGTATACGTAAGAAACCCACATTTTGAAAAATCTCACGTGAGATTTGTGGGGGGGGAGGGGAGGTTGAATAAAATCTCACGAAATCTCACCACGGGGGGAGGGGGGGTCAAAAATTAAAAAAAAAAACCCTCACGTAATTTGTGGACGCCCCCCTATTAATTTCGGCTTAAAAAAAGTCTCCGTGTGTATTGTGTAGCCGACTATGCGTATAACAACCACCGTCCGACGGGCTACTACTGTCATTTCAACACTGCATCCGTACTCGCATCCGTGAGAAGCGAGCAACCACACTAAAAACCGGTCTGGACGCTACAAATACAAATTGCCACTCGGAACTAATAGTTTAATTCGATTCGATAGACGCTTTTACACGTACTATTTGTGGTTATAAATGGATTTATTTGCATAACATTTTGCCGGAGCAGCAAAATCCTAAACTTCGAAGTTAATAATTATTATCTCTAAAAGTATAAATGTATTTTTAATTTCGTTAGTCTGGATATAAGAATCGAGAACGGCTAAATGTATTTGGCCAATTATTTTAGTCTTGAAATATTAGTGAATGTCCAGGGAAAGATTATATTAGGAGGGAAGTGATACAAAGTTCATCGGGACATCTAGCGAATAATTAAAATTATATTATGGACTTATTTCGGCTATTGACAGATCTATAAGAAACTAGTTAATATCTGTAGATATTTGATAAAGCATATAGTATAATATTATTGTAAAATACATTACATTAATTAACTTGTAATAGAAATATTAAAGACGCAAATCAAATAACCAAAATTGCGGAACTTGGTAATTACTAATTTATATTAAATTAAATGAATTTGCTATTTGACAAATTTTGTCACTGTTACAGATTTTACTTATAACTCGTAGTAATATTGTCATTCGTAGTAATTAATATTGTTTTATTGGCGTGTGTAAACTGTTATTTATTTCGTAAGGTAAAATTAGTTGTACTACTCGTATGTATTTGGTTTCAAAAATATAAGTATCATATTATTATAAACTAGCTGTTGCCCGCGACTTCGTCCGCGTGGACTTCAGTTTATAGCGCGCGGTGTCAACAAAATTGGTGTCAACTTTAAAAGCTTTTTAAAACCCTGGTACCCCTCAAATCAAAATACCCAAAAACAGCTGTGCAGTGTGCACATAATATTTCATTTTTTTAATTAAACTTTTTTATACCAAATTTTAAAGCTTATTTAGCCCCCCATTACACAACTTTAGCTTTACCCATAAACTATTTATCATTGGTAGGTTTAAGGTTACGACACGGCATAGATAAAGTACTGATTAGTGAGTTATTTGATTACGTGTATAACAATCGGAAGAATCGAAAAAGATAAGTCGACATGGTACCACCTCTTATAGGAATACGTATGAGTAAGCGATAGCGCGATCTAGGCGACTCTTGGCGGCATCTGTTATGAATTTTTGAAACTAACTTAATTTGAACAAATTTACGCATAAACACCCCCTTACAACCCCTTTTTCCAGTTAAAAAGTAGCATATGTCCTTTATCAGGCTTTAGACTATCTGTGTACAAAATTTTATTACACTCGGTTCAGCAGTTTTGGCGTGAAAGCGGCGATAGCGCGATCTAGGCGACTCTTGGCGGCATGTGTTATGAATTTTTGAAACTAATTTGATTTGAACAAATTTACGCATAAACACCCCCTTACAACCCCTTTTTCCAGTTAAAAACTATATATATTAGACTATCTGTGTACAAAATTTTATTACACTCGGTTCAGTAGTTTTGGCGTGAAAGCGAGACAGACAGACAGACAGATAGACAGACAGACAGACAGACAGACAGACATACAGACAGAGATACTTTCGTATTTACAATCTTAGTATAGATTACTATAGATTTCAAACATCATAATTGGTGTATGCTTTTCTTTTATTGCCTTGTATCGGTCACTAAAGTTTGTAAATTTTACTTTTACAGGTACGTTCTTTATAACATCCAGCAAGTTGAATTCCAGTTATGGTAAAGATATTGAATTATTATTTTATTACTGCAGCTATTGTAAAGATATTTTTATAATTGATGAAGTATACTCAGACGTACTGAGTACTGGTGTCGATTAGGTACTGAGGATATTAGGTACAATACCCGGCAATAAATATTGCACATCGACCTTTGGAAAGAGACATTCGGCTAATTTCGGTTTCATGTTTCATAGAGCGTTATCTTTGTAGCACACACCTATTTGACAGTATGTCAGTCGCTGTTCAAATTCAATAGAGTGCAGTCGCGTCCAGTTCAAAATATATATCTAGAGTTGTTAACACCCCTAAATTTGCTACAGCTGTAATTTTCCAAAAGAATTTTAAATACGTAAACATAATTTGAACACCCTTTTTTATTTTATTTTACCCGAACCTAAAGCCATAACTTATAGAAAATTTGGTGTATTTTATACAAAGAATAATAAAATTGTCAAAAGAAGCAAACCATAATTGTTTTAACTGCTCCTAATATATACCGGACTTTTTGTGTTTCGTGCGTTAGAGATAACGCTCTACAAAACCGAAATTAGCCGACTGTCACTTTCCAAAGGTCGATGTGCAATATTTATCGCCGTGTACTGTACATGAAAATTGAAACCAATGAGAAAACAAAAGCAAAGTTATTAATTAGTTAAAAAAATATGTCATCTATAAGCTATGCCCACATTATGCAATTTCATCTTCAATTTTCGCCATCTTCTTTTTATTCATTCAACTTTCGTTTGGCATATTTAATAATTGAATGCGTCAAAATCCACCCGCGTTGAAAGAAAAGTGTCATAGCGAGCGTTACGATTTCAACGCGCGTCACGGGCATGCCTCACGTTCGCTGTTGACTGCGCTATAACGCATGCCCTTGATGAACAAAAAAAAGGCCCAGTGTGGACAAAGCTATACGTCAATCTAATGTTTTATAAGTCTATGTCTTATAATATTATAAGCCCAAAGGTGTGTCTGCCTGTATGTCACTTATTCAAGGAGAAACCGCTTAAACTATTGCTGGAATAGAATAGATACATACTTTGAGCTCAGGGAAACCGGAAAGGACATTAGAACTTTTTATACCGAAAAATGTCCTGTTACCGCTTGATGCACAAATTTTGCCGCAACGGTGTTGTGGGTGTTGTCTTATACAGGGTGTAACAAAAATAAGTGGTAATACTTTAGGGTGTGTATGTGTTCCGTGTAGTGAGTTCACTGTGAAAATAGCAGCGCTGAAAGACCATTTTTTTTTTCACTTTTAAAAGTGAAAAAAAGGGGCAAGCGCCCCAGCGTCACGAGTTTTTACACACAAAAGTGAGAAAAAAAAATTGGTCTTTCACAGTGAACTCTCTACAAGGAACACATACACACCCTAAAGTATTATCACTTATTTTTGTTACACCCTGTAGTTGTTTAAAGTAAGCATTGAGATATACATAAAAGTTGTGGATTGTATGAAAGTTTTATCCATCTTAGTGTATCTAAAAACAGACAACATTTACGTCTAGCACTTTTCCACTCTCTAGGTTATATGACTAGAGCCTTCAAAGAGAGCGCTATAAGTCTTTAGCAGCGAACTCAGCATTATCTACGAACGTATTATATCGGTCACGGTCCAGATAAAAGTAAAGGTTGCGTGGAGTTGACAGAACGACCCTTGTTAAAACGAGCCGTAGGAATTGCTTATGACAGAATATATTTATATTCTTGAATGTATAATGTTATGTAATGTTATAATATCAATTTAAGGATTGATGTTTACGTAAACCCTTTTATTCTCGAGGCACAAAAGCTAATGTAAAAGAAAAACTACGATGAGCATTTTGTATTTTCTGACGTATCTTATTTTCATAGGGATTAATTTGACTTAAACAGCATAACTTTACTTACAGAAGGCAAGGAAGTTTTGGCACGTGGATAACGTTGTTATGGGGGCGTGGAAGCGAAACAGCTGTCAATGGAAATGACGCCACAACACACACTTTACAAATTAACCACACGTTTTAATTCCGGTCTTAAATTACGGTTTGATGACATGGTCGAGGACTGGGTATGTAATGTAAAACAGCTGTCTCTCTAGTGACATTTGATCTGACAGACCACGCGCCAAAACAGCTCTGTGTATAGATCTGTATCTTCGAAATTTATCATCATATTAAAACTACGGTAACAGGTAATACTATTAATATTATAAACTGTGTCAATACAAGACGTAGCTCAAATAAAACCAGGCATCTCCAAAATAATTTTACTTAAATCGTAAGAAACAATATCTAACAAATACATTGTAATATTATTATAGTTATTTTACTAAAACTTGTATGGTAAGTTAAGAAATAGAGGACATGTGAACAGATCTACCTTTGTGACGTCTGGTGATGGCTGACAGTCTCCATGACCCAGATGAGAGTGGACTAGGACAAATAAACCTTCCTACAAGAGTTTTATTTTTGTTGCAATATTTGTTTAATCGTTGACTACTTTATATTACACTAGATGACGCCCTCAACTCCAGTGCGCCAAAGTCCGTTTATCGCACGGGAACCGTACATTCTTCCGGGTTAAAAAGCATCTGATGTCCTTTACCGGAACTCAAAGATTATATTTTATGGGGATACCATACCAAACAGCTAATTCGGTTGAGCGGTTTGGGCGTGAAGAGGTAACAGACAGACAGACACACTTTCGCATTTATAATATTATTAGTTAATAACATGAAATTTGGTCTCAAACCGTTCGACATTTTGATAAAATTTTGCGTAACTTTCCTTTACCCATAGAAATGAAGAGCCTTCATCTCTATGTAAAGCAGATCGCATTGGAAGCATTTTAGAAACTTTGAAACGAACTAAGTGTTTGTGAGTTTTTTTTTTTGCACGTGACAAGTAATTTGTATATTATAATAAGTCTATATATAGTTTAATTTAATTTTCGCCCGAGAACGAGTGTACCTCCTTGGCTAATTTTACTCTTGAAAATATGTTCGTGGAAATCCAGGGAAAGTTTATATTATGAGGGAAGTGATACGAAGTGCACCTAGTCATCTAGTTAATAGTTTAGTTATAAATATAAATTAGGTTTGTATTGCGACTGTTAAATGAACAAATTGCAAACATTGTTTACACATAAAAGTCTCGATAACGCAATAAAAATATCGGGGTTAAATGAAACTTTTTGCAGTTCGTTCCGAATTAAATCGAACATCCGATAAAAGGCTTTAAAAATATTTCGCTGTCTCATTGCAGTCGAATGCGGAATAAACAGCAACGTGTCAGTTGATAGTCCTTTCAAATGGCGTGCGGGCTGGCTGTCACATCGCGGGCTATTATTGTATTGTTTTATGCTTTTTAATGTCAAAAAGATGAGTTATTGCCAACTACAACGCTTGATAAACACAGTTATGTGTTAAAGCTACTTTTGAAATTAACCATATAGTGGAGTTTCCAGAGCGTAAAAATCGTGCTAGCCGATTTTTGCAATAGTGGATGAAAATTGAAAAGAAAAAAAGGAATGTGTAGCTGATAACATAAATAATAAAGTTTAACTATTGAAAAGTTGTGCTTTTGATTTTTAAATTATTCTCTTCCACTTCAAGTAAACTCATAAACTGCAAAATTTTGAAGAAAATTTGCATATTTCTTTCTTTTAATTGTATATAATAGAGCAAAATAATAAAATATATTATTATTTTTTTGATTTGTATAGTTGCTTATATTCCAAAGAAAGAAAATAAGTTGAAAAAATATATAATTTAGATTTAAAATTAATATTTTTGTATGTAGATGAGCATACCTCCAAATGTGCTTGTTGTGTGCCTCGCCAGGTAAATGGCGTTCCTATTTTTCTTTGGTTTTAAATAGGAAGTTTAAAATTATTTTTTAGGCTTAACAAAGCCTTCTATTTCTTAATGTGTATAACTTTTTAGCTCTTACTTTATTACATTTTCTGAAAATGTAGCACAAACTTTTCACGGATATTTCGAAGAAAATCTGTATTTTATTTCTTTTGGTTAGGTTTTTACAGAATAAAATTGATTTTTTATTAAATTTTTTTCATTAATTATATTTGCTAAAACATACTTAAAGGAAAAAGTACAAATTAGGTTAAGAACTGATATTTTTTGTATTCAGGTAAGCATTTTCCAAACATAGGTCGCAGCATGCGTCTTTATGCGTATGTACGTGAGATTTATAGCACCCAATTTTTTTTCTGGCTTGAAGTAGGAAGTTTAAATATATTTCGAAGACTAGAAAAATTCTTTCATTTGTCGATGCATTTAATGTTTTAGCTCTCACTTAAATAAATTTTCAACAAATATAGAAAAATATTTTCTATCTATTTTACACATTTTTGGAGATATTTAAACGTTTTTAAGTACTTAAAAGTGATCATTTCTCTAAAAATTAAATACGCACAACAAGTAAGTTTAACACACTTTTCGTTACAACCCTTAAATCCACCCAAACCCTTTTATCTTGGTTACGACGAGCGTTAATCTCTAAAAACTTTGCAAAAACCTTATAGTTGTATTTAGCTTAGCAAAGCAAACTTTCTTTTTTAAAAATTGTGTATTTGGTTAATTTTCAACGTAAACAATCGGATAAGAGTCATTAAATAACAGGAACAAGAAAAAAAAATTTTTCTGGACCGGTTTTATGTGGTGAAATATTAATTTTTAATTAAGTAACTACAAAATTTAAAGCACAAAAAAATTTTTGGTAAACTTTGCAAGTTATAGTGTAAAAAAGAAATAATGACACCTCAAAAACAAAAATCCACTCACTATTACAATTTTCGGAGGTTAAAACCTCTGGCGACTGCAGTAATACTATAATTAGATTCCCGTGTCCACATCTAGGTTAAAGTTAACCTTGGGTAGCATCCCAAGTTCTCTCTCAATTTAATCAAAATGCCGCTCGCCACGTCGAGCCACGATCAATGACCATGATTGCCACGAAGATGGGGAAACTGTCAGCAGTATTTACAAATGACGAAAATCATGGATATTGATAATGAAGACAAATATGAACAAATACGGACGATTACAAAATTTGTAATATATGGGTAAGGCCAAGATGGACAAATACACTCACTACACTTGTGATCACCTTTAATATTTTGTCCATCATGACCATGCGTGGAGAGGGTTCATTGTAAATTACAAATGGCATATTATAATAAAAATTTTAACTCTTCCCTAGATTACTAAATGTACTATAAAATCTTAAAAATGCAAAACCAAAGCCAAAGGTTACTCAATAAAAAATATCAAAAGTGCCAAGTCCTTTAAAATCGCAAAGGCTTGTTTGCAAATAAAAGCATCATTTTAGTAGGGGGCATAAAAAGGTGATTGGTATAAAGACCTGTAATTTTTCCAGCAAAACGCCCGATCACTGCCAAATAACATGCAATAAAATGTTCCATGTTATTCGAGGGTTTGGCGATGCATATTGTGTAGCCTTTTTTATCATTTTCCGTTTTATTGAGCTGTTTGGTTATTTTAGCACTAGTTTTACTACGTAAAAATATGACTTACATCATTGCCTCATTTTAATAAGAAAAATATGTTTAACAAGCTTTTGCCCGCGGCTTCGCTCGCGTCAAGAAGTATTATTATATACAAACTTTCATCCCCTTTCATTAATTTTTTTAACCACTTGGGGTTGGAATTTATCAAAATCCTTTCATAGCGGATGCCTACGTCATAACATCTACCTGCATGCCAAATTTCAGCCCAATCCGTCCTGTGGTTTGGGCTGAGCGTTGATAGATCACCATATTGTCAGTCAGTCACTATATATAGATTTTTGTCGAAATTCTAAGAAAATAAAACATTTTGTTTGTAACAAAAACATAATTTAGTGAGCTCTTGAATTAAGCCCTATAATTAAGTTTGGGCACAAAAGTTTATCTTGTAAGGTGCTTGATATTTTATCTAATCAATTAGGTGATTGTTGTCACTGACAAGTGGGCGTCGTCATCTATAGTAAATGTCATTACTTCACACTTTGGTATTAAAAAAATAACACGTGACTTGTGAATGTGAGCGTCCATTAATCTGTCAGAGGTACACGCTGTTTCAAAACAATACCTGACATTCAACATAAAATTCGCGTGGTCACATTCACATCCTTTGCGGGGTCGAATGGGCGTATATCCATTAATAAATTCATGTTTGTATAAGTTTTTATATTCAATCATACTACATATTTTTATTATACATCTATACCAATATTATACAAAACAAAGGTGTATAGTAATAGTAAGTAAGTAAGTAATAAAAGTTTATTTACAGCTACATTAATGGTACATCACGGACGTAAAAAAAAATACGGACGTAACCTTGCCTATTTCACGAGTGAAGCATAGTAATGGCCGTCCGTGTAGGATGTGTGCGTGTCATTGGCGCCGTCACTCTATGTAGAATGACAGCGGGTTGTAGTACCTAGTTGCGTGTGTGAGTGTCGGTCACGTCAGGCCTGTCCCACTCGCGCGTATAGGCATCGAACTGTAAGTACCACCCGCGGGTGGCAAATCATAAGGGACTCACAAGCGAGCGGTGACGCACGCGCAAGATTTTTCGTCGCGTATCTACTGTATACTGATCATAGAGGAATTTAATACAATATGATACTGATTTAACCGCTGTGAGAAAATCGTTATAAATCTTATAAAAATGAACAATTAAAAAAGCCAATGAAATATGTACCTACTCGTATTATATTTGAGTAAGGTATTTAAATACAAATAGTAGATAAAACTATACAAACATAGCAAATAAACCAATTTCATACAAAGAAACACACAAACTACACAGAAATAAACACAAGTTACTATGTTTAAATTGTAAAAGTTTCCTGCAATATTATATAGTGTAGGAAAGGAACCATGTGGACCCCCACAGTAATTCCTCAGTCAGAAAAAACTTAATAGCATGGTAAGGTATCAATGAAATAAACGTTCTGTATCCAAAGAATAATAGTAATATAAGTTAGGTATTTTTACCTAAATTAGTAATTAATTAATATCTTTTTTAGGAAAAATCCTCCGTTTAATTTTTTTTCACTGGACATATTCTTGGAACGTTTAGAAACAATGTATGAAATATCCAAAAAAATATCCCAGCAGAAACACCAAATTTTAATAAAATATGTTTTTTTGGCTTGACTGGGACCGGAAAATTGCTCTGTCGAATTTTTTTACGGGAATGACATTTTATTGAAGTTTTATAGCCACAAAATGAAAATCCAAAACATAAACCTTGTAACTATACTATTTTTAAAAATTGCCTTTTTACTAGCAGTGGAAAATTTCTCTATCTGTTTTATTTATTGATTTAAGTACACTGTTAACTTCCTTTTCAACTACAAAAATATCCAAAAAAATCATCAAGCGTATTAAAAACTAAAAACATTTTACAATAAACAGAATTGAATATTGCAATCGGCAGCGAGCGGGGTGTATGCGCGGGGCGCGGGCGGGAGGTGCAGGCCGCCCAACGCGTCGCGCGTCGCCCGCCACCCCGCGCCAAAGCCCGCGCGCTATTCATAGACGACAACATAATAATATAGTTCGTGGTGTCAAAAGTAGTCATTTCATGTAGAGCCAAGTTTCTAACTTTACAGCCCTAATAGTTGCGTGTGTACGGTAAATTATACGGCTATTGCTAAACCAAAGATTTTCTTTGGTAGAATTGGTCCTTATGGCCCAAGGATGGATTTAAGATGTGGAGCCACCGCGATTTTTGATGTTAATTTTTTAAAATTTTAGCAGCTTCTGCTCTGGAGGAAAATAGAGTCTCAATCTGTATAGAGGCATTAATTATGGTACTATTCCAAGTTTGGTACCATATTCGGATGACTTAAGAATGCTTAATTCATTTTAGGACTCATATTTGCACGATAAAGATGTTAAACAACGGAAAAAGAAGAAGAAGAAGAAGCATTATTTAAACGTGCTAATCTTAGTATGAGTCAGTAATTACTGGTCCGATTTGAAAAATTCTTTCAGTGTTAGATAGCCCATTTATCAAGGAAGGCTATAGGCTATATTTTATTACGCTAAAACTAATATATGCGAAGAAATAGAGGAAAATGTGAAAAAAACGGGGGAAATTATTTGAAGGGGCTTATTTCATGAACAACTGGAGTAATTTTTCTGTTATTTGGCACAGATAAAAAGTAGGAACGTGAAGGATCATAGGCTGTTTATTGTGGACTAATTTGTCAGTGAAATATCTAATTTACGCGGGCGAAGCAGCGCGGAACGTCTAGTAATATTATAAAGCCAAAGAGTTTGTTTGTTTGAACGCGCTAATCTCAGGAGCTACACATCCCATTTGAAAGAATTTCTCAGCCTGTTTATCGAGGAAGGCTATTGCTTATACTTTATCACGCTAAGACCAATAGGAGTAAAGATAAAGAGGAAAATGTGAAAATAAAGCTGAAGAGTTTGCTGGTTAGTTTGTCTGTTTGTACGCGCTAATCTCAAGAACTACTGGCCCGATTTGAAAAAATCTTTCAGTGTTTGATAGCCTATTTATTGAGGAAGGCTATAAGCTACATTTTATCACGCTAAGACCAATAAGAGCAAAGATACAGAGGAAAATGTAAAAAAACGGGGAAAATTATTTGAAAGGGCTTATTTCATGAACAACTGGAGTAATTTTTCTGTTATTTGGCACAGATAAAAAATAGGAACGTGAAGGATCATAGGCTGCTTATTGTGGACTAATTTGTCAGTGAAATATCTAATTTACGCGGGCGAAGCAGCGCGGAACGTCTAGTAATATTATAAAGCCGAATAGTTTGTTTGTTTGAACGCGCTAATCTCAGGAGCTACTCATCCGATTTGAAATGATTTCTCAGTGTTTGATAGCCTGTTTATCGAGGAAGGCTATAGCTTATATTTTATCACGCTAAGACCAATAGGAGCAAAGATAAAGAGGAAAATGTGAAAATAAAGCTGAAGAGTTTGTTGGTTAGTTTGTCTGTTTTAACGCGCTAATCTCAAGAACTACTGGCCCGATTTGAAAAAATCTTTCAGTGTTTGATAGCCTATTTATCGAGGAAGGCTATAAGTTACATATTATCACGTTAAGACCAATAAGAGCAAAGATACAGAGGAAAATGTAAAAAAACGGGGAAAATTATTTGAAAGGGCTAATATCTCACAGACTACTGGAGCAATTTTTATGTTATTTGACACGAATATATAGTAGAATACGTGAGACATGGGTTTTTAATTTGTATAAAAAAATATACGGTTTCCGTGAAATTTCAGATTTACGCGGACGAAGCCGCGCGGAACGTCTAGTATTATTAATATGTTTATTACTCCATTCATCACCAAGTCTTTGGCATGCAGAATAATGCGGCTATCAGCTTCCTTATATTAATTGAGACTTGTCAACAGCGTTTTCGTTGGTTGAGAATCATATATTTTAAATTTTTTATTTTATTTTTACTATCTTTTATCTAAATATTATTCCAAAATTGGCATTTAAACATTCGATTCAATCGAAAATAATACCAAACTCGACTATATAGGTACCTAAATCCCACGCAGTTATTGACCTCATACCATGTTAAAGCTAAACCCCCCCCCCCCCCCCCCTCCCCCACCTGCATGAAATATTCAGGTGGCTCCACATCGTAAACCCATCTTAGGGATATAAAGATCAATCCTACCAAAGGAAATCTTTGGTTCAGCAAAAGTTGTATTCCTCGTTTTTTTGTCTTGTACGCACACGACTATAAATCTAAAAACCTTTACCTTTTACACTTAGGTCGCGGCAAAATACTTGATATAATGTGTCGCACGAGAAGAATCTAAGGCCGTCTTTCCACTGACGCGAAGCGGAGCGGAGCGGAGCTAAGCGGTGCCGAATTGACCAATCACCATACTAGAAATCTTCGCTGTCATTCCGCTGGAATAGCACGATTGGTCAATTCGGGCACCGCTAAGCTCCGCTCCGCTTCAGTGGAAACACACCCTTAGAACTGTAGGTACACATTAATCAAAATCAGTGACCTGGCCGTTTTTAGGGTTCCGTAGCCAAATAGCGAAAAACGGAACCCTTATAGATTCGTCATGTCTGTCTGTCTGTCTGTCTGTCTGTCTGTCTGTCCGTCCGTATGTCACAGCCACTTTGCTCCGAAACTATAAGAGCTATACTATTGAAACTTGTTAAGTAGATGTAGTCTGTGAACCGCATTAAGATTTTGATACAGAAATGGAAAAATTATTTAAAATTTTAGGTGTCCCCATAAGTACAACTGAAACATTTTTTTTTTCATCTAACCTATGCGTGTGGCGTAAAAATCATATTGAGGTTTCTTATTTTTTTTTTCTAACCCGAATAGTTTGCGGGAGATAGTCTTCCAAAGTGGTAAAATGTGTGTCCCCCCCCCCCTCTAACTTCTAAAGTAAATGATAAAATGATAAGTCTAAAAAAAGTATATGATGTACATTACTATAAAAACTACTAATGAAAATTGGTTTGAGCGAGATCTAGCAAGTAGTTTTTTTACTCGTATGCGTCATAAATGGTAAACCTTAATTAAACTTGTACTAAATCAACTGAAATATAAAAATAAATCAAAAAACTTTTTAATTTCATAAAAATAAACCTTATTGCTCGCACTTGGCCGATTTTTTATAGGTTATAGTTAATATAAAAGTTATTAAGTACAACAGAAAAGTAATAATATTATATTAAGTTCAGAGCCCACAGCATGACGAATAACGAAATGGCCAAGCCACCCAATTTAACTAATGTGTAGAGTTTTTAGATTCTTCTCGTGTGGCTGACACATTATATCAAGTATTTTGCCGCGAATTAAGTGCAAAATTAGGATTTTTAGATTTCGACGACTCGACACGCGTTTCGCCCCAGTACCGGAACATCCTCAGGATGCCGCCACCGCCCAAATCACTGCCTTTTACCCTATACCCTATACCCGATACCCTATCGAGCCCCACTACTACTACTATCCCCACTACCCCCAATACCCTCACCAGTACCCCCGAACATAATATTAATAAGCGGTGATGTAGTCAAGCAAGTTTGGTCATTCATCAATGCAAGTAGGTTGTTATTTTTCTTTTCTTTTATGATCGCTAATTGTTCCAATATGCTCAGCCGAAAGCCTTTATCGTATTTATGTAAAACTTTACAGGAATGGCCATCAGGCACCGTATGGATCAGGATAACCATTCCTATAAGCCGCAATAATATTATGTTCCTTATTCCGAGTCACAGAATATAATAAAAATTAGTAGTACCGAGTCTCAAAGCTGCGTCCAGTTTGACTCTGTTTGACCCACGAAATTATACACTATCGCATTCAGGACAATCGATCTTATAGATACCGGACTGATATTTTAATCAATCCAGTCTTTATTATGATACAAACGATATTTTAAAGTATTATTTGTCCTGAACGACATACATGGGTGCAGACACAAAGAGAAACTTATCCAGTTCTTTCTTGTTTTTATTTTTCATTTTTTTTATAATTTTGGGACTATATCCATATTTTAATAACTATAGATTCTTCGCCCGCGTAATTTAGAAATTTAGGAACATTTTTCGCAAAAAAAGAAATCTATGTCCTTTCACTTGGTCTATTCTTCATGTGTGCCAAATAACATAAAAATTGCTCCAGTAGTTTATTAAGAAAATAAGCAATTTTAAATAATTTCCTACGTTTTTTTAAATTTTCCTCTATTTCTTCGCGCCTATTAGTCTTAGCGTGATAAAATATAGCCTATAGCCTTCCTCAATAAATGAGCTATCTAACACTGAAAGAATTTTTTAAATCGGACCAGTAGTTCCTGAGATTAGCGCGTTCAAATAAGCCCTTTCAAATAATTTTCCCCCGTTTTTCCACACTTCCCTCTATTTCTTCGCTCCTATTAGTACTAGCGTGATAAAATATAGCCTTAGCCTTCCTCGATAAATGGGCTATCTAACACAAAGATATTTTCAAATCGGACCAGTAGTTCCAGAGATGAGCGCGTTCAAACAAACAAACAAACTAACAAACTCTTCCGCCTTATAATATTATAGTATAGATATAGATGCAAGAGAAGAACTCTTGTGTGCGCATTTTACTTCGTTTTTGAGAAAATTACTTTTAAATTGCTCATTTTTTAACTCCCTAAAAACGAATTTATTTTATTTAAATTAATTACGAGGGTTTGTAAACTTGCTATCTAGCTGATTGGATTGGATTAATTTTGTACTTTATTTCATTCCTGCAACTCAAGTAGTTCCTGAGATTTTAATTTTTTCAATATTTAGACTTTATTTTTTTATCTTCTTACCTATTAGGCGGAGATAGTAACACAAAATTCTTGGTGATTTGTTCCAGTATGGCGGTTTTACAGGGGTATAATTACGTAAAGGCGAAAAGGAAAATGATGGTCATAGCGCTCGCACTGGCAGCCCAAACGCGTGGGCGTTAATCAAACGTGTCGGATAAATAACGAGTGTCGAACGATTTGTTCCACAAAATTGCTTGTATTTTCAGATAGTCGAAAAAAAATAAGTAGGCGAAAGCGTAATGCCATACTTGTCGGGTGCGGCTTACAGCCCGCCATACCGACGCGAATACGTTAATTTTAATAAAAAAATTGAACCATTTGTACCAGGCTAATTTTTTCATAGCTAATCATCGTCCAGTAGCCATTCACGAAAATCACCTCAAATTGAATGAAATTTACTGAAACTTTACTTTGAAATTTACTGAAAAAAAATATTGAAACTGAAAATAATAAGGTTTTTACGAATGGGAAATTATTTCCCTTTGCCTGTTCATGACTAACCAAGATGGGGAATTATTTCCCTTTGCCTTTAAATATACTGGTTAGTTGATCTGACTCTACTTTTGAATTTATTTTCCTCGGTTAATGTGCACAAAATTGTTTAAGTTAAAACGAGCTTATGTATCAGTATGCGAATAAAGCATCCAATAAACAATAAAATACCTAATCTTTAGGAGGTGTTTTAAAAAAAAAACATTAATCAGACAAATGAAACTGTTTGAAACACTCCTGCGGACATAATGCCACTTTGCATTTTTAAAGGCATTATCTAAAACAATTGATAATAAAAATTTAAAATAAACTAAAATAATTGACAAATCTTAAAAGTTGACAAAAATAAATCCCCATTTTTTTATATATTATAGTGACGCTAAATGGAGTTGCTAATGGACAATGAGAACTATTTCCCCACTTGCAAGTATGTATTTCAAATGAATCAAAACCACATAACACTACGTTTTTGCACTGAAAATCATAACAAAGCTACAAAGAATATAATAAATAAGTACATAACAAATCAAATATCTACTTATAAGAATATTTGTTGCAGAAACTTTGCAGATTTATGTCTCCACTATGTGAAAATTGCGCAATTTTTTCAAAACTCACATTTATTTGATTCTTACATTGACACTAGACACTTGAAAGGGCTGGGTTGCTAGTAAGATAATGTTGTACTTGTCTTATATCCTATTTGTGAAAATAAAAAACCATAATAGGTTGCCATTTTAAACATAAGGTGCACCTTAACAGGCGACACAGCATTCACGATTATAGCTCTACAGATACAGTATAAATATTGTTTTCTTAACAAAACACAATTAAATCGATAAAATATGATTATGAATTAAATAAAATTAAAATTACATGCAAGTTAATTATAACAGTAATAACAAGCTAGAAATTTCATAATAATAAATAAGTTAAAACTACGAGAAAACATTAATTTAAATCTTAACTAAGAGCAGTATAAATAAAATAAAATTAGAAAATACAAACACAATTTCAAAACAAGATCAAATGAGCCATATCAGTAAAATTATTTAAAATTTTAGGCAATATATTAATAAATTTTTGTTAACAATAATTAATAAATTAATACTAATCATAAAATATGTTAAAAAAGGGAAATCCACGAAAATTTTAATTACTTAAAGCAAAAAACATCATCATCATCATCATCTTATAGACACCAGACTGATATTTTTTATCAATCCGGTCTTTATTGTGACACAAATGATGTTTTAAAGTATTATTTGTCCTGAATGCGACATGCATATCGTTGTTTTTAATTATTTTGGATAAGCGTGCAGATACCTCTCCCATGTTGGTCAAACTGGACTTATATCTAACCACCTTCTTGTCAATAAGACCTGCGTGCAAAAACTTAACCAGTTCTTTCTTGGTATTATTTTTCAAAATAATATTATTTATTAATATATTTTTTTATAATTTTGGTACTATATCTATATTTAAATAATTTCGGGACTATATCCGTTGCATATCGAAATAGGCTACTTGACCTATATTTAATTTCATTGCACAAATGCATATTTCTAGTAGAACTTGGCCTAGGAAACCGTATTTCACTCTAATCATCAAATAAAAGCTTATGATTGGTAATTTATTAAAACAGTATGTTCATCATCAGTCGCTTAGTAATTTTTTATTCGCTCGTTTTATTATTTCCCGTAATTTAATATCTTTTATTTATCGCGCTCGTTAGATGTAAGTTTATTTGTATATAAATAATAGAATCATGCCCCCGAGAATTGTGCTTTGCGCTGCGGCTAATAGTGAACAATATCGCGTAACAACGGTTCCCGACTTATAGCACGAAAGTAAAGGTCGTATGTCCCAAAACTGTTTATGATGATTATTTAAAAATTAAATACAATACTAATATTTCCTTTATCCATTATTTTATAAAGTGTGTGATTGTAGTAGTGCAAGCTATTTAATGATAGTAACTCAATAAGTGTAACAGATATTTGTTGAAAAGCCCAAAAAGATTCATAATTTCGAAAAATAAAACTATCGAGTATCGAGTCAAAATAAGTGAATCGTGTTTTCCGTTAGCTAAATATCAGATAAATATACAATGATTAAATAAATCTCAATTTCATTTGAGTCAATCGTCTTCCGAGATCGTAATACTTATTAGAAAACACAGCAAAATTGCACAGCCCGCTCTTAAGACACTAAGCACTAACTAGATATCTATCTACCGATGATATACCCGAGACATCGATGGTACGGGTACAATCAACAATGATTCATAAACTGCAAATGTAATTTTGTAATCCTATACATTTATATGGGATCACAAAGTTATTCACGAAGTTAGTGTATCTTGAAAACTGGACAGAAATTATTATGAAATGTTTAGGTTTTCCCGTGACTAAGACCCAAAGCACTAACAGCTAAATATCTGTCTACCGATGATATACCGGAGATATCGATGATACGGGTACAATGATTCTTAATCATAATCTGCAAAATAATATGTAACTTTATAATCTACATTTGTATGGGATTACAAATTTAGTCACGATGTTAAGTGTATCTCGAAAACTGGACAGAAATCAGTCAGTCAGTCAGACAGTGAGTAATGCCCGGGACACACGAGGCTAGTTTTTCAAGCTAGCATAGCAAGCTAGTGTTTGTAAGCTAGCAAGCTAGTAGTTCTGGCCTCGTGTAGACAAAACTATCTTCATTTGTAAAACAGAACTAACATGCTCCAAGCTAGGTCAGCAAGCCAGGACAGTTTGGTAAAAAACTAGCTTGCTATCCTAGCTTGAAAAACTAGCCTCGTGTGTCCCGGGCTTATGTGACAAAATTAAGAACGTTTAACAAGTTTCAGTTCTTACCCCTTAATCGGGTACAGGGAAGTATTTTCCCACCCTCTCATTTCTCAATCTATCTAAAATTCCGAATATGTTTGAAATTGCAACCTATTATGGTTTTTTATTTTCACAAATAGGATATAAGACAAGTACAACATTATCTTACTAGCAACCCAGCCCTTTCAAGTGTCTAGTGTCAATGTAAGAATCAAATAAATGTGAGTTTTGAAAAAATTGCGCAATTTTCACATAGTGGAGACATAAATCTGCAAAGTTTCTGCAACAAATATTCTTATAAGTAGATATTTGATTTGTTATGTACTTATTTATTATATTCTTTGTAGCTTTGTTATGATTTTCAGTGCAAAAACGTAGTGTTATGTGGTTTTGATTCATTTGAAATACATACTTGCAAGTGGGGAAATAGTTCTCATTGTCCATTAGCAACTCCATTTAGCGTCACTATAATATATAAAAAAATGGGGATTTATTTTTGTCAACTTTTAAGATTTGTCAATTATTTTAGTTTATTTTAAATTTTTATTATCAATTGTTTTAGATAATGCCTTTAAAAATGCAAAGTGGCATTATGTCCGCAGGAGTGTTTCAAACAGTTTCGTTTGTCTGATTAATGTTTTTTTTTTTAAAACACCTCCTAAAGATTAGGTATTTTATTGTTTATTAGATGCTTTATTCGCATACTGATACATAAGCTCGTTTTAACTTAAACAATTTTGTGCACATTAACCGAGGAAAATAAATTCAAAAGTAGAGTCAGATCAACTAACCAGTATATTTAAAGGCAAAGGGAAATAATTCCCCATCTTGGTTAGTCATGAACAGGCAAAGGGAAATAATTTCCCATTCGTAAAAACCTTATTATTTTCAGTTTCAATATTTTTTTTCAGTAAATTTCAAAGTAAAGTTTCAGTAAATTTCATTCAATTTGAACCTACTAGTTCAAATTGAATGAAATATTTTTAAATACTTAAGTATTCCGTGTTTATACAACGCTTGCTTAGCAACTGAAAATTCAAGCTTATTGTTTTATCCACAACGAAGTTTTAGGGGGTCAAAAAGAGTCTGAATTGCTTTGAGAAAAGGATGGTTAAATCATAATTTGAAAGCTACAAAATTATAATAAATATACAGCAATAATCTTCAGCATAATTATAACCTTTCTTGTTACTGTTATTTATTTCCTATTTTTGTTTATTATACTCATGATATCAGCTTCCAAAGTAATACCAATTTATACTTAAAATTCAAACATACATTCAGCATCTCCCAAGTATTTACAAATTAAGTTTATTTTAAAACACTCGCCAATACATTGACAATTTCACTAATTACATAATATTATTTACCGTTAGAATTTTTTTAGGTCAATATTGAAGATTGATGAAGATAAGTAAAAAATAGGGCTTTGGTGCGATCTCGGCAACGCGACAAATGTATGCCATGGTCAAGGTCGTTTGCTCAGGGGACGGCCTTAATACGTCCTAAATAAAAATACTTGATTTCCTAATGTTTATTTATAAAATACATTATTTATTTATAAAAATATAAAATATTTTATTTTATATTTTTATAAATAAATAATGTTCTTAACTAATTATAATAATAAATTATTAACTTGAGGAGCTCAGACTTAATCCGACCCTGCCATAGCTGATAGTTTATATTTTATGGTGTTTTTCAAGCAACTGTACAATTCGTAAACATAATTTATAATAAAAATAATTGCTTATTTAACACTGAGGTAAATAAGTTTTATTAATTATTTATTATTCTATTCTACATAATATTATGTTATGTAGGTAGATACTTACATGTAAGTACCTATAACTTTCAATTTTTAGCGAAGATAAAAATATATTATCAATCTCAATTAGTTTTGTGTTGTCTACGTACCCACAAAGAAAAGAAAAATGTAAAATGTAAAGAATCACACACCGACCCGCGAGGTTCCTAGACCGTGCGGGTCACGCGGTCAAGGTCGTACTATATGCACGATGACGCTAATCTGCACCTAACTTGTAAAGCAAGACGGTACATTATTGCGTAAACACGGGATAGATACATAGCTTCGCTTCTAAAATTTCGGTGTTCTGGATGGTATTTCTTTTGGATATTTTGGATTTATGTATATATTTGACTACATGACAAAGTTAAGAAAAGAAATAACGCTGAGAAATTTTCCACACTAAGTTTTTTACAGATTTAAATAGTTCTTTATTGGTATGATTTTTTTTTGGAATTACTTACTCGTAACGCCAAATTACATTCTTAAGTCATATGAGAAAAAAAATAATACTGAGCAATTTTCCCTTGAAAATGAGGTCAGAAAAAAGAAAAATTATAAAAAATCAATACTTATGTTTGAAAAAAGTTTTGGATTTTTATAAAGTATCACATACTTGTGTAAATAACTCATTTGGTAAAATAAATTTAGGCTGAGAAATTACTCTGTTCAATATATAAACAGATTTGTACTTTTAGGTATAAATAACTGACTTCCTAGTGTTTTTTCTTTTGGATTTTTTTAAGTAAGTATTGGCTCATACTATTCTATAACCCTGCGAAGTTTCATCGACTGAGGAATTAATGCATGGGTCCCCATACAAAGAATCGGTTCATTTCCTACACCAATCCACCTACCACAATAATCCAATATAGAACTACTATAAAATATAGGTTGTTTTACTGAAATTTGATATTACTTTAAAAAGGTTTGCTATTCATACCAATAGTAATTTTAAAAAATATTTTGTTTTCTAAAAGGCGAAAACCTTGATTTCTTAAGAAAAGTTACGCGTTATGCGATAGAAAGAGAGCGCACTTGTAGGTAAATTTATCCGTAGGCAATTTAGCATTGCGCGTCGGAATTTCAACTTTATAGTATCGTAGCTTGCGTCGTTATTTCTTTAAACGGGTTTCGGGAGTGAGGAATCTGTTGTTAAACTAATAATTATGTATTCTGTGGTCACGTGTACAAATACAGTACAATAAACGAAATTGTCGTACCTTGCATGCTTCACCTCTTTATAGTGAAATGCTCCGTCCGTATTTTTTTTACGTCCGTGTGGTACATAATATTAACATAATTTAAAATAAGACAATTCCAAATTGCAGCCGCAAATTGGCTCATGCTCGGCATGTGCTGGTACACCCGGAGGCATATTCAGCGCCGGTCTTCCGTAAGAGCCATAAGTGACGACATGGATATCATTATAAACTAATTACAATTTACAACAGCTAGCAAACAACTAAAACAACTTGAAAACAACATACAACATACAAAATCAAAATTATATCTCGCGACAGCCCACGACTAGACTGCAGATGCTGTTGCACGCGACAAGCAGTTGTCGCGCGCCGTCGCCACAAGTGATTAATTGTATCTATCTGTTATTTCTTAACACTTGTACCGGTAAACCGATTTTCGGTAGGGATATATTATATAGGCATTTCATCAGGCCAAAAACAAAGACAAGTGGAGAGCCCTATCCCAGAAAGCTAATTTTGGTGGTCGCGTCCCTCAGCCATAAGGATACGACTAGGAAGGAAGGATTTCATCTCAGAAAATGTTATGTTGATTTTAGCACAAGAAGCAAATGCAGGCAAAATTTAGTAAAATAAATAATTATTGAAACTGAAATATTTTTCACTATTCTTAACTTTTATTGTTGGAGCCAAAATAATCTCGCTCTCTTGCTAATTTCCTGTTTGAAATTTTTTAGCGTAATTGAATAAAACACTCAGAAAAATACCAAAATAGGACAGGAAAAGCTCGGCTACGTTTTAAGCTACGCGATTCTACTCTTGCTAATAATCTATACTAATATTATAAAGAGGTAAACTTTGTTTGTTTGTTTGTTTAATTGTAATGAATAGGCTCAAAAACTACTGGACCGATTTTAAAAATTCTTTCACCATTCGAAAGCTACATTATTTACGAGTAACATAGGCTACTTTTTATTTTGGAAAATATAGGGTTCCGTAAGATATTTGGGTGTTTCTGACACAAGGTGAAAAAAATCAACCAGAAAAGTTACTTATTTTGCGTACGCTGCCTAAACTATAAAAGATAGAACCATACAATGCTCTAAGTAAATGTAGATCTTATAAATATCTACAAAAATGCCCGCGACACACTATACCTATCTATGGCAAGTGAGGCACAACAACCATTTTTTTATTTAAAAATCTTGATTTTTTTTTGGACTACATTTAAACGCATTTATTTTACTCATGCTGATAATCCTTATCAAAATAAATTATTTCATCACTAAGTACAGTTTGTGTAGATAATATTTGGTGTTCAAATGATTAAAATTGGACGTTTGGTTTAGAAGTTATGGCGAAATTAAAAATTGCGTTACGCCCGTTTCGAAGTGGGCGCTACCAAGGCGGGGGTGCGCAGTAGCGAAGATTATGACCGGTCCTGCAGCTGGTGAATTAGCTCATATACCCGTTGCATATACCAAGAATACCAATGATCCCTACATAACAGCTGATTTGCCTATACCCTGCAAAAGGCTCCAATTCCCTGTGAGACGTAGCTTTTGCGGCGGTACCGACTAATGCGGGCCACGGGTAGTAATAATGAATACAAGTCAAAACTGCTGAATCGATTTTAATAATTTTTTCTGTAGATATATATTTTATACCCGTGCGAAGCCGGGGCGGGTCGCTAGTATCTAATTATACTGTCGATGGTACTATCATAAAATATATTTTTAAGTAACAAAGAAAATAGAGGTATCATTATTGTGATTTTTTGATGAAGAGCTCTACAAATTGAGCTTAAAAATTATTAAAATACGATGTGCCACTTCTGAAAAATTTTTAATTCATTTTCACAGGAACGTAACGTAAAACTTGCAAAATCAACAAGCATGATAAAATGGTATAAAAAGATCCTACATAAAATATTGCTGCCTAAATATTTTCAAGCAATTATACTTTTTAAATATTACTTCGTTATTTATTTTGAATATAATAATATTATGCTGGCTTCTTTTTTTATATAAAATGAAAACTTGAAGTTGGCACCTACTTTGTTTCGTTTATTGCTCGAAAGCCTTTATATTATATATTATTAAGTATATTTTCGGGATTAAGTATCTTAATATGTTCTCTTCCGGGACTCAGTAGGTACTTAGGGTAGACTGGGTACGTTTGTGCCAAGGTACGGTTGTGACAGTCGTCATAACAGCGAAACTATACGGAATATGGGGATGGGTGCTAAGAGAGAAAGACGCGTCTTGCAAGTCTGAGTGCTTCTCCTAGCATTGCTTTTGCCAGCACTTGACGATAACGTTATCAGGGGCCTACATTGCTTTTTAACAGTCAAAAGTAGGTTTTCTCGCTTGGTTTATTTTTATGTTTACTATTTTTTGTATACAAAATAACCTATGTCGCTTATTTTATTGTGAGAAGTTGATCATTAGTAGTTAACTGCAAGTGATTATTTGTTACGTAAATCGTTTAGCCGATTCGTGGCGATTGTTTAATAATTGAAATTCTGTGTTGGGTACGGTTGTGACAAATCTTATGGGTACAGTTGTGACATACATTTATCCTATCTTTTTTCTTAGATGTCCTAAAAACGTTTACAGAAGGCCAAACGAGCGCAGAATATTATCAGTCAATACGAAAATACTTACGAAAAAGTCAAATGTAGGACTTATTTACAGAGAACGGCGAAATTCATCAAATTAATCGGATGTCGTTGTTTTGGTCGATAAATATGTTTCAAAATAGAATATGTTTTGATACGCTAGATGAATTTCTTTAGAATAATGTTTATGGTGTTTTATGGTACAATTTTATTGAAATAAAAATTATATCAACAATTTTTTGTAGATGTCACTACTGACCCCAACCACTGTCACAACTGACCTTGGGTTGTGGTCGGTTGTGACTATTTCCCTCTTTTTTTTAAATTTGATTCCATGACTAATACATCGTATTTTGGCATTATATAATGGTATTTTTATGTAGCCAAATAAATAAACTATGGTTTGTGACAAAATTTTCCCAGCTAGCTGTAAAACTAACAAAATTATTGGCCTCCAAACCAAACTTGTCACATCCGTACCCAGTCTACCATACCTATTATCCTTAACAAATTTGTTCAAAATTAGTTTGGTCGTTTGGTAACATACAGACAGACATACTTTTGTCTTTATCATCTAAATTTAGTATCAAGTATATTGCTATAGGTAAAATTTATTTTTACGTCCAAAGCATTAAAACTTGTTAACATTTAGCTTCATGTGTTGTTTACATCAAGTCACATTCAATGACGCATGTCTAAAGGGCGTTTCAAAATGTCCCGAGCCCGGTTAAGCTGCGTTTAAGTAAATCTCAGTTACCATGTGATAGATCCATCACAAAGCCACGCCTCGTGTTCGGATGTATCTAAGTATCACTAAGAGATATCCATCACAAAGCTAATCGGTCGCCTCGGGCCCTGTGAATTCTGCTCGTTTGAAATGCGAAGCTAATGCATGTTCGGCGATTCTTAAGTTCCCTGCAGATATTTGGACGAAAATTGCTCGTTTTATACGCTCACATTTAACTTTTAACAAGCCTTTGTTCAGTTGACCCGTTGCGAAATAATTAACCGTGTTTTTGAACTTTTAAATCCGATTCTAATGACTTGTGTTGCTTTTCTTTTTAATTTGTTGTTAATTGTTTGAGACGTGGTAATATATTTTGTTTGTTTTTTTACTTAATATATTATACTTTATGTCACTATAAAAGTTTTGACATACCTGATATAATAGTACAAAGACTCGCTATGCCAATCAAATCACTAACCATAAATATCATATAAGTAAGTGAAATTGGCACAATTTCATACTCATTAACGTTATAGAATTTGCCAAGAACTTTGATCTACTTTCTGATAGCACAAGGTAATATCGTCACATGCGACCATAAATGAATTCTAGAATAGACCTCACCTTTTCGGGTCAGGTCTAATTCCAAGAAATGACTAAACGGCACGCGAACAAAACTGCTCACGTCCCAAAACTATGGTAATACTTGTATTGTTTCTCATAAATGCTACGCCAGTAAATAAAGAACACAACCCGTAATGAAGTTGCGTCAATCAGTCCGTTTGTCTGTCCGTCACTCGGCCGACACAAATTAGTGACAACGCCGGCGATGCCCGAATCCCTGTTAATGATCTTGTCTATAACGATCCGTTATCACCCACCTCGTTCGCGCTAATCTCGACCGTAACACCAGGGGCTCACGTTCCAATATTCCGTCACAATATAATACATGATTGATACTGATTTGAAGACATTTCGTCGCACGTAGTACATAATTGATGACGTGTCACATATTGCTTTATAATTTTCATGGCAAAAAACTAGGCGGCCTCACTACGGGAATGTGATTAACGGGTAAAATGACGAGGATGTTCGCCTGTTTTTGTTAATATTGATTATGATGTCAGGCGCCATTAATTTTTGACGACGCAATAAATTTTTTGTCGACTTAACGAATTAATAAAAGTTCGGTTTTCGATTAAACTCTAGAATTAAGATATTAATTTGAACTGGTCTTGAACTGTGTATAATTAATAGATACACATTTACTTAGTAGTTTGGTCTCTCACCCATCAGTGTCCATTTAAACGGACAGGCCAGGTTTATAATTATGTTATTTGCGTAACATAATAATTTGATTTGTGTGCCTTCAATTTAATGGTAGCAAAAGTTTGATCAAATCTATGTACTATCATTCGAATGTTATAATATTATTTTTATTACTTATTGCTACGAACTTAGAGAGTACACAGAAAACCTTGTTAAATGTCAAACAAGTGGAAATTAAACCAGTCAACAAATTCAAATAGTTATTATAAAAGTATTCAGAGTCACTTAATAAAAGCCAACAAAATTGTGTTGTACCTAATATTAGGGAAGAAACTTTGGGATTTGGTTAAAATGACTTTTCTGTTTTTATAGCACGGCCTGTAGATTAGTAGGTCCGCCATATTGAAAAGCTTATGCGGGGTTGGGACTTTCGCGTGTTATCATCGGGGATCCCTATAATCTTCTTACCTTTTGAATATCCTTACAATGGTTTTCCTATATCGAGATAAAGCATTGCTTTATAAATACTAAGTGCTACCTACGGTTTCAGTCTATCTGTTATCATTATCAATTACTTCTTAGAGAGGTTTTTGTAAAAAAAAAAAGTTTTTTAATGTTAAAACCTCAGACTAAGGGTCTAAACACACTAGGCTGAATTACGCCGACGTAAATTCCGCCGCGTTTACGCCGCGTTTCAAATCCATACAAAATATGGGCAGAACGCGACAGACGACACACTATGCCGAAATTCCGTCGTGAGCCGAATTTCCGTCGAACCAAGTCGAGCGTAAAGTTCGGACTTCGGCAGCTATTCGGCGGTAATGTTTTGTATAGCAACACACTATACGCGACGGAATTATCAAAACTGAACAAAGGAAATCCAACCTTATCTCCAAAGCGTTAACGCACACATAACATCTGAGAATTTTAAATACTCACGCGCGCGTTCCGCAACGGAAATTACGCCGCGAAATTTCGGCTCTTCGCGTAATTTATAGTGTGTCGCATCAGACGTAAGCGGCTGAACGTAATTTCGGCCACGTAAATTACGCCGGCGTAATTCAGCCTAGTGTGTTTAGACACATACAGCTGCAACCTCTAATCAAAGGGCATTAGACCTAGAGTAAAAATTTATTACATTGTAATTACTGCATTTTAATATAACCTTATAAATTAGTAGGTAGCAATAAAAAATATTTGGAACTCCAAAACTTACACCTTAGAAAAAGTGGAAAATATAATTTAATATTAGCTGTGCCCCGCGGTGGAACCCGCTTTTTATTAGGAAAAATAAATTGTGATATTTTCCTACAATAGTGTGTCAGTCCAGGGTATCAAGTTATCAACTAACTCCATACCTATTAAAATCGCTTCAAATGTTTAGAAGTGAAGAACGAAGGCCTGTGTTTGTTACATACAAACTCACAAACCTTCGCCTTTATATAAATAGTGTGATTATTATTTTCCCCGTCACTTTTATGTGTTTTTGTGGAACAAATACCTAGTGCTCACGGTTTACTTCATATTTTTATCCTTCCTGGTATCAAATATGTCTTTTTGCCGCTTTCCCGCTAAAGCCCTTCATCAAAGCCTGAACCAACATTTCGTGTTAGTCAAATAATTGCACAGGTCTAATATTACATAGAAACTTTGTGCTGGTCACTCTATCAATAATTGCCTTTAATCATCAGCTACGGACTGTGTTTGAACATGTCGCACTCTCTAATTGGCTTTCGGCACACACAGCGCCCATAAAGTAATTACTATTCGATAACTTGGGCTTAGACGTCCGTATGATCTACTAAATATGTATGCATTTCCGGAGCGCATTTCACACTGTGTGCGGCTAGATATTGCTGCACAGAGCTTTGTAAATGCTATCTTCAGATTTATCGATGCATATTCTGATGTTATTATGCTGAATATTGTGATTAATAATTGCAAAATACTGGATTTAGAGACGCAACTGGAACCACGTCGTCTCCTAACAACGACTGGTACTAAGTTACATATACGAGGTATTTGGTAACTATTGGGCAGGTAATCTTCGCTCGTACTATACAACTTGTACTTCCTGTGCTTATTTATAGCGGTCACGAGCAAAGGAAAGCACATAATAAGTTCTGGTTTCGCTCTATTAGGGCTTCCTAAAACGATTCGAGGCCGAAACATGGAATTTTATCGCAGAAACCCAAGAACCAAGAAACGATTCGTCATCAATCGCCCCATTCTGATTTGAAAACTGATATAGCGAAAACGCCGAAATAAAAGCCTGAAAGTAACTTTAACGGAAGCTTTTTTTCGTCGATACGCGTAAATCGTGCGCGAGTCACGAGAGGTTCTCATTTGTGAGTGTTCCAGCGATATGCGGTCGACCACACCCCAATGGAGAGGCCTCATTTATTTCATGAAAACATGATCAAACAGACCGAAATAGTTCTTTGATATTTACAAACTTTTTATCAAAATAAACTACGTATGATAGGGAATAAAAATAACCGGAAGCAATAGCAAAAAGTGGTGAATAACTGCATTAGTCATGTCATGATCAATTTGACCACGTCTCTACCAAGAAAAGCAGAAAAGTTGTATTGTACATGTCTCCTTATAATAAACTAATAAAAAAACCTCAGTAGGCACTATTGCTACGAACCTCGAACATTAATAAGCAATGTTTTTTTGATGTGTTTAAAAACAAAATCGGCAATGAGTAATGCTGGAACTTGTCAATCAAAGTGTATTGTAATTTGTATCTGCTCTAACTCACGCAGACAATAATTATGTATCAAATCAAGGATCCAGGATCTGTTATTTGATCACTTTAATATCCGTTGATGAGTAATTTTCGTCGGAATTGCGATCTGTCTGCCATGAGTCAGAGCCTCTAGCCAAGACGTTTTCTTCATCACGTTTTCATATAATCGCCGAACAAAATGTATGGAATTCACATTAGATGAGTCGATGTCAACTTCGTATTATTGAACGCTTGTGTCAATTCCATACTGTATTTTGATCGGCGATTCTATAAAAAAGCGAAAAAGAAAAGGTCTTGGCTAAAAAGCCAGGTCTATTATACGTTTGTCACGTCACCGTTGGAAGCTATTTCGCTAAGTTCGCGTGTCTTATCTACCGTTATTATCGTCGTATTATTACTGTTCAATGTAAGCGCTATCGTCGCATGGCCATCTCAACGCAAACGGTCACGATAATTGGAGCCGGTCAAACAAACATTAATATGTATTGATGTTAAATCGATTGCAATTGTTCGAATTCTTAGAGGAAGGCTTGGCTTAAATTACATTTTACCAGTCAAGCAAACTTGACTGACTGCCTTGTATACAGAGGTTCTTTCAAAACTTAACAAAATAATATATCATTAATTCAATCAACTCTTAATCTAACGAAATCAAACCCTACAACGCAACGTGCCAAACACTTAATATAGGTACATAATACTATACTTGATATTCATAACCCTCCTTCCGTAGTCAGGTAAATACGGACATATTTTTTAAAATGAATCTGAATCAACAAATGTACAAAAGGCTTTTGCAAAATAAATACGCGGGATATTATACCGTGGAATTATTTTATATTTTATAAAATCGTAAAATCTAGGACGCGTTTAAATTCTCATTATTAAACCTCTTTTAATGAAACTAGGGCACTATTTAACACAATTCCAATCCAAGAATAAAGATTGATGGAGGGCGACGTTGGAGTGTCCGAAAAAGTAAAATAAATTAACCCATTTTACAATTCCCATTTCAGAAGCTTTGCATATCTCGCCCTGTAATTTCCTCCCGGGATGGGCCTATAAGAGTAAACAATAAATATTCATAACTACTTTTCCGGTCGGCAAAGCGGAGTGTACATTGTTGAGACAAAATTGCTAATGGTGTCTTACAAAAGATTTAGCTCTGCTGATCTGCTTAAGTCAAATTTATAAAAGGTTACTTTTATGATAATCTACTTAAATGCTAATGTTTTATGGTAATCTTAATCTATGTAGAAAATAATTAATTGAAAAAAAAGCGAGTCAATATGGATGGCTAAAAAGACAGACTGAAGTAAAAGACAGACCTACGGATATTCTTTATAGAATAACTTCTTACTTCAAGTTGTATCCTCCTCCATGACTGAGTGACCTAATTACCGAAATTCCTATTACAGTTTAGGGCTTTTCTCTCTATTTTTGGTCTGCTTAACTGGCTCCTAAAATGTGCAATCAGCAGCCTCAACGGGACTATAAAAGTAGGTAACTACAAGATAAAATTTTATAATATTTAGGGGCTTCTCCAGTTAATCTCAATTTATAGAGTCTGACAACTTAAATAATAAATATAAAACATACTTCTGGTTAAGGTATGGATAGTTCAAACCTTCCTATACCTAATAACAAAACAAACTCCAAATATAAATTTAGTTTATGATACATTTTCGTATAAAAAGGGTAAGCGATATGTTAGTGTCGACAAATTGTTGGGAAATATTTACGAAACTTTACAATACAGGGTGTAGCACAAAATCCGAATAACGCAATAAATAATACTCATGTAACAGCTCCCCTCTAAGTCCCCGATTGACCTAACCGCAACCTCCTGACCGGACCGCGGCGCACCGCATTGTGTATTCGACGCCTAATTTATGACCATGATAATATTATGGACTGTTTACCGTTTTCCTCTCAGCTAATAGATATTTAGATTGAATGATTTCGAATAAAGCCATGTGTAGAATATACGAAAGAGTGGTCATAAGTTTTTAAGTATGAAATAGCGTTTGAATATTTTTCGCGTTACTATTAAAAAAAATCTATAGTTGCATACGCATACCTATAACTAAATAAATACATACGATTCTCCATAAAGATCCATTCATCCATCCACGTATTTTTGTAATATCTATAACGATACAATCTACAAAATGTTTGATTCAATAATGGAGCAGTTTTAGATGTTATCAAAAAGTTGGATAATTACAGTGTGACGGAAGGCGTGGGTGGAGCTCTTGCCTAAGGCGTCCCAGGCCTACACCTCCGAAGTGTGAGACAGTGTGATATATACGGCTACAATTTAAATACTCAATAGGAATTTCATCACTGCGGCTACGTTATCTTACCTCTTAGTTCACTAGACCACTATATTCAAATAATGCTAAGGCTTCTTACAGACAAAAAGCACTTGTCGACAAGTGCCATTCGTCTGTTAGCGCTCTAAGTTGTCTTCAAATTGGAATTTGCAAGGCAATTGCAAATCTTAGAAGACGCACGTAGATCCGTCCACGTAAGAGCGGTATGGCGCAAGAAACGTACATTTTCCTGCGATGTAAGTTATTCTAGCTTCTTTTCCGTGATCTACCTGCAGGATATCTGTCTTAATTTTAATCCATGGCCTAATAGTTTCAAGCCTACAAACAAAAAAACAAATTTTTCTCTTTATAATTACTACACTATTATAACTAGGCTCGTCGCAAATCGCGATAAACTAATTCTGTGCGATTGCAATTCATACAATCCAATTTCAATCATACATATCTAATAGATTTATATCCACAAAGCTTTGTTTGATCGCTGCGTCCTTCGTTAAAAATTCAATAGCATTTTTCATCGTTAGCAATTTGTTCCCCACAAAGTCTACAGTTCAGATTTCTCTTTAAACTGGTGGTCATTTTTGGACCATGTATCGTCAATAAAGACAATCGAAGCGGCGCGAAAATTTCAAAACACGTTCATTCCAAAAATTCACTCCAAGTTTTAACCTAACGAGTGGCGAACGTGTACGAGAAGCATTTGCTCCAATTGAATTTCATTTTACGTTTCGGGAGAGGTTATAAAGAATATAACAGAGATGGAAAATTTAATTTTCATCTTACAAAATTGAAGTAAATATTTCGAGGATTAGCGTGAAACGGAATCTCTCGCCATTGTGAACAGAACGAATCGTAGTAATTGAGTCTCATAATAATATGTTTTCTATTTTTGTTCTATAAGTATGCGAATAAGCAACGTGAATATAAAGTACTGGAATGACGCCCGCAACTCTGTTGTTCCAAAATTCGTTTATTGCGAGGAAACCGTACGATTTTCTGAGATTAAAAGTATCCTATGTCCTCAGGGACTCAAAGTATCTCCATACCAGGTTTCAGCAAAATCGGTTCAGCGGTTTGGTCGTGAAGAGGTAACAAACAGACTATAATATTGTGAATTATGGGTTACCAGCTTTCAAAACACTTTCGCATTTAGAGTATTAGGTATGGATTACAAGTACATATATAACTTATGGTATAGTAAACAATACACCTGCAACAAGGAAACCCAAACGCTATCGTACTAATGCAGGCGCAATATATTCCAGTTGCATCCGTGTCCGAAATTACAGTAGTTTCTAGCTAAAGGAATACCGCAAGTCAATGGCTCTCCTTGCGACTTGTAAAGGTGATACAACGGTGATTATACAGACAATGTGGAGTTCCTATAATATCCGGACTGCCTCTACGAGCATTGAATAGGAAAATCATATCTGTTTCGGCCGGAGACGCTCAGTTCGGTGGATAACTTACATTGTTTATAACGGACAAAGCAGACAATAGACTGGATTATAGAATATCTTCGTACCTAATGTTTGATATACAGGGTGTAACAAAACTAACTTTAGGGTGTGTACGTTTTCTTTGTAAAGAGTTCACTGTGAATGTAGCAGCGCTGAAAGACCTTTTTTCACTTTTGTATAGGCAAGTGCCCCGGCGTCACGAGTTTCCCCATAAAATTTTTTTTTTTTGGTTTTTCAGCGCTGCTACTTTTACAGTAAACTCTCTACAAGGAACACACACACACTCAAAATTTTATCACTTAGTTTTGTTACACCTTGTAGAATTGATTTTGATTTGTATTACAGAGAATGGAATAATATGATTCGGGAATTCGTCAAAACTTGTTTTCAGAGTTCCAATATATTATCATGACAGGAAATATTGATTCTAATAATAAATAATTAGTGGCTTGCTGAATTCTAGATAGGTAATAACTTCTTTTTCGCGAATAACATTTAAATACTTGATGACTATTTTTTTTTCTTATTGGTAATTGAAAGACCCTTAAAAAATAGAAACATCGCTGAAAGAATGACTCTCATAGCTTAAAAATTCACCAAGATATGAACAATTCAAACATCTCATAAAATAGACCTGCCCGAAACGCTCCATACAAAGTGCTACGAAAGACTGACGTCAGTCTTTCGTAGTTTGTACGGATCGGGAGAGAAGTTTGTTCGATAGGTATATTAAATATTGCGTTTATGAAAGTGGTTTCATACCAAAAGTTGCTTTTAATAGCATAAGTTATCGAATAGTATACAAATATTAAGAAATTTAATTGAAAAAAAATTCGACTTGATTATCCAACTTTGAAGGCGCCTAACAAAAAAAAAAATACAAATGCTATCGAGCTGAAATTTTGGTAACGCTTATTTTTTACCGTGCTTTCTTTATTTTATTTACAAAATTCGCTAATCTTTGACCTTGTCATCATCCCTATAATTGTTGCCTGATTATAGTACAAAAATTTTTTGTAAGTCAAATCTTTGATCTTTTTTAATAGATTTCAAGAGGGTTTTTAAAGACTTATATAATCTTTTTGAATTAAATCTTTCTGATTTTACACTTTTGAGGTTAAGGCCGTCCCCCGAGCAAACGACCTTGGCTATACATTTGCCGCGTTACCGATATCGCACCAAAACCCTATTTTTTTACTTAACTGAGTTCAAAATTGACCTAAAAAAAAATTAAAACTGGAAATATGTATTTTATGATATTTTCGATCTATTGGCGTCTGTTTCAAATAAAAGTAATTTGTAAATACTAAGGAGATGCTGGATGTATGCTTGAATTTTAATAAAATTTACTTTGGAAGCTGATATCATGAGTATAATAAACGAAAATAGAAATTTTAAAACGTGGAAAGGAATGTTGAGATACTGAAGATTATTGCTGTATTTTTATTATAAATCTGTAGCTTTCAAATTATGAGTTTATAAGGCTCTAAATACGGTAAATTACGGATTCTCCGTTGGGAAGGCCCTTAATTTAGCGCATTTAGTTTGTAGGCGCTAGCACAACGTTACTTATTTTTGAAAAAAAAAAGTTAAAATAATATTCTCTACCTTCAACACATATTGTATTTTATTCTACACCGACATATCTACAAAATATTGTGTTGCGATCAGAAACACATATGCGGCATGTGTTTATAAAAGTCGATTGCTTTTTGAGTGGGCTTTAATTTGTCCTAAACAAACCAATAAAAAAAGCAAACAACACGCTTGTTTATAGAGGATATTGGGAAGCGGGAATATTGTTCTTTAAAAAACAATACAAGAAATCATTAATATTATCGTTTCCTTTTAGTTCAAATTATTAAAATAAATGTACGAAATTTAGAGGCGTTTTTTTGTAGAATAAAATAAAATAAATTGTTTTTATAACAATGTTAATCCTTCGATCGCGGATTCTTGGAAATCTATTGTTATTCTATTGTTGTCGCGGTCACCGGTGACCTTATGTGGCTCTGTAACTACGATACAGTGTATCACTTATAACGCTGATTACTCGACAAACTTAGAAGACAATGACCGTTATGAAAACTATAATTACTTAATCTGCACTTACTTGCATAATTATATTTTTTTTATCAGATTGTATGTGCCATCGAGGAAATTGATTCCTAGGCAATTGACGGACCTGCGCCATTTGGTCGGCTAATCAACTTATCTGATAGTACAAAGTCACAAATACCATATTACTCATTTATGAAAATATTATAAACTCATAAGAAACTTACACTTAATAAAATCAGCTTATAAACTAAAACGTAGAATGTACGTCTCGCTCGTGGAAATACATTTTCAAAATGTTTCTACGGTCCAAGCACTAATCAAGATGACGGTAGTCGTAACTTTTTTATGTAACCTCCTTACGTGAGCTTTCCTCCTTCATACGTTTTATTATCGAAATATAAGGTCCGTAGTTGTGTGCATCCGGTATGGGTCGTAAAATATCGAATAGACTTTGTTTTGAATAAATCATAATGTTACATTATGTATTACATTATGCAACTTGTACTATTATGTATATCAGTTTATCACATTTTTATTGATGCTCCATTTTTTAGTGTTTTGCTCTGTGGTTTCTACTCAGTAAATAATAAGCGTTCAGACTTCAGAGTCCCAATTCCGGAATACCCATGCGTGTTCTAGCTCGATATACGCGCTGTGTAACTTGTAAGTGTCTAAACACACTAGGCTGAATTACGCCGGCGTAAATTCCGCCGCGTTTACGCCGCGTTTCAAAATTTTCAATACGGACGGAACGCGACGGAATAGTGTGTCACCCCTCGCGTTCCGCCCGTATTTTGTATGTGTTTGAAGTGCGGTGTAAACGCGGTGGAATTTACGCCGGCATAATTCAGCCTAGTGTGTTTCGACACTTAGGGTTACAATACGATAGCCCCAGAGCTGCGATCATACTCAGAATCTTAAAAAAAAGGATAAAGGAAGTAAGTACTCCGTACGTTCCTAATTTTTTTAACTATTGTTTATAAGAGTATGTAACATAAGAAGTCAACGATTAAAATGATTAATGTATTCGAAGTAAATGCAAAGTCTTCGCAACAGCACCAATTAATTCCTGCATTTTCACCAACTTTAAATGAAAATCGCAAGTCTTAAGACATTGTATAACACCTCAACAAGTCAGAAATTGTAACCAATAAAGAGCAATGCACCAATAAAAAGGGATTTACCGCTTTCAGAAAACGTATAAATCGGATAAAGATATTTGAAATCGGTCTAGGAGAAATGCGATGGTAGGAAATTTACTTCTACGCTTCAGTGGAGTTAAAACGCTGAAATGTTCCGCGGTGTAAGGTATTATGGGTTTTCTTTGATGCCTAATAAAATGCTCAAGTTTAAGGTTTGTTTCTTTAGTTTACTGGCAACCCTTTTTATTTTTATCAACATTTTGTACAAATGTTACGTAGCTGTAGAAGATTACGATGTTTAACTACGTCATCGGTCGTTGCTTAAGTACCCGAAATTGTTCATACTTAAAGTATATTTATTTATTTTTTATCAATAGTGCTAAAATTTTTCAGTTAAGGTGACCTTTTTCTATTCCAAACTTTTTTATCCTTTACTTTTCATTCTGTATCGATTGATATAATGGCCCTGCGTTTATTTTTGACATTTTTTTTCTATCTACTGGTCTTAGAAGAGATTTTTATAATTATCTTTCATATGTTATTCACATACTATGATACAGAAAAAAAAGGTCGTACCGTAGACTAATGAAAATATATATTTACTCTATGGTCGTACCAACTCCCACTGGTAATGCTTGCCAAAACAGCTGCAAGCTACGCCGTAGAGCTGCTACGCGGCCACAAAACTATCGACGCCAAAAATGTTATTATGATAGAATTTTACAAAGCCTGTTTATGATTCTGTAATTTATTTGAGGTGACAATGTTGGTACCTATTTTTTAATTAAATCAGGGGCCAAACGAGCGAGCGGGTCACCTGATGGGAACCGCCGTCTACCATCACTACCGTCACTACTAGCACTACCGTCGCCCATAGACATTCGCAACATCAGAAGACTTTTAGGAGGGAATACGCTCTCTTCTTATTGGTGTATTTGTCCGAAATGCTGATGTCGACAGTTTGTTCCAGTTTTACTGTGCGTGGCAGAAAGTTACGTGAAAAACGCACTGTGTGAAGACTGCCACTCATCAAGGTGATGAGAATGGTATATTTTTCGCGATTAAACTGACATATAAAAAAAATTAAAACATAACTTTTTGTAGGTTATAATATTTTTTAAACAAAAGCATGCAAGTAGGTACTTCTGTACCTACTTAGGACATGAGGTCATAAAAACCAAGATGGTTTGTGTTATGACCCTCTATCAAAAACCTAGTACAGCATATAACTTGTTTACATTCATTCCTCTACTTAAGATGCTATCTAAAGTAATAATATATCTTTATTGGTATCGTATGTGTATAGAATTTGATACTAAATGGCTGTGGCTATTGTAACACGGTCATATTGGATAGCATCACTGTGATTGCGATAAGTATCTTAGTTGCTTGTAAAGTTATTTAAGTTGATACTCATTGTTACCTGTTGTATTTCAGTGATTTTTGTTTAAGAAGAAAAGTTAAAAAAAAAAAAAAACTTGAGAGGTGTCAAGGGACACCCGAATGGAACGAAGTTATTCATTTATGTTCAAAAAACCTGTATACATATACACTCAAAAAAAATATTAAAAAACGCCATCTATTGACGCCCAGGAATACTAACAACGCGTCGCTGTTTATTTAAAAAAACGCCATCTAGTTGACGCACAGGAATATTTACTAACAACGCCATCTGCCCCTAACATGCAGGTACTAATAAAAAAATGTCGAGATCAAATCAAGGTCAAATATCGTTCTGTATGGCCTTCAGATTTACGCCGAACGCGGGATAAGGAACTTCGTTCCAAAAACTAAAACACGTGTATGAAATAAATACCTGATGTTAGTGAAATTAAATAACGACGCATCTATTTTTTATTAAAAAAAGATATCCATATTGTTATTATAAATTTACATACTTCTCTTACATTTCGATTCATATATTATTTTACACAGTCAGGTACAACAAAATATACCTATTGTGGTTACACTTTCTATATAGAAGCATAAAAATTTACCACAATATACAACAATGAACATACACACAGCGTAGCGTGGAAACTATGCGTGAATTAAGGAAATGAGTTATACAAATTGCACGTACATTTCGACGAGGGACCACCCCATTTCCTTACTAATTGCCCCCTCACAAAATACCACTCTTATAAATGCGGTGAGGCACAAAACTTATAATATTAAAAAATGTGATTTGGTTCATAGTTCGCAAATGTAGTCGAATAATCTTGACTAAATATTGTACTTACTGATTATACTATCTCTTATGTGTATCCATAATTTTATACCATACTGACCATACTAATTTTATAAGCGTGAATGTGTCTGTTACCTCTTCAGTTTTTGTATGAAAGCTATCCTAGAAAAATAGCACAATATTACTAATTTCGGAGCAACAAAGTTGTGGGCACATTATAACGAAGACAATAGTATCACTTACCCTACAGTGCCCTACAGTAAGTCGTGGGGATTAATTTAAAATTCTCTGTGGTATAAAATGAATAGCACAATATTATTGTACGTAGCAGTGTTTTGTTGTGGAGTCTCAGAGCGTCTTATAGTGTACTTTTGCGAGCAAATAATCCGAACTAAGTTTATTGTTAGTGAAATCCTAAGTAAATCTTGATACTTGAAATTATTGAGCGTAGTCGTAATAAACAATAAGATCGGGCTGAAACGTGGCATACATAATTGGCTCATAAAATTTATCTGATCGGGCTACTGTTTAATTCATGTAATCGATTATCGCTCGGGGCCCGATTCTAATCGGGCGGGAAGAACCTTTCTCTGCGACGTGACCACACGCAGATTGAAACACACAAGGTGCCTAATGGAATCCGGCTTGGAAATTGTTTTAGCATACGGTCAGATGAGTTGAGAACAAACATTTCGGAACGAGAGGAAAACAGAGTTAAAATTACAAAAATACTATCTTTCTCCTAACTTACTCCTAACTACCTGTCCCGGTGAACTTCGTGTCACTTTAAAAGCTTCCCTGGACTTCTACGAATAATAGACTAAAATCAGCCCAATCCGTTCAGCCGTTTTCGAGTTTTAGCGCGACTTACACATTTGAAAATCCATTTTTATATATAAGATTAATAATGGTATTTTGGTACTCTATAATAGTGAAAAGGTCAAATCAAAAAAGTTTTAAATTGAAAGTTCACCTGACTATAAATAAACTTAACATCAAAGCCCTCCAAACTAAAACAAAATAACTTTTGTTATAACTCACGTGCGCCCATTACACGTGTAAAAATTAATTAATTTTGGCTTTTAATAACAACAATTAAAACGTAATCTATATTATAATACTCGTTTATTATTAAACGAGGTTGTTTTACAAGTAGAAGTTATGTGACCCAGTTGTTGGGACTAATCAAATGATATGGGACACGCGATAGTCGACCTTCAAAATATACTACAAAGTATGATAATATTGGAATACGAACATCAATAGACGATTTATGTTTACTAACACAGATCAAATAAAATATATTGGCATTTCATTACCCGAGGCAGAAACTGTGTTTGCACGTAGGTCGTAGGACTGGTAGATGTTTTCCGCAACTTATTTACTTATGTGAGAAAAATTTACAAGGAAATATCCCTATATTTCCTTCACAACCTTTATCAAAAATTAAGTATGGTTCCCTAACCATACTTAATTTTTGATGAAGGTTGTGTACGCACTTAAGAGCGAGCTGTCAAATTTTGCTGTGTTTTCTAATAAGTATTACGATCCCGGAAGACGATTGACCTAAATTTATTTAATCATTGTATATTTATCTGATACTAGCCTAACGGAAAACACGATTCACTTATTTTGACTCAATAGTTTTATTTTTCGAAGCTATGAATATTTCTGGGCTTCTCAACAAATATCTGTTACACTTATTCAGTTACTATCATTAAATAACTTGCACTACTACAATCATATACTTTCTAAAATCATAGCTAAAGGAAATATTAGTATTGTATTTAGTTTTTAAGTAATCATCAAAATACTGTTTTGGGACTTACGACCTTTAATTTCGTGCTATAATGCGGGAACCCTTGTTACGCGATATTGTTCACTACTAGCTGCGGCTCAAAGTACAATTTATGTGGGCACGATTCATGGAATTGTTATATCACGATTGGAGGATAGCGGGGTATGTAGGCGGGGCTAGCGTATTTTGATATTTTTGGCAGCCCGGTCTTAACGTAATGGTGTATAATGTATATTATGCGTAGTGCGGTCTCTTTCCGTTGACCTAATATTTCAGAACTTTTTTTTCCTTTTGTATACAAATAAATAAAAAATTAAATACTAGACGTTCCGCGCAACTTCGCCCTCGTAAATTAGATATTTCTCAGACAAATGAGTCCACAAAAAATAGCCTATGATTCCTTCACGTGGTCTACTTCTTATCTGTGCCAAATAACAGAAAAATTTGCTCCAGTAGTTCGTGAGATAAGCCCTTTCAAATAATTTCCCTCGTTTTTTCCATATTTTTCTCTATTTCTTCACTCCGATTAGTCCTAGCTTGATAAAATATAGCCTATAGCCTTCCTCGATAAATGGGCTAACACTGAAAGAATTTTTTAAATCGGACCAGTAGTTCCTGAGATAAGCGCGTTCAAACAAACAAATAAACAAACCCGCTTTATAATATTAGTATAGATTTTATTACCTGATTATTTTTAATTACCGGTTTTGTAAGATTTGCCTTTGAACGTACCTTTTCGATTTCATGTAAAGCTCTCTTTAGACTCATAGAAGGAACCACAGAAGTAAGAAAATCTGTGTTTCACCAATCAAAATCATGACTAACCTAAAAAAAAAAATACAATAAAATTTTTCAATAAAACAATTATGGAATATTTTGTAGCAATCATTAAAAGCAGATCGCGTACACGGATAGCGAAACTGGAAACATAAAATTATGATTCAATACATTAATAACGGTAAGTTTTATTCGTAATTGGTATTGTGGATTACAGTAACTTTAATTTATAGAGTTACACTTAACAGGGGTTAAATTTAATCGCTTCTGTTATGAGCTTCTATTTTATCGTTTATTAACAAAATTGGCGCTTCTTTTTAACCGACTTCAAAAAAGGAGGTTATCAATTCGACGCGTATCATGTAATATTTCCAGAACTGCCCAGTTTTTGTATATTATTATGTTAATCTATGACAGCTCCTGAACAATTGTGCCAAATTTCAAAAGTGTATGTATGTATGTATATTGTATGTATGTTTTTATGTTTGTGCATGCATATCTCCGGAACCACAAGTCCGATTTTAGTTATTTTTTTTATTGTACTAGGTATTGTTCAACTTAGGGAATACTGCAAGTTTCATCAAAATCGGTTCAGTAGTTTTTAAGATAGGGAATTTTAATTCTTAATTACGTACAAAAATTTGAAGTCGGTTTTATCTTTTTAAAATACTATTATAATTAACGTCATGTTTTTACTTCAGACTTTGCTTGAATGTTCTTTGTAATATTATAATGGTTTGTCTGACATATAGTATTAATTTCGTAATTTATCACTAAAAATAATTAGAATATTAATTTCAGGTGTATCTTTATCACTTTCACACAATTTTTCAATTTCACCTATAATAGTAGCATGACACACCTATGTTTCTGAAGCTACGGCAACTTATGTATAGCCAGGATACTTAATGAGAACGTGGTAATGCCGCGCAACCAGCCAATCCAGGCAACAATAATTTTGAATCATCACAGCTGTGCCTGACTTTACATCTTTAAAGTCCATATTGTTAATAATATCTTATATATAATATTATCTTGTCAGAATGTTAGTTACCGTATACTCATCCGAAACGGCTTTACTGATTTTTACCAAATTTTATATACTTACATATTATTCATTATTCAGTAGGTCTGAGAATCGGCTACTGGCTACTTTTTATATTGATAAGTGCATTTGTTGAATAAATAATAGTAAATTATTACAACTCGAGACTGACGACGACCATTGTTTGTGGGACGGGATAGCGATGGACGTTGCCATGGTGCCATACTTATTTAGTCACTTCAATAAAATAATATGGGCGAAATGTTTTATACGGCAAAACAACGTTTGCCGGGACAGCTATTTTTTTATAAGATCCAAGTTTTTACATTGTCAAGTAGCTTTGCATCAAAGACATCATCATGGATTAGAGAAAGCAAGAAGAAAATATTTTATTAGTAACTTGGACATAGCCAATTATTACTATTCACGTCATTATTGCGCAATATTGTCTTTATAGGTATTAAATATTATTTGCTTACCATTTATAAATCATATTAAATTTTGCTATCAATCCCAAACTAGATTATACATTGTTATACTCGGGTAATTATACTTTGCTGAAGAGTTGTGAAGGCCTACTTGTAATGACGATACCTTCGATTTTAACGATTCTGTAGAGTATCCGATTTTCAAGATCTATTTTAATGATAACCCTTGAATAAGATACTTTGAAAACTTCACTGAAATTATTGTGAATAATTGCGTAATCCGATAAAATAATATTATGTAACTATGATGGTAACAACTAAGTAATAGCATGTGATTGTTATGTTGATTTCTCGTTATAAACTATCCAACGAAAATTAAGATGTTCTGATAATATTGCGTGGAAAACCTAACTGTGGACGATGTCGCAAACTTCAGCAGTAAACCTATATTAGATAATAACGACCAAAACAAAACGTGCTAAGTCATAAAACGTAATGAAACCGACGCGAATAATTTGTACATTTATTTCACGAAACCATAACATGATCCCTAGGATTAACATTAAGAAAGTTTCGTCGCTCCAATTACTTATTTCCATGAAAATCAAGTAGCTGCGATAACAAAGTTAAATCTTCAGCACGTACTCCTAATTTAATCAAAATTTTGAACTGTGCTGCTTTCGAGTGTAAAGTTTCAGCCGAGACATCGGGGTCTTGGCTGCTGTTAGCGGCGTACTAACTAATTCCTGGTGTACATTATCATAGAAATGCTCCAACGGAATAATCCCCGGGACCTTATCTACACCCCCGTTAAGTAGGATTATATGTCGCTGTATTTGTTTGCGTATTTTTTCATTACTACGATATCTTTTCGCACTTTAACGCATTAAATATTTATTCTCTTTTATGGAAGCGGAAAATTTTGCACGTGTGTTATCGTTTACAATATTCTTTAAAAAATAAAAAATCCATCAATTATTTATTTACCTTTAATATTGGTTATTAGTCATCATTTAGAAATAATCAGCAGCTGTGTTAAAAACTCTAACATTAGGTATCAACATTAAGTAGGTCTATTTATGAAATATATTATTGAACATTTTTGTAATCTAAAGTTTTACTTTAATGTACTTGAAAAGTAATGAAAATTGAACACGTCCTGTGTACTGATTAAGAGCTCAATACTATCTCATTTAATTTATCACGATGGCATATCTCCTTAACCCAAAGGCCTAAGGTTATCTGACGAAGATCGCTAGGAGAGATAAAATGCCTTTTGTACTTCGGCTATTTACTTGTAGTTACGAGTATAATAATTGATGTATGTCTTAATCGTACTACATAATATTATGACAGGCTTTGATCTTATCGTTCCCGTTTATTTGTTAGTACATTCGTAGAGCCAATATTAAGACCTTGCATGATTAATTAGATTTTTGAGCAGTTGATGTCTTTGTTCGCAAAACGTTGGTAATTGTTATAGAACATGACTTTAATTGGCCAAAAATCTAAAACTTAATTGACATTCTTTTTTACACACCGAATCTGCGTAATATTCTAAGATCGATGAGTTAAGTCCAAGATAAAAAATGCACGAAAACATAGAACCTATGTAAAATAATCTAAGGTGTGTCAAGTATAAATTTCAATTTAGATTCGATGAAATACCGATACGTGAATTGCAAACATGTGAAATCTAACATACATCGATTTTCAGCATGGTGCTTAGAAATTAATATTCATGTGTAAAATCACATTACAACGTTTTGTAATTATAATTGCATTTGCAGCGTAATTATCAAGTTGGAACTTTGAAACGGGAAATGTCTTCATGGCACATGGCGGCGAACGGTACAGTCCGCTAATTACTGCTTAATGATAATTTATCTCACATGTGTGGACCTAACTGAACAGGTAATAATTGGATTTCCTCAAACGCTTAAACCTTGTTACCGGAACCCTGAAACGAGTATAATATCAAGCACATACAATTTAAACGTTAAGAAAATGAAAAGCTCTCTAAAAAAGTTAGACAAATAATAATTATTTTTTTATGCCTAAATATTTGCTGAGTAACTCCAAAAGGGTAGTTGTTAGTGGTGATAATAAATTACTAAACAAGTTCAAAAATTAAGATTTAATATTTATTATTCTTATTATTATTCCCTATTGTTTGTATTTGTATGCGCTTTAATTTGTATAGAGGACATGCAAAATGTAAACCTATTGGTTTCTAATTTAGGTTTCCAATATAATTAAACTAGTGTAAAGTTTCATTAAAATCCATTCAGTTGTTTTTGCGTGAAAGAGTAACAAACATCCATACATCAATACTCACAAACTTTCGTCTTTATAATATTAGTAGGAGGTCCGCTTGGAACCGATATTAGGTAGGAAGTTTTTCTTAACCTGACGTTTTATGTACACGGCAGGTAGCTTGAGCTTGTGCTTGAGTAAAAAAATAATCCTATTATTGACAATAATTATTATTGATACAATGTATTTGTTGATAATATTATAATAATACTATAAATAACAAAATGTAGCTTTAAAGACAGCCTGAAAAGAAGATTAATGGGATTACAAAACTAAACGCCCCAAAACCTATATCTCTAAGAATGCGATTCTGCGAAATAAATAACAACAAGTGAACGGGTATTCTGAAAAACAGATGACCTGCCCGATATTTCGCGAAGACAGCAAGCAATAATTTTACCCTGTCCTCCCCTTTACAAGGCTTAGAAGGCCCTTCGTAAGTATTTCGTAAATAAAAAAGGAATAAATTCAAAAGGGTCCGGGGAATCGGAGCTCTGGAAAATTTCTTGATAAACGGCAATTACCGAAAGTAGTTCGGCCATTGTAACGTATAAGGCTCTTTTGAAAAATAACTAACAATAAATTATTGGGATCGGCAACATTCTATTAGTAACTTCCTTATGTTTGTTGTACGAATCTGTTGATAAACGATAATGGTGTCATGAAACGTTTCTGAGTGGAAGTTTTTTGGGAATGTTTTCAGATTATTTCAATACATCAATTATTAGTTGTGTGTAGTCTTTAAAGTCCTTCCTTTGTTTTTTACTAGAATACGTAGATTCCTTTTTAACCAAGCTTGTATATTATCTTTCAAGTCTTAAACGTGTTTTAAAACTTTTAATAATTATTTTTCTACGTAAGTAACTAAAATAATATTTTCGGGTATCGTCAAGGTATTTAAATATTTTGGCTGTGTCATAAATCGCAGTCTCCTCCATCCGCACAACGTACATGCATAATTTATTTGCATACATATTTTGGAAAATAATAAATCATAACCGTGAGTGTGTTTACCAGTAATAGGATAATCTGTTAGGTTTTAAACTATTGTAAATAAACTTAAGGCTGCTCTCTCGAAAAAAGCGTGCAGATGAAACCACTTTTCATCGGCATTGACAGAGAAATCATATCTGAAAAAAATAATTAGTAATATACATGATATGATACGTAATTTGGTTTTGCCATATTTTTTCTATCGGCATCACATAATAAAGAAATAAAAAACCAAATCACCTCCAAATCGTTGAATGAAACCACTTTACTCCTTCATTATTTATCAAAAGAATATATAAAAAATATCTACTGCTTTACAATACATAAGTTAATAATTTGGTTTGGTTACTTTTTTGAAATATGTATTATATTAAGCCTTAAAAAGGTTTTTTCTCCTATTTCGCCCTATCATGGACGCGGCGAGCGTCGTAACCGCCACCGTACAAGGCGCGCTGTTATGAATGTTATTTTAATGTCATTTACGTCGATATTCGCACTGACAGACAATCGACCTGCTAATTTAGGAAGAGAGGGCCCTTAAATGAACAATTTTATTTTATTTATTAAAGTATACCAGCACTACATTAATTGATACACAAATGATTAATGAAGTAGTTTTCAATTATGGGCGTACACATCATTATATTTTTAGTAGTAAAGTTTTGTAGTTTAGTAAAGTAGTAAATTATTGTTCATTAACAATTAAAATCATGCTGCTTTATTTGTTGCAGATATAGAAGCTGGTCAAAAGAAAATTCTGAAAAATATGTAGAAATGTAAGTATTAGCGACTAGCTTATGTAAAGTTTTATAATAAAATCTTTCAAATTACAGGCGTATTGCAGTAGCGCATAGCTTTTTAACTATGGAAATCAATAATACACGAAAACGGCTTACAACTTAACAATTATGCATTTAAATAAAGAGATATAACAAGTTATACTTTACAGTTTACTGTTAAAAATACTTATACCGTTTGAATTCTTGGAAGACAAGTCAGGCAATTACGTTATAAATTTGCCAAATTATACGGAACGTCCGCTACGAAATATCGTTTCGATTACGGGATTTTGACGCAATTTTACCATAATAAACAAAATGTAATTAACTTTGTGACTGAAATATTCGCCCTGATTTTATCGCTTGAAGGTAAACTGTGGTTAAGCGAACAAAATAAGGAGGACGTGAATGTTGTGACCGATAGCATAGGTAGGTACTGTCATGTGATTTACGTAATAGGTTAATATTAAAATAGTAGGACAATGTCATTAATTAATCCTTCGATCGCGGATTCTTGGAAATCTATAATTGTTATTCTATTGTTATCGCTGTCACCGGTGTCCTTATGGGGCTTGATAGGACTAATACCTCGATCGTGGGAATCGCAGACACGATAGATTTTCAGTTGTTATGCGACAGGCGGGTGCCGCTTGGGGATTGATGGGTTAATATAATATTTTAATAACCAGTAAACTGCTTCTTCACATTTAAAGGGACCATTGTACACAAGCGCACCCCTTAAACTTTCAATAATGAGAAATGCTATTTTTTTTTGTGGAAGTAGGAAATAATTAATAAAATTAAATGTTTAGTAGTTTTTTATATAATATTTTTACCTGTAATAACGGCTAGTAAAAAATTTATAATAATACCGAACAATAATAAAAAGTGGAAGTATACACGAGTACAAGCTTGTACTAATATGTATTCTGTGGTACAAGTAAAAATAGACAGTTATCTGGGGGCACGGCAGTGCCCCAGCCAAGCTTTTTAGCAAAGGCACGGCCGTACCATACTTTTCTCGAAGCGGTTCGCGGCTATTTCACATCCCCTTTATCTTTGACGTTAACAAAGCTAGGGGTTTAGAATTTCGGTCACTAGGAGCAAGTATTAAAACTAGCTTAACCTCCAAATTACATGAAATTTCGATAAATAGTTTAATAGTTACGGATGGTCAAAGTTACTACGTTTTGTTTTTTTTTATTAAATAAGGGGGCAAACGAGCAAACGGGTCACCTGATGGTAAGCAACTACCGTCGCCCATGGACACTCGCAACATCAGAAGAGCTGCAGGTGCGTTGCCGGCTTTTTAAGAGGGAATACGCTCTTTTCTTGAAGGTTTGCAGGTCGTATAGGTCCGGAAATACTGCTGGTGACAGTTCGTTCCAGAGTTTTACAGTGTGCGGCAGAAAGTTACGCGAAAAACGCACTGTGGAAGACTGCCACTCATCAAGGTGATGAGGATGGTATGTTTTTCGCGTGGGACGATGGCGAAAAGTTGCCGGTGGTATGATTCCGAACAATTCCTCAGAGCACTCCCCGTGATACAACCGATAGAGGATGCAGAGTGAAGCTACATCTCGGCGTAATTCCAAGGGGTCCAAGCTGTTTGAAACACTATGGCAGTCAACAACTCGAGCGGCCCTTCGTTGGATACGATCCAGAGGGAGCATTTGGTATTTAGGCGCCCCTGCCCAGAGATGAGAACAATATTCCATATGAGGCCGAACCTGCGCCTTGTAGAGTTGTAAGCGTTGGTCCGGACTGAAGTACTGTCTCGCTCTGTTAAGAACACCAAGTTTCTTCGAGGCTAATTTGGCCTTACCCTCTAGATGATATCGGAACTGGACTTCGCTCGATATGTTGACGCCAAGTATCTCAATGCTAGGGGAGATGGTTAAAGATGTGCCCTCGAAACGAGGATATATGACCATTGGTGACTTTTTAGTGGTGAACGCGCAGACTTGTGTCTTGGCGGGGTTGAATTGGACCAAATTACGTCTACCCCATTCAGAGACCTTCTCCAATGAATTCTCCACCTTAGACACAAGTTCGTTTCGACTCTCAGTGACATTTTGCCGAGAAATATTGGGGGAGCCGGTATATACAGCATCACCTGTACTATCATCCGCATAGCAATGAATGCCGTTGGTCTGTAACATGTCATTGATATGCAGTATGAATAGAGTAGGCGATAGCACACAGCCCTGAGGGACACCAGCATCAACAGACTGAGTTTCCGAGCATTCGCCGTCAACTACGACCTTAATGCTTCTGTCTGCTAAGAAACTAGTGACCCACTTACATAATTTCTCTGGCAGCCCGTATGATGGGAGCTTTGATAGCAACGCTTTATGCCAAACCCGATCAAAGGCCTTCGCAATGTCCAAACTAACAGCCAATGCCTCTCCCTTCGACTCAATTGCCTGAGCCCAACAATGAGTCAGGTACGCCAAGAGATCACCAGCCGAGCGACCCTTACGGAACCCGTATTGTTTGTCGCACACTTTTTTAACACAATAGGCGGGATTCCGTCAGGCCCACTCGACTTTTGGATATCAAGGGAACGGAGGGCTTTTCGCACTGAGCGCTGATGAAACTTAATATCCGACATGATGCTCGTGCATCGTGGTATGGTCGGCGGTTTCTGCCCCCCGTCATCCAGGGTCGAGTTTGACGCAAAGAGCTTGCCCAGAAGATCGGCTTTGTCTTTTGCGTCCTGGGCCAATGATCCATTTCCTACGTGTAGGGATGGTAGGGTTGGCTTGCAGAAATTTCCTTCAATAGCTTTGGCCAGAGACCAGAATGCACGGGTTCCCGAGGGGAGGCGCTCAATTCTCTTGCCAATTCTATTGACGTGCTGTTGCTTTGCCCGAGTAATCTCTTTCTTGAGGGACCTAGAGGCAAGGTTGTACTCCTTTTTATACGTGCTGGTATTTAAATCCCGAGCAGACACTGCGTTGGCCCAGGATTTGTAAGCCTCCTACTTCCGGCGAGAAGCTTTTTTGGGGGATGAACCAAACCAGGGACGAAATCTGCCGCCAGTTGGCACTACAGAGGACGAAATGAAAAGTTCCATCCCCTGCATCACCACATCGGCAACAGAGTTGGCAGTGTTGTCGGGATCATCCGGCGAGAAGCACACGTGCCCCCAAGGATAGGATGCAAAAAACGACCGCATCCCATCCCAGTCCGCTGACTTGTAGTGTCACACACGACGGTATTTAACAGCACGCTGTCTTAACACCGTCGTAAGCGGCACAGAACTCCTAACAAGGCAATGATCCGATGAACCAAGTGGTGCGGTTACGGATATTTGGTAGCCGTCAGGATTTGAAGTCAGCAGGAGGTCCAACAAGGAAGGATTTTGACCATCCACATCTGGGATTCGCGTAGGCGTAGTAACCAGTTGTGTCAAGTCGTTCGCAAGGGCAAAGTTGCAGAGAGATCTCCCCGCATGATCAGTTTTACTGGAATTGAGCCAGTCGGCGTGGTGAGCATTAAAGTCGCCAAGTATTATGATCTCTGCGGATGGGATCCGCTGCTGCACAAAATCTGAAGCAGCTTGCAGGTGCTCCAAGAGTCGGTCCGTCTCGGGGTCACCATTATGGGACCTATATAGGCACGCATAGACGCGAGGGTGGTCGTCGCAATCTATGCGGAGCCATAAGGTGGACAGGTCCATGACCTCAAGATTGCTGAGGCGGCGAGAGCTGATATCATCTCTGAGATACACACACACTCCAGCTTTGGGTAAAAAGGAGTGCTCGAGATAATACCCAGGGTGGGAAAGGTATGATGTGTCACTCGGAGATGATATCTGCGTCTCGGTTAAAAAGAGCAAAGCCGGCTTCACTGTCACTGACTGACAGATCATCAAAATTCTAAGGTACTTCTAGCAGACTTAGAACCTTGAAATTTTGTACCCGGATAGGTCTTTATTCACAATGTAAGGAAAAATTATGAAACTGGCCAAGTTCGAGTCGGACTGGCGTAGATAGGGTTCTGTACCGTAAATTTGTATGGGAGCCCCCCTTAAATAAAAGGTTTATTTAATTTTTATTATATATTATTAAAGTGGAAATACAATTGAGTATTTTCTGAAATTTACAAAAACCTTACTGTTACCATTATGAAGATAGAGCAAAAAAAGCAAAAAATCGTGTTTGTTGTACGAGACCCGCCATTCCTAAATTATTTTATTTTAATAGGACTATTCTATTTTATAGCGACAACAAAAATACATAATTTGTGAAAAATTTAACTATCTAGCTATCGCGGTTCTCGAGATCCAGCCTGGTGACAGACAGACAGCGAAGTCTTAAGACTTTGTTAATATGGTAGAATAGTTTTAACGTGAACTGAAAAGAAAAAAACCTTAAAAAAGAAATGAAATCCCACCAAAACATTAAATGTAAAAGGAGCCAAGCAAAATATTGCATAGCTATGCAATATTTCTGTCGTAAAAATTTTCAGATCACATTCTAGCCAAGCCTTCAACTTATTTTGTAATTGAAATCAACATTCAGTAAAATAAATAACAATAGATTTCTTTATTTTATAATTATTATAGTGGCTTGCCAATGAGCACTAGAGAAATAATCAGCGACTAATTGGATTTATTAGGTACCATCGGCCACATGCGTCGTTACATACTAAAACACTATACGCTTGCCGTCTGTGTAAGTATGAACTCCTCCAAATATGCAGTTTTATATTTGTTTCTCTTGTGCTCATTGCCAAGCTACTATAATAATTATAAAATAAAGAAATCTATTGATATTTATTTTACTGAATGTTGATTTCAATTACAAAATAAGTTGAAGGCTTGGCTTGAATGTGATCTGAAAACTTTTTACGACAGAAGTATTGCATAGCTATGCAATATTTTGCTTGGCTCCTTTTACATTTAATGTTTTGGTGGGATATTACAATTTACACGTAAGCATGTAATTAGTAATTACCTTAATAATATTATATTGTACTTTCTCTCTTTACAAAAATGTATCTCAGTTCCAAGTAACCATTTTATTCTTTACGACGTATTAAGAGGCCGGGTACCCTTGGAATTTCTCATACAATCGTAGTTCCAAAATCATTTTCTCATACGAAAATATTTAACATGTTTGAGTTATTTTTCAGTTTAAGATAGTAATTACCTAGGTTCCTACACAAAAATTTACTTCAAAATATTTAAACAATTTTTTTTTTGTTTTAAATTTTTTTTTAGTAAATTTACTACTAAATATTTAAACACTAAAAAATAGAGTAAAACACAAAAAAATATATAAATAAATAGTAAATTTACTACAAAATATTTAAACTCTAAGAAATATTTTTTAGTATTTAAATATTTTGTAGTAAATTTACTAATTATTTATAATTTTTTTAGTGTTTTACACTATTTTTTAGTGTTTAAATATTTAGTAGTAAATTTACTAAAAAAAAAATTTAAAACAAAAAAACAATTTTTTTTGTTTAAATATTTTGAAGTAAATTTTTGTGTAGGAACCTAGGTAATTACTATCTTAAACTGAAAAATAACTCAAACAATTTAAATATTTTTCATTAGAAATTCCAAGGGTACCCGACCCCTTAAAAGCTGCTAATGGGTGAATTCTAGCTTAACACAAAAAATAATGCTTTTATTTTTAATACATACATGATGCTGACAAAAAAAAATTAAAGGTTGATTTTTTAAGTACAGAACCTTTTCTAGAATTAAAAAGGTTAAGTTTAATATTGGGCCTATTGTAAGCAGAGCCTATTGAACATTGTCAGTAGGCGTTTAATAGAGTCATTGCGTGCATGTGGGTAGTGATGTAGGTGCGAAAAACTGTTGACCCGGAATGATTTCCTACATGGTAGATTTAAAGTTGAAATAATTATAGCCGTATTAGGAAGTTATCTAAAATTGATAGAATATTAATAACGCTATCGAATTAATTTAGCATTTAAGTTTTGCTACGTTCGGAGCGTGAAGGCTAACGCGTCAGCTCATAATATCGTGACGAAAGGGAACGTGACAAAGCGATGAATTTTTATCTAAAGTTGAACTCTAATCTCTACACAATAAAGCCGTGCATTCGTCTAAATATATCAGTCAAACGCTGCGCTACTACTACTATTGGATCCGACCGTAAATTTCTGCATGAATCGTTTTTTTTTTTCGATCAAATATATTTTAAAATAATCTTTAGAACGCATATAATGGATTAATGTTGGGTTGCCTTGTCAAAAGTAGCCGCAAGTACCTCTAATTAAGTTTAATGTTCATGAGATAAATGCATAAATTTGCATGTATATTTTTTTTCAACAAATTTTACACTATTTGAAAGAAAATGACGAGACAAAATAAGGTATAAATGGTTGTCAGCTCTAAGTCGGCCACAACCTAGGGTTGCCAGCCCGTAAACAGACATAGTTCTTCATCAAAATTGAAGCATCGATTTTTTTATATAATTTTAATACAAAATTAAAGTCTTATGAATATGAATATCCATGGTTGCCAGTTGCATGATAGCCGCAAACTGGGGTTGCCATCACTTTTGTATATTATGCCTGGCAGGATTTGAGGTCGTCGAGAACCCGCAAGATTGCTATTTTTATTTAACAGGCGTTTTCATTTTTATGAGTAGTGTCCTGTCATTCCTCAATGTCATTCCTTCTTAGTTCTTACTTTTCTATTAAATACACGTAAGTTTGTATTACGGGCTTTCATTTTGCCCAATTAGAGGTACTTGCGGCTACTTATAACAAGGCAACCCAACATTAATCCATTCTATACTTTCTAAAGATTATTTTAAAATATATTTGATCGAAAAAAACGATTCATGCAGGATTTTACGGTCGGTTCTTAGGATATACAGATACGCTACAGATACAGATACGCGCGCGCGTCGCAACTTCATACTAAAAATTATTAGTACAATACTATCTTCTTGTTTGTGTTATAAATGAAGCTCGAATGGCTAATTGAAATTGTAATGCCTCTATATGTTCAGTATGAACGCTAAGACATTTGTTTCTGTTAGCACTTATGTCCATCTAGTACCAACTATCACTGACATCGCAGCTCTGTACGACGACATTTAAGCGGGCTCAAAACAACCAAACCATGCTATTTTACTGTGGAATACTGCTAACACTAGTGCCACGTGAACGCCTCCGTGGTCCAGTGGTTAGGGGGGTATTACATTATCATTTATATTGGATCATTTATAGGATCATATATAGGATCCAATAAAAATGATCATTTTAACATATCTGCATATTACATTATCATATATCATTGATCCTATTTTACGTCATATGTGGTTTCAATAGCCAATGGGGAGCGCTAACGGTGACAGGTATTGACATCAGTGTTACTAGATCTCAGAGAATTCGATTTGTCAAAAGACATCGTCATGTTTAATATGGCTTGTTTTTGTTATTTCAGCAAGATTATTCAAGTATATAATTAGAAAAAGAATAACATTACATTATTTGAAACATATTAACGAACAAGAAATTAAAAACTCTTTTTTTATATTAAATAACTGGCAACACCAATTTCTATGACCGTATTGGATCCAATCTCTCAGCAAATGTCAAAAATCTATGATCAAGGAAGAAATGAATCATTTATCTATATTACATTATCCAATATAAATGACTCAATGATCTAGGATCCAATATAAATGATAATCTAATACCCCCCTTAGACTCGGAGCTCGTGGGTTCGATTCCCGCATTGGAAACGTGTTATTTCCAAGTTTGGTTCCATGTCCTGCGCCTGATCGCTCGCCGTATTGGTCGTCCGTCCCACTGGGTTATGAGAATAAAGGAATTCGTTTATTATTATTCGTGATTCTCGTTTGAATCCAATTCGGAAGCTCAGTAGGTACATGGTTATTAGTCAACGCTGAGAAGTTGTCGGGCAGGGAAGTTGTCGGATTCGAGACTGATTGTGCATTGAGAATCAGACCCCCTGGGCCCAGTATCTAAAAGGGGTGACAGACGTACGAACTTAAAGTACGCGGGTTTTAAGTTCGCGAACTTACTCGGCTCGCGTCGGTGACACACGAGAATCGCTAATACTGGATTACCATGCCCCCAGGCTCGCGGCTCGCGGCTCTTTGCTGACACACAGGCGATTTAGTCGTCGCGCGTCGAGCCATAAGTCCGCGTACTTACTCGCGTGTCTGTCACCCCCTTAACTGTTGTAACCCTCACTAGCATCTTTCTTTTAGAAATCGTTCGTAACAACATCAACAGAAACAGAATAACGATCAAACTGTAATTTACTTTTAACATACTGCCAATTACGGCAGGTAACACACATTTTACTATTATAAACACGAAATCCAATTTAGATCATACAAAGGCCAAAGTAAATAGCACGAAAATATAATTATAGATAGAATCTATCACTGTTAAAGCGACTTAAAGCGCTATTGTTGAGATTTTTATTGTTGTCATGAAAGGTCACAATGTGGCTGTGAAGCGATACATAATTCAATATATTTTGTGACTGTTATCACCTAGGGTCCAGCGACCCGATATCAAGCGAAGGTGGCATCTTGGGGATATCCCTAAACGAGGCTACCGGCCTTCAGAGTGCGGTAGATCCGCCGCGGTATCACGTATCTTGCGAGAGCAATGCGATAGCAATTATTGCGCGATAATTGCTCCAAAATCGCAATTTCGTATCACTTATCAGCCAAAACAGTACGATTGCAATCGATCTCTATACATGACACCATTGTTTATATACCCAGCAATCGCTCGCGCGATTATTGCTGGTGGATTGTTGATCGCTATTTTTACGTGATGCCGGGTGCGTTCGTCACACCACGTCCCTCATTCTATCCCACTTAAACAGGTTAACAGTAACGGACTGAGGAAGTTGGAAATAACATAATATCAATAAACCTGTTTGAGAAAAATTATAATATTAAGTAGGTACTGATATTATTGGGTACATACACAATCATATCAGTATTATCATGACCAGTAAAGAATAAGGAATTTACTATCTATTTTTTGTCGTTTTAAACAATATTTAAAACATAAAAATACATTATACATTAAAATCCTTCTTCTTTTCTGCGTTTTGTAAACAAAATTGATGTAGGTATTAAGTTAGTTATATAATATTATCGATGAGTAAATTTCGAACTTGTCAGCAACGCGATCATCAAAAATTAATAACCTAATTATAGCTTTTTTATTACATTTGATGTACATCAAAATTAATATTGAATTATAATAAGGCTTCGTAATAAATCAACATTAATTTTTAACACTACGTTACTTAATGAGGTTAAAATGAAGGTCAGATTTAATGCGAGGTAAGTCAGTCGTGAATTAATTTGACTTTTATTAATAGGCACCAAATTAAAAGACCATCATCTAAATCAGTTTGGTAACGTCATGTTATTATTGGACCTGTCAAATCATACGTCAATTATGAAAGCCTCTCAAGCGAAGTACACACGGTAAAGTATCAAATAATATTTTTGTCTACTACGATAGATGTACTATATTCTATAACTAGATAAGTTGATTTATAGGCAGATTCGGACCTATGTGAATTGGTCACATTTTGTCAAATCCAGTCTATGGACATAGTATAAGAAGGGGAAGTAAGTTATCTTCATACAAAGGCACCACGCGCGGCTTGTATGTGTGCGCCATAGTATTAATGCGTCGCCGCACGCACACTTATTAAAATCTCGGACCGTTTTCGGACCATACTAGTCGGGGCTAACACTTAACGCTGCACGCCCGCGTCACGCCACGCCGCGCCAAACGAATCAAAAATGTCCGATCATAATCGCAGGAGTAATAAATATTGCTGTGTGTTTGGGTGCTTTAATAGTAATGCAACAATTCCAGAATTGTCTTCGTTTAAATTACCAGTTGAACAGGAAAGGTAAGTACTACTAACTTATTTTAGCATAATATTATTTTTACTTACCTACTTACTTCTTTTTTTTATTGTATTAGTTTTCTATCACACAAACTTTCCCACTAGAACATAGTATATAATATAGGATTATATAATATAGAGAATGTTTTAGGTAAGTACTTTTGATCAGTCAACTAATTTGCCGCTTTTGCTTTGTTTACATTTTAGTAATGCCGATTTCTCTGTATTATAATTAACTAACTACTTACAGTCAATTACTTATTTTAAATCGTAATTAAAAATAAGTAATTGACTAATTATTGTAAATCAGACATTAATTATACACATAAAGCAAAGTTCGAATCATAACAACAGATTTGTTTATAGTAGGTACCTATACGAGTAAGAGACAGGCGTTAGTTTTTAATGTTGTTTTAAAGGGTATATGTATTTATAATTTTATTTAGACATCGAATTATATGCACGATCCAAGTGCCGAAATATGCATGCAAATATGCACGAAAATCGGCCGAAATATGGACAATCAAGAGTCACTTATTATTATTAAAAGTCGGAAGACCGCGACGTTGCCGCTGTTCATGTGGTTGCGAACGAAGCGCGGACAGCCGCTTGCCGCTCCCACATCACAACGCGCGCCGCCGCGCCGCCGCCGCCTAAAATTGGCAACCCTAAGACAGTAGGTAATTAAATCGCGGATTGGGCCGGAGTTATCCTACTTCCCTCCTTTTACTATGCTATGGATGACAACTTACATGAAGTTGACATAATCCGACCAAGGTCCGTCAACTGCCTATGAATCAATTTCTTCGATGGTTGATAAAAAAATAGAAAAAATATATATATTCGATGGTACTAGAGCTGTGAATATTCGTGCTCTACCTCTTATTGTTTGATTGTTTTTACAACCTTTTTAAGTATCAGTTGGCATTCTGTCTACAAAAGACGTGCTAAAGAATCAGGCTGTATTTTTTTTCACCTCTGATCGTAAACTTTTTACCTGCGGGAACGAAATGAAACATTTATACAGCTTATTTCTTACTAGCAACATGAAAAGTGGCAGTAAATACTGAAGTGTACGCAAAAAGTGAAATTTACTTATCCTCAGCCGACTAGTACTAACGGACTACGGAGTTAATGAGAGAAAGTTAGTCCTAGAGTTTTTACTGAGGAGTTTGATAAAGCGAAATAGGTTTTATCTCGTTAAGTACTTGTAAAACTTATTCACTCAATGGATTTTATTTAATTGGCTGTAAGAGTGAAATTGCAATGAATTAAAGTTTGTGAGCACTGAGCCTCGGGTTCTTAGACAACACAATATTAAATAATGGTAATAACTATCCCCAATTATTATTACTTTACATATTATAATATTATGTGATAAGTAATAAAACTATCCCCCTAGAAAAACATCATTCTTCGGGACATAAAAGTAGCATATTATGATATCATTTACAGCTCATACCACTACTGCAATTACCACACCAAACATCTATAAAATAAATACTTAGGTCCGCAATCTACCTATGAATTTATTTCTCTGTAGTAGGTACAGAAATATATCAATTTTCAAGTCATCTATCTCAACAACGACAGTCAAAGTCATTTTACGCTAATCAGGATGAACACTTTTGATTAACCTATCAAGCCCCATAAGATCACCGGTGATCGCGACAACAATAGAATAACAATAGATTTCCAAGAATCCACGATCGAAGGATTAATAATTCCTTTATTCAATTAGCATTATAAATATTAAGAGTATAAAAAATAATATCACTATTACTATGTAACGTGTTTGAAACACAAATAATTTTAATACGAGCTTCATTTTTACCCTGCGATATAAAATCTTTAAGTTAGGGTTGTATAAATGAAATCGTAAAATATATAATGGCAGAACGTTGTATGAATATTTTGGTCATAAAATCTTGTTCAAACGTCATCCTAATATCTTCTCTTTTTACTCGTTACGCGGTTACTCTCAAACAAAGGAAACAGTGGATGCAAGATTTTTTTTTGGATTATTATATACCAAAAAATATAGTATCATAATGTACTGTCATAAAACTAAATATAATATCTTCTTATATATAAAATTCTCGTGTTGTTAGTTACCGTACTCCACCGAAATGGCTTTACTGATTTTTACCAAATATATGTATATTCAGTTATAGCCGAGAATCGGCTACTGGCTACTTTTTATATTGATAAGTGCATTTGCTGAATAAATAATAGTAAAATATAATATCAACTCGAGACTGACGGCGACCATTGTTTGTGCGATGGGATAGCGATGGACGTTGCCATGGTGACATACTTATTTAGTCACTTCAATAAATTTATATGGAAAAATAATTTATATGGCAAGACAACGCTTGCCGGGACCGGGTTATCATAAAAGCATACTAAAACAGCTTACATCCTATATCTAGCCTTTAGTTTAATAATAAACGCTAGGATTGACAGTTGATGTAGATGTATTTGTATTTGAGAATTATTCTAGATCAAATATTTAGCACTGGGATAAATTATTATTGCGTTTAGTCGGAAACTCGTCACATGCTGCTGAATTGGTAATTTACATTCGAATTTACAGTCTGCGGATACGAGCGAGTATTGATATGGTAGAGACTAGAGATGTAATTAATATGTCAATTGCGCTTTTGCTACGGGTATCTTCATAAATGCTTCAGCAAAACGTATTTAGTCCGTGTCCTAAATAATTATGTAGCGAATTGGTTTTCTGTTCACTTTCACGCTAAAAAGCGGGGCTACATTACTAAGCTGCGGTGTTTCGCCGCAGTTGTGAGTTGTGACGCTCCGACGTTTCATAAATTTTTTAAGATTTGTATTTAGTATGACTCACACAAGGCCGAAGTTACGCGGCGTAAATTCCGCATGATTCCGCCTGCAATGTATTTTAAATTACCGATGACACACTATTCCGTCGCGTGCCGTCCGTATTTTGTATGCGTTTGACATTGCGGACGTAATCATGCGGAATTTACGCCGCGTAACTTCGGCCTAGTGTGTTTAGACACTAATTAGACAGACGAGTGCTTGAATTATTAATGAGCGCTGCCCTGTCATTATCTTGTGTAGTATATTGTCAACTGTAGATGACCTCATATGACGCATTATTCCGTTCTGAAACACACGGCATACCGCAAAGCAACCGACCGATGTTACTCTTTCCTTCTCCTCCTCCCAAAGAAGGCTATTTGCACACCACACCTGCAATAAAAAGGCTCACAGATCTTTGACCTATACATACGTAGAATTCTAATGCGGTATGTTGCAACTCGCTTCAAAACTTCACTTGTTTTACGCGGTTTGCAGTATCGGTGTGTAATCGGCCTTATCGATCGAGAGTCGAACAACGGTGTGTAGCCAAAAATATATTCCCACGGAATTGTAGCTAACAAATTATATCTGTGCTGTAGGAGAACCGTTATAATTATTTGCAATGCTTCTCAGAAGTTATAAAATAATTATTGATTAGGCTAAAAAAGTAGGCATAGTAAAGAGTTTTGTGTTTTTTCTTACTTCCTTACCTATTAGCTTTTGATGTTCATAGTGCACTTTAGATAACAGCCAATAATTATCTATAAATATTTAATATCAGACTATGAATAATATAGTTTTTATTATTCGTAGCTATCAGAGCATAGGTAGACAGACGGACGATCGGACAGACAGATGTCTAACCAGCTGTCTTGTGTCTAAACACTTCAGAAAATTAATATTCTAATTAATTATTAAGTATTACCACAATAGACAGAACGAACCAGTCGGCCAACTTATGTTCTCGAAAATACGTTTGGCTTAGTATGCTGTATGACCTAACTGCCGGCGCGCGGCGTGACATTGCGTTTAGTTGCTCAGCTGCTGTTCATGGGCTCATGGCATGCTTGCAGCGTACCCGCGCCGATTCCTCAGTTTGTTTGAAATCGACCTACTGGTTCCTTCTGTCTATTTATTACTCTGCTTTATTTAAAGCCTATTGTAGACGGCAGACTCTTAAATAAAGAAGCTTGGGTAAATCTTGGTCGTGAAGCTATTTCATATTAAAACTGAGCCATGGCACAGAATTTCTTGAACTAAGTACAGTTTTCTTATTACGATTTCATCGTTCTTAATAATAAAGAGGCTTCATCCGGTCCGCTTCCAAATGCATTTGTAGGAAGGCAACGTTGGTAAATATTAAATATTTACACGTTTCACGAAGACGCCCTTCTTACCCTGGATTTACAGCTTGTTTTGTGAAAAATATACTGTAAGTTAACCTTTACTTGGTGTGTTAGATCTTGTTTTGACATTAGATGTTGCCCGCATATCCGTTGCACTGAAATTCATTTATCACGTGGAATCTGTACCGTAAAACAAAAAGGTTAAATCCTTTTTCTAGATTCAAAACATATCCATGTCAAATTATCTTAATCGGTTCGTGTTTGGGCGTGCAGAGGTGGGTGCTTAAACTAACAAAAATATAGCGTTGTATCGAAATCATAAAGATTTAACTGGCCAAAATTAACCCTAGAAGAGGTAGGAGGTTTCAACTCTAGAATTGTACAAATACAAGTATATTATTTAGTGCTTGAAATTAGAATTACATAAGAATTAACCCTCGAGTAACATGGTGATTTTTTGTTACACTACTAACATCGTGGTTACCCAACCACCACCAAATTTACCCCAAATAAAAACTTCAAGAAATGATGTAAAGCTTAAAAAATTACTCTAATTTATTATTTTATATATTAGACTAGCATATTATAAACATATATATATATATATATATAAACAAAAAAAAACAACATTTGTTTAAAAAATATCTTTATAATTCTAATTATGGAAAGAAGCAACTTTTTAACTATTTTTAGATTTGGCTTGTACAAAATTCTTAATTATAACAGTAAAACGGTGTAGCTTGACTTTCTTAAATATATTTGAGTTGTAAACAACTCTATTACAATAATTCAATTTTTATTAGCTATCCTGCATTAAAATGCAGGATAGCTAATAAAAATTGAATTATAATTTATGTAATGAAGTAAACAGAAAAACAATGTCAACTACTTTTCTGCAGCAAAAATGTTGCAAAATTTTCTCAAAAAAAAAAAAAAATCTTCCAAACATTAGAAAGATTCAATTCTATGTAATTCTTCTATTTTTCATACTTTTAACACTTTGCACTCCGTTTCAGTGTCAGTTTCATGATTTCAGCGGTATGACGGCGCGTCTTATAAACAACTCTAAAATTGTACAATGGAATGCCACAAATCTTGTTCTTCTTCAAAAGCTTCGTCTTTTAGAATGTGAGCAACTAATTTGTTAGATAAAAAATACTCATATGGCCTCAGTTATATAAATATAGATAAAACAAATTTTTAGGATAGTAAAAAAAACTACATACGTATTGAACATCGTGGGGTAACAATTTACCCCATATGTCTGCACAGCTCAAACGGATTACTTTTCACCTACTATGAGTCCACTACCCTCCAAAATGTGCGATTTACTGAGAATACTTAAAAGGAATTAAATGTACTTTTAGTAGAAAAAAAATTATAGCAGTTTTTATGCGAGTGGGGTAGAAATTTACCCCACGATGTTACTTAAGGGTTAAGATAGTTACAACGTCGAAAGGATTCGTCGTATTCCACTTCATTGATCAAAGTCCACCACTCACAAAGTTGGGATGGTGTTTTGATTAAATTTTCACGTTCTTTACCGCCCCAGCGAACAACTTTCGAGGCATTTCATCAAGAAAATTCTAGAAGACGTTGGTAGTTTTTGTTCACTTAGTTTCGGGCGCTCCTGAAGCCATTACAATTTATACTTTTGTGTAAAAAAAACTTTTAAAATTCATCTACTTGAGACTGATTAAGAGTACTCAAATAGTTATTCAATAATATTAAACATGTTTGAAAAAATCTAAAACTTCGACTCATTAATATAATAATTTTAAGTAATCTATAATTTCGATTATCAGCTAATGAGTAGCTTTAGAGTTGTGAAGAAGGTAGACTTGGTTAACTAGAATATAACCACGATTATATTATTAAATATGACACAAATATGCAAGTCAATATTAAGAATAGGTTCCGTGTTTCGTGACAAAGTTAAGAAATAAAGTAATAAATCAAAGTCATGTACCTACACAGAAAAATACAAACTTTGTACACATTAAAAGATCGTTACACGTGAACTATAGGTTAATAATACCATTAAAGATAATATAAACCCAAGCAATATTGATCATAAGGTGCTTAAGAAAGTCGAGAAGAGAAAAAACCGTATCTTTAGTCAGTAGCCTTATCTTTTTTTGCAAGATTGTAATAGTACGGGAGCCATAGAACAAATTTTGTTTGTGATTACTAACAAGCTAATTTTTTGTGAGTAGCTACATTGTGATAAGACGAACAACATTTCTATTTTCGAAAAATCTCGAAAGTGAGCAAACTGAGATAGAAAGGATTTCATACTTTGACTTGTTGGTCCTTAAATATGGATTGTTTTATTTGTAGGACAAGATTACTCTTAAATTATTATATTATAACTATTAACTTCGTCGTTTATTAGTTGGGAGGGACTTGGTCATGAAAATCTGTCACTGGCCCCAGGTCTAAAATAAGTGTAAATAAGATTTAAATTATCTAAGTAAGACTTAAAGGTGGGTGGTTTTGATTTTTAATTAGTTGTAAGTACATAAGTTGATTAGGTACATTATTTAAATACGCCTAAATGCAAAGGATGTGGTTTAGATTTATTATTCATTTTTTAATTTCTAAAGTGCTAGTCGTAACTCGTAATTAAGTAGAAAATTGTAATTTTTAAATTGTTTTGATGAGAATCAAATAATTCATTCTAAACATATCTACGGTGGGGCATCGCATGGCGTCCATATTTTGTGGTGTTTTGTAGGATAACTTTCGGAAGTTATTTCTCAATATTTATTTATGTGCTGAGTGATTAAAAAAGAAAAAATACGTGTATTTTTATTTTTAATAAGGATCAATATATCCAAATTTGGCAGGAAGGTTTTATTGCACCCTGTATATTAAAAGGTACGTATTTCGTAAGAAGTACTGTTTAAATTAAATATTTTACTCTAATTATAATAATTGACTTAACAACATTATTGTGTTACAACGCAGACGGAGTCGTGGTAAAAAGCCAGTTGAAAAATAATGCCTAAGCTAATATTAACTTTGTGAAAAGCTAATTAAAATATCCCAAAGTAATTTAGTGAAATCGCCTTTTACATCTTAAACTTTTCGCAGCTGTGGTACCTTTCAATGAAATCTAAATTAAACTTGGATAAAACTCTTGTTTGTAAGCCTCAAATTACTTTCAGGTGATAAGCATTTTTATTTACTCTGAGCTCTATTAAATAGCAATTCTGTCTTCATTCCGTGGGAAGAAAATATTAAAACGAAAAATCTTTCTACATTTTTAGGAACCGCAAAATTATATTTTCACTCATTACAGAAACGACATTTATCTGTAAAGTGTTAACGTCAAAGAATTTTTTTTTTTACTTTGATTTAATTATGATTCAATTATGTTTATTCGTCCCCAAATTTACGTATGTTTTGCGGTGTTGTCAGCTCTGGAAGTTTTCACAATTTCTCCATAGCTTAGATGACACCCTAAAACATAGACGCTTTTTACAATTTTAAACATCAAATTTAATAAGCCTTCCTGGACCCAAGCTACACTCCCCGTAAGGTTCGGTGGCCTGGGAATACGAAAAACATCAGACACAGCATTACCGGCGTTCTTGTCCTCAGTCGACGCAAATCGCGCAATAATAGCCAGAATTCTAGAGCCTTCATTTTGCCCTTTAGTTATTCCCTTTGCTGACGAGGCCAAGGATGCCTGGGACATTGCTAGTGCCAGGAGTAAGGCTCCCGAGAACACAATATTTTCCCAAAGGCTTTAGGACGGGCTCGTCTGCGAACTGGTGTGTAATAAAACTGTTAAACACGTCTACTAGCGTCGCAAAACGGGCTCAATTTTGGCTATGGAAAGGTGGCAATCGGGAGCTTGCCTGCAGGCACTGCCATCTAAAATCACTGGAACATTGCTGGACCGTAACACATTCCGCCTAGCCACTGCCCTGCTTCTTGGTCTTCCCATGTCGTCCCCCATCAGTGTGTTTGCAGCGCGCACGTAGGCAGTTACGGTCACCACGGGTTATGCTGCTCTCTAAGCACTGGACGCTTTTCGCGGCATCATAGCTTGAATGACCTTGTCGGGCTCTTGTCACTGTCGGTATGCCAGCTATACTAGAGCCCTCCGGTTTGGCGCGCGACGATGGCAAGAGACCCGATGGCATGACCCTGGTCCTCTGGAATGTGGGACGGGCTCTTGTGTGGGACGCTACTTGTGTCGATACACTTGCCCTGTCCCATGTCCAGGGAACCTCGAGCTGTGCGGGCGCAGCCGCAAACCAATCAGAAAACCTGAAGCGGCACAAATATGAGAACCTTAGTGGAGATCTCATATTTGAACCGTTTGGGGTGGAAACCTTAGGCGCATTGGGGCCGGGGGTACATAAGCTTTTTAGACAGCTGATAATATCTAAGAAGCTTATTGAAGCCACCCGAGACCCCAGAGCCGGGAGCTACCTGGTACAGCAGATAGCAATTTGCCATCCAACGTGGCAATGCTGTTAGCTTGCTAGGCACTCTGCCAGATGGGGTGAACCTGGGGAAGTTTTTCTTTTTATACTTTAAGTTTGTATATAATATTTGTTTATTTTAGCTTGTATTTTTAGTGTTTAGATTGTTATCTGTTATCACAGTTTCTTATCGTAAATGAATGTAACTATATTCCAGCTATATATTTTTTAAGTAACCTTTTTAGATCGATAAAATAAAAAGGTTACTTATAAAAAATAATATGTGTTGAAACATCTACCCTCTTTACAAGATCTGTACATATAATTTTCAATTTATCAACAAGTTTTATGTCTGGCAATCCACATTGCGTTTTTGACATTCATCAGAAGCGTATAAAAGTATAAACCTAAAACGAACGAAGTTTTCTCCCCGAAGTTTCCCAATTTAAACTTTAATTGTGATATTTCAATACGAAGAGAAAAATTCGACACATTTTATTTCGAACTGTCCCCAAATTTGCGGGATTCCTTATTTTATATTATTTATATGTAAATTGAAGTTATTCGTGATGCTATTTGTGTGTCTTTGTATATTTTTAGAAATGAGTTATATTATAATATAGTTATAATATTATAACTTATATAATATAGTACACGTTTATACGTTTCACTTTAAATTAAATTTCGTATAGCATAGCATAGACTAGGGAAAATATTTACTCTATGAGCATAGTAATGCATATTAGTTACTACTATAATTAATCCTTCAATCGCAGATTCTTGGAAATCTATTGTTATTCTATTGTTGTCGCGATCACCGGTGCTCTTATGGGGCTTGATAGGTTAAATGCCAAGTTGAAACCAAAAACTAGGCCTTTGCGTCCATTGTGGACGATTTATAAAGCATTTTCAGAGCGAAGTAACCACTCTTCAAATACTGTAGTGCCTGGGACAAGATTTTAAATGCCTGTATGATTGCCCAAGCGCATACGGCTTTCTCGCAACATAGTCGGCCTAGTCCAGAGGAAAGAACTAGTCAATACGTCTGGGACCAACCATGTGCGGGTTTCCTCACGGTGTTTTCCTTCACCGTACGAGCGTCCGTATTGTGTACTTGAGATCTGAAAATGTCTCATTGGTACACGCCTCCACCCGGGATCGAACCTGCACCCTCTGCGAGTGCGAACCAAAGGTCTACCCAATAGGTCACGGACGCTCACTTGAAACCAAAGAGTAAGAAATATAATACTAGTAGATACAGAGTAACAGATACATATAAGCTTCCATTGACTCCTCGAACATGTCCCAAAAATTCAAATTGCGTCTTCTAAAAAATTTAATATCAAATTGTGACATTTCAATTAACTATAAAGGTGACTGCACATTAATCAGCACGTACGCGCCGAACGCGTGCCCACTTTCCCAAGTTAAATTGTATATACAAACCCTGCAATTTTTGGTTTTTTAAAAATTACAAAAAATAATATAAATACATATTATTATGTTACGGCGCATACGGTGTGTAAGCACCACTCACCTGCAGCTGCTGTACACTGTATGTTGCTTGTAGCACACAGTGTAAAGTAGTACCTAAACTAAAATTGAAAGCCCACTATGTAGTTCTTTATCTGTTCCTCTTTACTCTTCTGTGTAAACGGCGATTTTATTTCCAACGGAACGTCTAACCGAGTCCGCAACTGAAAAATCGGTCTCATTCAAAATTTTCGGTCCGAAACTCAAAGAACAAAGACATTGTAACAAAGGCGACCGCGATAACAATAAGGGCTCCCAGATCTTTGGCTTGCCTTTTTATTGTTGCTTTACCTTTTTTGAGTGGGACCACTCTTGTTTAATAATCTCTTTTCGATGTAATATTAAAAAGAATTCGCCTTTCTTGGTGAGCTCTTCAAATACCATTAATGTCAAGTAACCGATATAAACAAGTTAGCTGTTTTATGACGAGAAATATATTTTCAATCGTCTTTTTTTGCGAATATGAATTATTATTTGCTTACAAAAAATTTGTTTTATACTTACGTTTACATTTTTTTGAAATATTTTATATTTATTAAAATAGTCTAACAAACTATTATTACAACATAGTAATTTAATAACTTGATATTGTATTAACCCATCAAGCCCCATAAGGATACCGGTGACCGCAACAACAATAGAATAACAATAGATTTCCAAGAATCCGCGATCGAAGGATTAATAAAATATACAGGGTGCAATTAAACCTTCCTGCCAATTTTTTTCCAGGGCTTAGGTATCGTTAGGAGAGTCCATTTAACCAAAAAAAATTGGGTGCTATTTTTAATGACATATTTTATCCCATTTAAAGTCGTTGCAGAATGGTCACTCGCGACGCGGGGGAATGAGAGGGGGTGACGCGGGACAAGGCGCGCGCGCGGGGGCACGTCACGCGCGGCCGACGCATTGTGTCCATTAATTGTAGTGTTTTTAAGGATAACTTTCGGAAGCTATTTTTCAACATTTTAGTACTGAGTGACTATAAAAGAAAAAATACGTGTATTTTTATTTTTAACAAGGATCAATATATCAAAATTTGGCAGGAAGGTTTAATTGCACCCTGTATATAGCCTCTGGAACTTTTATAATTACAAATACCAGCATAATAATCTACCTAACAATAAACACATTATGTATTATTATCTTCTAATACATTAAATTAATACTGTTTACTACGCAAGTTTATACTCAACTCATAATAAATACATCATTCATTCCTTCTACCCAATAACATGCAAAGGGAACACATTGCAACTAAATTATAAAGGTCCAAAGTTACTTGTTAAAATTCACAAACTAAAAAGGCCCTTATCCGAAATAATCTAAAGTAGAACAACTTGGATGGCGCAATTTAAGTTACACGAACCAAGAAAGGGGTTGATAGGACGCGATAAAATCTAAGGCTTCACGCTTAGTTGGTATAGACTTCCCTATAATATAGGTAAAGCAAGTGCTTATTCACACTTCATATTCAAAAAGTTGGTTGATCCGAATCCACGAATTGTTTTTTTCAACGGTGGATTAAGTATGATAATTAAATTAATGTTTCTGTTATAATCATAACGGGCTCTTTTTACGAAAATGTTATTAGCAAATCTTTTCTGAGATGAACAAGGACCAATTATTTTCTAAGATTTTTATTTTAAAAAATTTTTGTTTGTAATTTTTAAGATTTGTTCCCCACATATTATTATTACTATATTATAATAATATTATGTACTAAGAAAATTATTTTTCTTCTATAACTTTAATTATTATTAACGAAATAATTCTATAACTTTAATTATTATTAACGAAATAAGAAGTGTGATATACATGAAAATCAGCCAATTCGTCCTGCTCCTGTTGACAAAATCACTGACTTCGACTAAATACAAAGTGATCGTAAAAACAAACTAAGCTCGTTCGACCAAGCGACGAACCAAGCATTAGTATCTGAAATTTACGCGCCATTTTATGCGCCACTCGAATTTCAATGAAATGGCGGAACCGTTTTGGCGCGAAGTATCCCTTGCTATAAATGGATTTACGGAAATCCTACCCTCTATAGTCTATACTACTGATTTTTGTGGCAATCTCGATTGTTATCGGCTAATGATTTATAAAACATCTCAAAATACTTACAAAACATGCCTATATAAACCTACCTAATAAATATCTAAACCAGAAAACGTCCAATGCCAACTGTACTATTTCTATTATTATTATTATGACACAAATAAATTTCTTTAAAAATTACATCTTAGATGCGTAAACGTTACCTTTAGATATAAGTTAGATATAGAAACGAACAATTTAATGAAAAATTCATTATTACATTATCTGATATTCCACTGGTTGATTTATTTGGACGATAAAACATTTAGTGCTAAGGTAAATGTAATTTTCCCCTGACAACCGTTCTTCGCGTTGAGATTAAAAAACTTTTCCCCAGCGGCCTGTGACGAGGAAGAAATAATAATGAAATTTTTGGGACAGCCCTGGAGATGATTGTCGCTAACTTCATTAAAATATTAGAACTCTTATCGCTGATTAATTTTTAAACTTCACATCAAGTTTATTTTTTATTTATCATTAGTCTAGTAAAAACAAAGTTTAAACTTTGTTTTTACTAGACTCATCATAAGTTCAACTTGGAATTTCAGTACAAACAATTATAATGTTACAATTTGTCATGCATAATATTATCTCCATTTGAAAAGTTTTCTAAAGATATCATTTCATACGACTTACAAGTCAGTAAGAAACTTTGTTATGAATTCCTTCTGCTCTAATAGGACAACGCTTTTACAAATACAAAATATAATCTCTCTCACAGTCTCAGAACCGAAACAATAGATTTGCATGAATAGCCTTATACATACATCAATATAATTATTTGATATAATTAAATTTGAAATACAAACCTTTGTAATCTAAATATAAATGGAAAATTAAATGTAGTTCGGAAGCACTAGCTGGCGTGTGGCCAACAGAAACTAAGTAGTAAAACCGTCGGTTTATCGGCAAATTAATAAAAGTATATATACTAGTAAAATACTGACTTTTGAATTTTTATATGAATCAACCAAGCCAAAGCGCTTGACATTTCAATTCAACCTCGGAGGTTCATAAGTATATTTTTAGACCAGAATAATAGTATGTTAACTTAACGCAAACATTTTTAACTCTTTTTTATTTTTAGTTATATTATTGTTTTTTATTTTCTTACACTTTCATGTAATTTACATTTGCGGTTTTAATTTAATGGTAAAAATCTGGGGGCACGGTCGTGTCTCCGCCAAGACGGGCTAAGCGAAGCGCAAGGGCACTACCCCTTTTCTCGAAGTGTTTCGTCGTTTTTTTGAACCCTCATAGAGTTAGTTTCCGATGTGCCTGATAATTTATATTCTCAGGGTATGATGTCAATAATAGACTAACAATTAAACATACAAAGTCTCAATTGAATAGCTCTGATACTTTAGATTTTATTGATATCTAAAATACACCGATTTCGTCACTGACTCACTGACACACTTATAATAATATACTGACACACTGATGATCATCAATATATTATTTGGCTACTTCTGAAGTGCTAGAAAGCTGAAATCTGAGTTGAAATTAAAGTTGAAATGAAGCTAATCTAAGTTTAGTATACAACCAACCAAAAAATTCATAAACTTATAACTTTCGCCCCCTCCCCTAAAATGGGGAAAACTTCAAGAAATTCCACATAATAATAAATATTATGTATGGCTTGGCTGTTTCGTTACTTCCTTCAGATCAGAAACTAAATATTTGCATCACCTCAACGATGGTAGCGAAACGGCGGAGCCATACATATTTACTGATATTATGTGGAATTTGTTAAAGTTAGGGTCGGTAGAGTTAGGCCGTGTGGATTCAAAAGCTTGGCTCTACATGAGATCTCATATCTTTTTCACGGGGCAAACCTTATGTGGTCGTCTTGGCAACATTTTGCATGAAATGTTTTGGGTGGGATATAATAATCTGATTATGTTTGCAGCTGCAGTAACATCTGTCTACTCTGGTAACATGCCACATTTCATAGATTATTTGATACACTAGCGAACTAGTAGGTACTATATTCATGTACCCCTCAACAAGTTAAATATATTTTCTATGAACAAAGTTACTGACGTATTTTTGAACACCGTTAAAACTGAATTAAAAAAATATATAATAATGAATGTTGTTTCAACCCTTTCGATGATTTAATAGGAATATATTTCTAAAGTTATTTAATATGAAATCAATTTACTTTGGGAATAAGGGAGCCGAAGAATAAATCTGAAAGCGTCCATTACTGTCTCAGGAAATAATATTTCCTGTCGTAATAAACTTATGTATTTCAGTGAATTTGGTTTCTTTGACAATATCATTCCTACAAATAAGAGCTATAATTAAGAAAAATATGATTTATTTCATTCTGGTCTCCCGTTTTCGGGAGCAGTAAACTAAGCTTATATCCGTAAATTTTCGTCTTTGAAATTGTTTTCTCTCATTTGTTTGGACTTTTTTCGTGACAAAAGAGATTACGCCATCCATCTTGTGTTCCGGGTAAATTAATGTTCGTGATAGAATCTTATTAATTATGCTTGTTTCCTTATCTGTCGCGCTATTTGGAGTGTTAATGGTAACAAAACTTGGTAATTTAGTAGAACGTGCGGACACTTTTTTATTTTCTTTGAGGTGCCTCACAAGTTGGTAATCAAAGAAGTAATTGAAGACGTGAGTGGAAGAATCGAACAAGTAACATTTCGTAACATACGGACAATACCTCATTTTTTCTCTAATTATTTTAATTAAACTTGTAACTTATCTACTTCATGTCCTAGCTAATATATCTGGCTACACATATACTTCATATTTTTTCTATTTCAAATAATTTTTCCGGCCCTAATGCCTTCATTTAAGCAAAAAAACGGGAAGTTTTTTCATGTTACTTACCTTATACTTCCACTCACGTCTTGAATTATTGTTATGATAGTAGATATCACTGAAATTAGGTTTTAAGCCTACTTTATATTATAAGTTATAACTAACATAAACAAGATGATTTCGCGATCTGATATAGTGTAACGTGATACCTAATAAATTTTTTTTTTATAGAAGATGAAAGTAAAACATACATAATTATATTTTGCTCAACGTATATAAGTAAAATAAACATATTTTGTTTTATTAAAACAGTAAAGTTTTCTAAATAGAAACGAATTTTTCGCTAACAAAATCTAGTAATATATTAGTGAAAAAATTCCTAGCTGCAGCCGTGAAATAATATACCATAATATCGTATAAATTATGTATGAGCGTGAATACCGAGCACTTTCTTTGTCTGATACCGTTGAAAATGATCCTGGCATTTAAACGCTAGCAAAATAAAGGTAGACTATAATGTTTATCTAGTACTTTGGCTATGTCACATTCCTAGTACATTAATGCAAATACCCTTATTATTTAAATTTTCATGAAATTCACTATTGTTGTGGATCAGGCGAATGAAAATTCTCACGTTTATTCTACGAAGATAAATAAGTATACTTACCCCGTTTTGACTAGGGCAGCACAGTCTACAGAGACCAGGATATTCATAATACATACCACATTGACCTCAATCTAAAAAGTAACGGATGTAAAGAAACTCAGAACTTAAAAAAATATTGACAATTCTCATTTTTAAAGAATGAAATCAAATAGCATTTAGCGACAAGAGTCGGTTGTTAATTAAGGTCGCTTGTAGTTGGGACATAAATAATTTTGTATTTGCTATGCGCACTAAATTAAACCTAGAGTGAAAAGGGTTAGGATGATAAATACTACCAATTTATCCCTTTCCCTAATTTATATCCCAAGTATGTGTTATTGTTGTAAGAAGCTCCTTACAATCGAGATACCTGGCATACTCGACTTGTCTTTCAAATCAAGGGTAAAGATACTTACGGAGGTAAGAGATTGGAATAAAATATATTCTTACCTATAACAGTTCTTAGACAGGAAGTTTAGATAGGAATCACACTAATATCATAAATGCGAAAGTTTGCGAGTTTGTATGTTTGTCACTTCTTCACGTCTAAACGGCTGGAGCGATTTTAATAAAATTTGGTATGGTGTTACTTAATACCCTGGATTAACACATAGGCTACTTTTTACTACGGGAAATTAATATCACAATTTGTTTTCCCTAATAAACCGCGGGTAACACTGCGGGGCACAGCTAGTATTTCTATAAAACAAAAAAGTGATTTCTGGAAAAGTATACTGTATAGTGTATAGTGTATACTGCTTACAACGTTATAGTATTACTTTTTACATATTTTATCATTCAACAGGTCCAAATCCAAGAAAACTTCAAAAATATTACGTATTAAAATATTCAGAGTCCAAGCATACCTGCCTTTCCTTTAAAAGAAAAAACATTTTATTCGACTAATCTCTATAAATAAGTAAAAGCGGATGAAAAGTTTTTACCTCTCCCTCTTGAGTATTTGAATCTTCGCTACGAGTAACATTATCTTGTTTTTAGCAACTTCCACTAATCCCTTCTCTTTAGATTCTTTTTTGGATTTCGTAATCATAGTGCTTCGTAAGATAAATAGGTTTACTTTGTTTTTAACATTTTGCAACTTAAATTTTTTTTTGTGAAATATTTCCAATAAGCTAAGATTTTAAGAGCCGAAGATTGAGTGTACAAACAGCATTAATATTCTTTTTATTTCTTCGTTCGTGAGCTGATGCGTTGTTTCCTCCAGCCTCTCGGAATAAATCTTTTGCAAATTATTGTTGTCTCCCCGTCGTAATGACATGTACCATTGAGGAAATTGCTTCCTAGGCAGTTGATGGACCTACGTCATGTGGTCGGCTTATGTCAATTCAATGTTAGCAGTAGGTCCGCCATCTGCCTAGCAATCAACTTCTCTATACAAGTTACTTCACTTTATATTTCCCAAATCTCATTATGTTTCGAAATTCGCTTATGTAATTCGTGTCACTGAAATTCAGACAATTGGAAGCAACTGAAGTGTTATGCAAGAACTACAGTAGACAATAAAACATAGTATTCCTTGTACGCCCCTCAGTCCGGAACATCGTGGGAATTCGCGATTCAGTGCCTGAATACCAATGAAGTTTTTACTCGAATCGCATTATGCTTTAACCGTTAGAACGACTTCCATGATAAAAAGGGAATGTTTAACAATTCACTAATGCTCTAATGGAAAAGTGGAGGAGAGTGGATATTATTCAGTCAAAAAGATCGATTTATTTCTAGCTGTCCTCCACGAACTCGTTGGCTGACTTCAATTTTTATTTCGAGTCCTCTATTTTTTTGGTTATTTAATCCTCCTTTTGTGTGCTTTTTTATCCTACTCAGGATCGGATAGCCTGAGTAGAATACATTACGTTATGGACATAAAATTAGGATCAGGTAGTTTTTTCAATATTTTTCTAAAATTCAATTTTTAGCTAAGTTTTATCTTTCAAACTATGGTAGCGAACGACTTTAAGAATATATCAGCATTCATTTTTAGAATATTTGCTGCAGCCCACGCTATACAAATATTTGCAAAGCAGTGACATTCCCGTACAAAATCGATCAGCTATGTTCGAAATTTCTGAAGGTCTTGTGATTTTACGTTCAAAAATGTTACGTGATTTTAACTGCTAGCTCAAAAACTAAAATGCGACCTAATATTTGTAAAAAATATTTTCGCCAAAACGTAGCCGCTACGCGACATTGTGCTACGCCGTAGTAACACGTCTGCGTATGTACTACGAGCTTTTTGTAATATAAAATGACAGATTTTTAAGAAGTTTTTCATGTATTGTGTGATATAATTTTATAGGTATCTACACTACCTACAGTCTACAACTGTACAAACATATTTTAGTTTCATTAACATAATCCTCATTAACCACGACCACACCGATAACCAACACAATAAAAGGCTATTGGGTAAATCTTTTAAGTCAATATGAGCTTATGATAAGGCTTAAGCGTGCCTGTAGGGAATGTTTTTGCAGTAACCCTTAAAAATGGTCGTAACCTCGACTTGACAGACAGATAGCGTGACGAGGGTTCTCTGGACTCGTCGGGGGCCAGAACGTGACTGCGGTAACGGAACTGATGGGTGGATGTCGTTTAGGTATTATAAAAGTTTTTTTTTAGTAACCGGGCATTAGGTGTCTAAATGATTCACATTAGTCGGCACGTTGCGTAGTTTTTTTTTTCCATATTTTAAAGTGGATAATATATAAAAAAATAGGTATATTACCGAAAATAAAACCATAAAAAATATTTGCGTATGCCTGGTAAAGCGTAAATTTTTCAGCTGATGATAATAAATTATGGCTAAGAACAATCTCGATCGCTCGTCAGCTTTAACATAAAAAACTATATCAAAATCGGTCCACCCGTTTAGATGGTACAATTCCACTTAGAGACAATGAGTTATGTCAACTTAAAACACCCCACATTTTAATCGTCGGGGGTTAAAAAAAATTACTTATAAACTTAACTTTTTTTCAGGTACCAACACCTCACAAACGACGCCAATGTGAGCCGGACCCAGTGCAGTGTAGTGTAGTGTGTAGTTATGTTAACGTGAGGCCATGGTGAGGCCACTGTGGGCTCGCGCTCTGGCCTGGCTGGCTACCCTCGTGGCGCTCGGAGGGTCGGCCTACACGGACACGGAGGACTTCCTCAGCGACCTCGATAAACCAGGTAAGTGTGTGCACGCCTTTAGCTGACGTATAATATGTAACCTGGACTTGTAATTTATTGTTTTCATTATTTTCGTAGTAAGCTGCCATAGACATACAATTTCATAATAATATGTCGTGTTAAAGCAGTAGTCAATAAATGGTTCTTGTTCAATGTAAAAAAGCTTCATACAAACTTTTGCTTTCATAAAATATTACTTAAGTATACCAAAAGTTTGTATGAAGTTTTTTCATATTATGTATATAAAATCACTTGATATTCATATTCCGTCTTCAAAGAGGCTGTAACATTAAACCTAGTTTTAATGTTATGAAAATAATATAGCTACTCTAAAAATACGTATAGCAGTTACAAATTCAAACAAAGCCCAGCTATCATAATTTGATATTGTTTAAGAGTGAAGTAAATTAGCATAAAAATTCATGGGTTGAGCAGGCAGCTATGGGAACTATTGTTTTATGAACGAAATCTGAATGAGCGAACCCGTCTCAGCAGGGCGTAAGATTTTATTGACGCAGTAAATATTATATTAACAATTGAAGTTAGCCGTTGTTTTCACATTTTATTATTATTTTATGATAATCTGGTACCGTACTCGCTATTGTAACCGTAATAAAACTACTGACTCCTAAACTTGATATTATTATAGTCGAGGCCTCTTATAAATTATACTACAAAACCAACATTAAAACACATTACGTTCTACTGAAATGACTTGAAGCTTTACACTTGTACCATTTAAGTAGAGTATATAGAGCTACGAATAATTAATACTTTTAACATCTGCCAGATATTTTGTAGAAACAGATAAAATGGTTTTAAGTTCTTACCTAATCGTGGTAACTGGTAAAGTTGGTTGGCCTATTGAATCGAGGGAATCTAAATTAAGTATGGTACTCACTTTTGATGCCACGCAGAGCTAAACTTCATACAAGACTATGTTCAAAGTTTAAAATGGTTTAGTATCAGTTATTCTACTAAATTATCTGTGAAAGTAATAAAATCCGTTATATGAAATGTACACCGTATGTGTATTTGTGATAAAACACGACTACACGAGTTATCTACATTACACCCGTAAATACAAAACAAAAAAGCCGCGTTGGTATATTTAGCGCAGGGTTCCATAATTTCACCGTCATTATTTTTGACTGATAGCGATGACGACGGGACAGGATCATTGCCACGTCTATCCTCAAAAATATTTTAGGGTTTCGATGTTATTTTAATACCTGTAACATTTATTATTTATAAAGTCTTAATATAGAAAGTAATACATAATATTAGTTTGTCATTAATAATATATAAATAAAATAAATTAATTATTATATACATCCATGGTAGAGACAGACATCATTACGATCCACCTACCTCTCAATTGATATAAAATATTTATTTTTCGTAAATATTGATCTCAATACGCTTTTTTATTATTATTATTATAAGACTGGGACTTATTCTGTGCCTACTAAATTGTTTTGCATGTTTACTATTAAAATTATTTTAGTTCTTAAACGTTTTTAAAACTTAATCCCAAACACTACACTGAGTTGTTATAGTTGGAAGTTCAACATATTTTCATAACGATCACTTGCTGACGGACGGAACCCTAGAAAATGGAGTTACGACCTGATTTCAAATACAAACTTTTTACGCTCACACAATTTTACTCCGGATTTTATTTTTTATGTCGGATGCTGCATTTGTTTTGTTTGTTGATAGTTAGTGAGATGGGTAGTAAAAAGTTGAACATTTTATAAGTGGGATTCAAAATTGAGATTGTAGGTTACAAAATTTTTAGGTTACGATTCATAAAATTCTACAAGTGTTCGCCAAAAAGTTTCTATTCAGTAACAAATATAGGTTGGTGAAGGCAATAAGAACAAATAAAATTCGCTTTTTATTATTGCTTCTCGTGCTCCGTGTTGCATGTTTGTAGAGTCATAATAACAACTGTTACTAAATGCTCATACACGATACTAATAATAGCCAAACTATTAGTCCAATGCGACGACCGTACTACTTATGCATTTATGTGTTATTTTAAACCGTATTTTGTATAATTAAATACTTAATTTTTTAATGATAACTCTTTACGTTAGTAAATAATAATCATTGCCTTTTTTACCTTTATAATTTAATTGCTTTTTAACCCCCTAAAAAAAGATGGGTGTTATGAGTTTCGGAGACAGGTTTGTCTGTCTGTCTGTCTGTGTGTGTGATGTGTATGTGTGTGTGTATGTGTGTGTGTGTGTTTGAACATGGTATCTAAACGGGTAGACTGATTTTGATCTATTTTTTAAATATAATATAAAGCTGATAATTATGATCAAGAGTGTTTTAAGCTGTAATTCATCATCACTAGCCTGCTTAGTGCTGGAATATATGGGTTTATGTACTTCATAAAAGGTTGTCTAAGCTATAGTTCATCATCATAAGCCCGCTCAGTGCTGGAATATTTGGATTCATCTACTTCATACCTGTTTATGAAAGGTCGTTACTTGTCAGCAACCTACAGCTGTGTTTGGCCGCTTTAATATTTTACATTGGGATTCTGACACTTATTTAACTTTTGAATCGGCGGCTGTTTCTAAATTTCTCAATATTTTTTTTCATGTTTTTTAATAATAACTGTTATATTTTTGCATGAACTCACTAACTGTTACGTAAATTGGATATAATATTACATCTATAAAACCAAACGAGTCGCTTTGTTCTTTGCTGAAATGCTCAAATTGTACAGTATTACACTTTGCATGTGGTGACAGCAATTCATAAAACATAACAATCCTCCTTGTATAATAAGCACCTGCAACATATTAGTATAATACAATTATACCGTCCGTTCCCCAAAAGCAAACTTTGTAACTAGTGCAATGTTCTGGAAACTTCGTTCCGGTGAAATATTGTTTAAACGTTTGAATAAACAAAAGTTTAATTGTTTCCGTCGACATATGCTTTTGGCTTAACATAAATTCGAATGATAAATGCGTGTTGTCTTAACACTGGTACAGTTTTGTAAATGATAAAAAAACTGTTGAAGGCAAAACGGTTTCCGGATGTGGACTAATTTTGGATTCCGAACGAGAAGTGTTGCTTTACGATTTACGCGTTTTAAATTATTCAAAGCCTAATGACTGACGGTGAAGATTTTATTTGCACTCCGATTTTATTACTAGCGAGTTAAGGATTCCACAAATATTATACAGTTTACTATTGTAATACTACAATATACTATTTTCTTGATGGTAAATTGATACCTTGCAACCATTAGGACCTTTCTTTTGTTTCTATTTACGTAGGTACTGTAAAAAATATGAAGGAATCATGATGATCATAAACGGTAAATTAGTTAATCTTGAATTGCAAATTGCAAGGAGAATTGCAAAGCTAGATCTATCGCATAGCTAATTAGTTGAACGATAAAGTTCGACAGATTGTCAGTCCAAGGAACACGCATCCCAGGGGTGGAGTTAATATGAATGACATAACTGAGGAAGTTGTGGAGAACATAATATGGACGTAGTTTAGTTCACATCAGAGGTAAATTCTTAGGGCAGAAACACATACTGCTTTAGCGTACCACATCAGTATGCAACGTTTTTAGCGCTAATGCTGACAGAGATTGCGCAAGGCAATAATTATTATTATAGACATTTGTTGCAATTTTTTACACGATAGGTAAGTTTTGGAACGAGGTTCCTTATCCCGCATTCGGCGTAAATCTAAAGGCTAGACAGAACGATATTTGACCTTGATTTGACCTCTACACTTTTTTATTAGTACCTGCATGTTAGGGGCAGACGGCGTTGATAGTAAGTATTCCTGTGCATCAACTAGATGACGTTTTTTTTTTAAATAAGCAGCGACGCGTTGTTATTTTTCCTTGGCGTCAATAGATGGCGTTTTTTTTTTTAATTTTGAGTGTATGTATATGCATACAGGTTTTTTGAACATAAAGAAATAACTTCGTTCCATTCGGGTGTCCCTTGACACCTCTCAAGTTTTTTTTATTAGAATATTGTACGCGTGTCTTACACGTTCAGTTTGTATCGTTTGATGTTTTTAATTATTAACGTTTACAACTTTTCTAATTTCATAATATTCGGTCTGAGCTTGTGTGTTGTGAATAAAAGCTACTCACTACTCAGATTATGTTATGACTTAAAATACTTGTGGTTTTCGTGGTCTCTGTGGCCAATCAAAAGCTGTTTCCTTTGGTCATGTTCCTCTTTATCTTTTTATAATTAATTTTGTTGTAAGTTTTTGGTAGCAGGTACAAACTTTGTACTATACATTAGGTATGTTTGCCATTTCTTTTTGTTTTCTTTTTCCCTTTTCCTCAGGGAAATATAGTTTCATTACCAAACCTTTTTCCCACATTTATTTACAATATTTCCCAACATTACATATTTGCACGTCAGTCGGAAAGATCGTCTAATCGAGTGTAAAGACATGACTGAACATAGACAGAAGATACAATATACGAAACGAGCAGCGGGTATATGTCCCACTGTCATGGCACGCTTTACTGTGCTTTATCACGCGCGCCCAACTGACACTGTTTTATGTCGTGGTTCCGTATAATATTATTGTTGTATAATAATGGAAATGAACATTTTAAAGGTTACCTACAACATAATATTATGTATTTGTCAAAATAGATATTATATTTAAATAGTAGGTACTATAGTTTTATGGCGAAGTAGTACATTAATTAAAAAAAGGATTATACATATTATTATTATACTTTCAGAGGTTGAAAATTCTTTTGCATTTTCATAGTTTTCATTTCAAACTTTTTTACTAAAAATTTTTAAATTGTAAATGAACATTTTTGTAAAAAAAATCTAAAAAGTTAAGCTATTTTCTATAATCTTTCTTATGGAACAAAGTTATCTAGGATGCACTTATTGGAGCTCTTACAAACTCTCGGTAACTCTTTGGAAGAAAAGAAAAGTTTGCGACACTGATGTTTCCAACAATATGCGATTAAAGTTAGGTATTTTTTGCCTTAAGCCTGACTTTTAATATTGCCACTCAGATTTTTAATACATTGCTTTCTCCCGCGGCTCCACCTAGTAAAAATATTAGAGCACTAAAACACCACCTTTTAAGGATCAAAATACATTTTGATCTTCAAAATTTTGTGTTTTAGGCCCATGCTTTTATTCAAAACGTAAATAACTAGCAGGGTAGACTTCATCAATCTACATACAGTTGTTTCTGTGTTTTAAAGTAAATAGCATACATTCCTATCGTAACACACCTTTACTCACATAATAGTAGAATTTTATTCCGTTGCCATAAGTCAATATCATATTTTTATTATTGTGACGCATTAGATACGAGTGCTATTAAAAAAACCCGTCCAATTGCTCGTCTAAAGATATAATAATAGACCGACAAACTCGTCGTCTACTATTATTTGCTTAGTCAACATTTAATGACACCTATCGATTACTTCAAGGCTTTTATTTTTAAACTATATAATGATGATATGAAGAAAAAACTATGTAGCTACTTAACTAGTAGATCATAAAATATAATAATCCAATAATTATTGAGTAAATGAGTATTGTAATTATATATATAATATGCAACTCCGTCTACAAAATACGCCGTTCTTATAATTATATTTATTCTTGTTGTAGAAAAAAAATTGCGTGTACTAATTCTGGGTATAAAATAAACGTGTACTTATTGTTAATATTATAATAATATGTAGAGAAGAGATTAATTGTCGTCAACTGAAACCAAAAATTCTACTAAGCGCATTGTATGGTAAATATCAAAATTATAAATTAGTTGAGATGTCAACGTGGCGCTTTTAGGAGATATAAATGCTTCATATCTGGATAATAACAGTATTATTACAAGTAAGCGTAATGTATTTGTGGGAATATGTGCGTGGAGGCCAAAGGAAGATCTTCCGACAGAGCGAGGTGGTATGCCCGGTCAGGCCGAAGCCCACGTGATACATTTCAGCTGTCGTATATATACCGACGCGCTCAGAAAACTTCGATAGCGCGATGCAGGAATGTTGGGCGAATTGTGGGTACCGCCACATCACTCCCCCCTGAAGACCGGAGGTTGAATCTTGAAGTCTTGTCGCTTGGGTTGCCAGTGCCAGTGAGTTCCAGTGAGTAGTCGGAACTGTTGCAGTGATTACCAGTGAGTCGGAACTATAAGCTGCTGCACGGGATCCAATGAGTCGGATAAGCTGCCGTGCGGGGCCGATGCTACGTGCTGACCAGGAGAGATGTGCTCTGCTTGCTGACTGGTCGGTGTAGTCAGAAAGCCCGATGATTCCGATGCGGAGTCGCCCAGGCCGCGGTACATTGCGGCTAGTGGACGAGGTACCCGATGAGGCGATGCTGGCTGGCGCGGTGCGGAGGGGCGGGGACTGGGGAGTGATGATGATGAAGGAGGCGTGTTCTGTCGAGGGTCACCAATGGGAATATGCGTGGCCGCCACAAAGGAAGATCTTCCGACCGAGCGAAGTGGTATGCCCGGTCAGGCCGAAGCCCTCATGATACATTTCAGCTGTCGTATATATACCGACGCGCTCAGAAAACTTCGATAGCGCGATGCAGGAATGTTAGGCGAATTGTGGGTACCGCCACATATTTATAATTCTATCGAAACAATTTTTTTTTGTGTTACTTTGTAATTAAGGCCGTCCCCCGAGCAAACGACCTTGACCATACATTTGCCGCGTTGCCGAGATCGCACCAAAACCTTTTACTTATCTTAGTTTATTTTAACAATAATATTATTATTATTGTCCTAAAAAAATTAAAACGGAGAATATTATGTAGTTTATGATATTGTCGATCTATTGGCGTGTGTTTCTAATAAAAGTAATTTGTAAATACTAAAGAGATGCTGAATGTAGGTATGCTTTAATTTTAATAAATTGGTTTTACTTTGGAAGCTGATAATATCATGAGTATAATAAACAAAAATAGAAAATTTAAAACGGGAAAGGAATTTTGATATACTGAAGATTATTGCTGTATTTTTATTATAATTGTGTAGCTTTCAAATTATGAGTTTATAAGGCTTTAAATACGGTAAATTACGGAATCTCCGTAGGGAAGGCCATCAAATAATGTTGAATCGTATAATGGTAGAAACGAGGTAACTTTTTTAGAGCTTTACACACAGAAATATTCAAATTTTACTCAGCAACAATGCTAATATTACATGCTCTACATAATATACTACAATATATTATATTTTAATAAAAATCTTATAAGTCGTGTTCTCACACGCTATTGGAGAATCTATTAAATTTTATCAAAATAATTACCAAGCTATACTGAACCCTAAAAGCTTTTCGTATTCTTACGTATATCGGCCATCATACATCAAACGCTCGTACAACCTCCGGTCGATACAGTTTTATGAGATTATAAAGTATAATTTACGTCGCAATGTTTTATATGACGTTAACATGACATTTGTATATAATATGTTTATTTTCGGAACCTATTAGCGGCTGAATTCGTGTAGCCTAATGAGTTTCCACTGTTTCACAGAACTGTGATTATGGCTGAGGCAATTTTTGTTGATTAAAACTGTTTGAAATTGATAAAATGATTGCGCAGCTTTAAATAGAGTTAAAGGTTCATATCCGTTTCTTTTTAAAACATTAATGATATATAATATGACAGTGACTGCTAGAAAATGAATGAAGATGAAAATGAATCCCATCCAAAAAAAACTATATAACCAGGCCGAAGCCAACGCGTCCCACGCCTTCCAAAAGTCCGGGATTTATTTACTCATGAGCAATGAGCTTTACGCTGACATAATAATAATAATCCATACGAGATATTTTTTATATCTTGCTCATTTATCACTGAACTGGTAACAAAAAACTAATTTACCTACATATCAACCTCATGTTCATTACGTACAAGTTACATAAAGGCCAAACAATTGCTATAAATCACCATAAAGGCCTGAGGCTCGTCGCGGGGCACGATACGTTTTATCTGACCCAATAAATTCGTTTACTAGTCAGGTCGTTCGAATTTGACTTTGATTTTAATAACTCTTCCCTTTATGATATTCATTTGTCCTGGAATGAGTTTTGTGTGGTTACACCCGTTTTGTTTATGAATGTTGAAAATTAAAATTCTGCGGATATTGGAAATAAATTAACATGTATCACAAATATTAAATCCTTTAATATGACTGTATGAAATAATATAGAACGTGAAAATATATTGAACCTACTTACATTAAAACGACGGCTCCGAGTGTAACTATCTTATGGCTAAGGAGTAAGGGTGAAGCCAAACGAGTGTAATTATTTTGTGAGTTGTGAGTCGCAGGATTTCGGTCGCGTAAATATCTTTTTATACAAATCATGACTCACAAAATCACGCTCGTGTGAATCAAACAGGACTTTTGTATGAAACTAAATGCAGCAGAATTTCTGCCAGCCGAAATTCTGCGGCTCACAACTCACAAATTACGCTCATTTGGCTTTGGCTCGTTAGGGTGAACCCTAAAACTAGAGTTTATCAGTCAGTCAAGCTTAAAGCAGTCGAGAAACGTAACCCCTTGGCGCATTCAGGTAATTAAAAATCAATCCCTCAAAACGTCACACTATTAAATCGCTTACCCGTAATCTATTTTCCGTTGGAAAACTTAGGTGTTAAAGCCTGTTTAAAAGGCGTGAAGCGTCTGCAATTAGTAGCCGCATGAAAAACCCGATTCACCTAAAATGAACCCCACAACAAACGGAATTGCATGAAATTAGTTTCATTAGTGTTCAAACCGCAAACTATCGTTGAAGTCTCACCGAGAAAATTACTTTCCTCGGTCTTAAATAGCAATTTTTATATCCCAGCACGCTACGGCGTATCGATAAAGTGCTCTATAAAACGTACGTTACGGAATAGTGCTTCAATTTTGTGTTATAGTATACTAAAGATAATTTGCTAATATTTGAGAAAAAGTTTCAGTCAGCTTTATTTTTGTCATAAAAATATTATGGAAATGAAATCTTTCCTTAGTTTTCAAGACCTATAAATAAACAAGGAGAGAACATTGCTATTATAGGGCGGCTACCAGTATACGGAAGTTCGAAGTTCGGAAACCATTGGAACTGATCCGTATCAATTCTCACACACTTGAACTCAGCTCATCCTAAGTGATACGAATTGAGCCCCGGGAACTTTACACTTCTTTGCCTACTCCAATTTGAGCTCGTTCGACGACCACGTTTCATAAAACCATGCTTTCATGCAAATATGGAATTAATTTTGATGAAAATTTATCCATTACCCCAAAAATTTACAGCATTTTGTCCGTGACGCGAAATGAAATTTCTGTGTTGCCAAAGAACTTTGTGTTTATGAATGTCGTCCGTAGAATATGAGGTTTAATAATTTTAATTACATCTTTTGTCGCCAACCTCAAAGTTTTCGTGAGTAGGTTTTGTTTAGTATGTTAATTATTAATAGTATTCCTTGTTACTTTTGTACCTATTACTATTGTTTTACAGTGTTTGAAGTGGTTTAGACCATTGTTCTTGACTTGTTGCTATTCAAACTTCAAAGGGCTAAGCTAGCTTAAAATAATATCGGACCTTATTGTGAACTTTTTTATAAATATAAATAATACCTAATAATGGTGTCAGTATTCTGTGTTCATATTTTAAATTATAAGTGATTCACGCTTGCTGAATTTCGCTCAACTAAAGCATACACAATTCTCACTGGGACGGTTTTATGTAACATACACGAAGTAGCTAAATCTCATACATATTCAGACCTGACAATGACATTATTTCCTTTGATAAACGCGGGCACACGCATATTTAATTTGTTTTCGGGCTACCTTATGCATAATAGTAAAATTTTTGACTAAGTTCAATCGTTCTTAAATCGTGACGCTTAATTGTGATCATTTATCAACGCCTTTAAAATTACGGAGGGTACGCTAATACAGTTACTGTTTTTCCATACAAACGTATTCCCAAATTTACTCCCTGGACAATGTGTCTAGACAAATGTTTTTTTTATTTTATAAAATATAGGGATATGTTAAAGCTATACCTCAACGTTCAATTTTTTCTAAATTAACTAATGAATAAAAAATATGACCCTTCAAAAATCGCAAAAAAATGAATGCCCCGTACCCCGCCAATCCACCGACCATAAAACAAATTTGAAAATTCTTTAAGATAAAATTAAAACGTAGAGGCATAGACTCACTCTTCCTGAAGATAATATATAAAAATAATAATTAGATAGGCTCTATTTTGAAGGAGGAATCAGAGGACTACGTTACCTCGATTTACTGTATCTGTCTCTATCACAATACACGTGCCGGCGCAGGGTGAAGAGTGATGCCAATAGTTTCTTCGTTTAAATTCTACTGCACCGCGCTCCCTCTTAAATAAAGGTACAAGCTGGAAGCCGGCTACATGAAGCGGCAGCAGACGTGGCGTCGTGTCACTATATGGTTTCTATGTATTTCTATGAAACACCCTCCGCAGCTAGCGACACGAAGCTTGTGACACTTATTCATAGAAATACATAGAACCACTATTGCAGGTTTCTACGACCGTCATCAGTAGACGACGTGTCGCGACGACACGTCGTCTGCTGCCGCTTCATGTAGCCGGCTTCCAATTTCTATCTTAAATCGTAAACAAGCTGGATCACTTGATACCGATAGAAAACCATGGAGACCTTAAGCTCCACGTAAATTACGCCTTTAGAATTCACCGCACTCCTTTCGAAGTCAAAATACGATAACTTTAATAATACGATAAATAGAGCTGACACCGTCAATTTTAGGGTTCCGTACCCAAAGGGTAAAAAGGGGACCCTATTACTAAGACTTCGATGTCTGTCCGTCTGTCTGTCTGTTTCCCTGTCTGTCTGTCTGTCGCCAGGCTATATTTCATGAACCGCTATACACAATCTGTGAAAATTTCAAAAGTCTAGCTAGACTTCTGAAATTTTCACAGATTGTGTACTCGTATATCTGTTGCCGCTCTAACAACAAGTACTAAAAACAAAATAAATAATATTACTAATCCCATACAACAAACGTGTTTTTTTTATGACATAAGGGGGCAAACGAGGAAACGGGTCGCCTGATGGAAAGCAACTACCGTCGCCCATGGACACTCGCAACATCAGAAGAGCTGCAGGTACGTTGCCGGCCTTTTAAGAGGGAATACGCTCTTTTCTTGAAGGTTTGCCTTTTTTTGGTTTTTTGGCCTTTTCTGCTCAATATCAATAATAACAACAGGTAGGCACTTGAAATTTTCACAAAGGCCTAGAATATAATATGTGTACTTTAATAATTATAAATAATATATAAATAAAATAAAAAATTAAGGGGGGCTCCCAATTCCCATACAAAAAATACAATTTTAGCCTATTTTTGCTCTATAACGGTACGGAATCCTTCGTGCGCGAGTCCGACTCGTACTTGGCCGATTATTAAATCATACATTTTCACTTGAGTGATAGCTGTTTAAACCTATACATTTTACGTCATCTATGTCACATTTAGCGTGTAGAAGAATAATTAGGAATTATCGCTATGGGCTATGGGTGACTTTGATTGACAGCTGTTTTTACATGATATTAAATGAAACGCCTTATGGCAGTGATCCACACCCTCAATATAATGTCGTCCACGCGCCATTACATCCTTGTAGGAATATAGCCATTAGCCACGTATAGCCTTCATTTGACACAATCTGTCGCAAGTACTAAAATATAAATGATAATATTATTATTCCATAACATTTTTGTTGATATATGGACGATTAAAATAAAATTTATAAGCAAGTTATGTTTATACCATTATCATATCTGTCAAATTGACGCAAATAGTATGAATAATACTTCGAAAACAACACTTCGATCGGACACGAACAGGAAATATAGGCGCAAAATATTACACTTTATGATGACAAATAGATTGCTTATGATATTTAACGGGCCTGACTTCTGATCTTTATGTATGGTATATATAAATTATTAAAATAATGATTTAAGTTAGAATTAAGTGACACCTGTGAGACAAACCAATAAAATATTTAAATGAAATGTTAGAACTTAGGGGTATATGATTATAATATGACTTTCATAATCTTATAAAATGGGCTTATAATTTATTTGATAGTCCTGTCAAGTATGTGCTTAATATTATCTTAAAATACTGCAATTATATTATAGTATATTTTTATTAGCCTTTAATTATTACTCGTACCGCGTGCGTAGTCTCACCCCCAAGCGACATTTTACGGTGCGTCCACATTTGTATCATTTGCGCGATCAGATCTCCGATCAGATCTCCGTCGCGATCATCGCGCCGTATCAAGTATGCGTGTCATAGTGTGAACGCCTATTAGATCATTCTACCGATCATGCGAGTATTTGATACGGCATGTATTAGATACGCGGTTAATAGCGATCGGGGCGTATCATGATACATGCCGAATACATGCCGTATCAAATACTCGCATGATCGGCAGAATGATCTAATAGGCGTCCACACTATGACACGCATACTTGATACGGCGCGATGATCGCGACGGAGATCTGATCGCGCAAATGATACAAATGTGGACGCACCGTTGTATAAGCCGAACCTTTACATTTTCAAACAAAAGCTTGGAAAATTCAGGTGTCTTCCTGACTTGACCCTTCGTAATTCAGCAAGACCTACATTCTTCAATTTATAAATAATCGGCCAAGTGCGAGTCGGACTCGTGCACGAAGGGTTCCGAACTATTATAGAGCAAAATTATTATTAAATATTAAAGTACACATAAAACTAAGGATTGTGAGAAAAATGTAAGTACCTACCTGTTGCCATTATTGATATAGAGCAAAGAAGGCGAAAAAAATCATGTTTGTTGTAGGAGCCCCCCTTAAATATTTATTTTATTTTGTTTTTAGTATTTATTGTTATAGCGGCATTAGATATACACAATCTGTGAAAATTTCAACTCTCTATCTATTAGCGTTCTCGAGTAACAGCCTGGAGACATACAGACGGACAGACGGACAGACAGCGTAGTCTTAGTGATAGAGTCCCGTTTTTTAACATTTAGGTACGGAACCCTAAAAAATACGACGTGTTGGCTGTGCGGTCTTTATGACCCCCTGCGACTCAAAAGACAAAAACAAGCGTTTATTAATTACTCTTGTAAAAATCTCATCATACGCCTACATCATAACTTAACTATGTGTTTTATTGTGACCATAAAGAATGTGGCATTTACATCCAATCAAAATTTAAATATGATCGGATACGAACGAAAATCAAAATCATAATTTACCATTAGAGCTGTATTTTTTTCACGATATTGTATTCCGGACACTCGCATCGTTCGATGGCAATTATGTCGATCGTTTTCGAATCGATTACGAACTGGACCGAATTGGGTTATTAAAAGCTATATTTTGTTTATTTATGTAATCAACAAAATAATATAATGCATGTTCGTACTTCCATATGATCCATACTAATATTATATAAATGCGAAAGTGTGTCTGTCTGTCTGTCTGTCTTTTACCACTTCACGCCCAAACGATTGAACCGATTTTGCTGAAATTTGGTATGGATCCGAGATACTTTGAGTCCCGGGAAAGGACATAGGATACTTTTTATCCCGGAAAAATGTACGGTTCCCGCGCGATAAACGAATTTTGGCAAAACGGAGTTGCGGGCGTCATCTATTCTTAATAAATTATTTTAGTTTGTCGAAATATAAAAATACGCTACGTGAAAATATTTAATCTTGTCATTTTATGGGTGGGTATTGATTGGAAGTATTAAGCCAATAAAAAACAATGGATCTGATTATTTACTACAGAAATAGTACATATATACTTATTTAGATACCAATTAGGACAGTCTTATTTGTTAATGTAATGTTCACGTACTTATAATATCATCATAACGTTATAGCAAGTCTCCTATAATCAAAAATAAATAAAGTGTAATATTTAATAACATTATATTCTCAACAAATATCCTATTTAAAATAAAGCACCAATTTTACTATGAATTACATAGAAGCAAAATACATAAAATATGAAAATAATTTTCAGGAATTTAATGTTTTCGTTATGAAAAAGTCTAAACATATTTTGCTGAAAAGGTTAAACGTCGAAAAAGTTAATGAACATTTTAAATTGAATGTTTCAAACATTTCCAAAGATTTTTTTTGTGAGGAAATAAATTTTTACATTACAAACTCGACTTCAAGTTATCGCTATGAAAAATCCATCTAAATCCACTTAGCGGTTCGCGCGTCATGTTAGAATAAATGTTTAGGAGAAAATGCAAGTTAATCTGCGAAATATAATAAAATGGAAAGAAAGCTAAAGTATTCAACATTAAAGGAAAACATTGTGCTGACTTTAAACGTTTTCTTAATACCGATTCAATCGTTACTGGAAAAGTAACTTTTTCACCATTCAAGTTGATAATTTGAATATTCACATGCCTTATCATTGTATAGGTACAGGGTCTAACAAAACTGAGTGATAATACTTCAGGGTGTGTATAGATCTCCTGTATAGACTTCACTGTTAAAATATTAAGTAGAATTAAGTTAAATGTTAAACTTGCACTCATAGCGAGGCTGTCACGACTTACGAGTTACGACGGATCTTATAAACTTTAATCAATTAGGTATGTATTTCTATGAATCTGAGCTTTAATTTTTGATATAAGTATTCTAAAATTTTGGAAATGGCAGTAAAAGCAGTAAAAGTAGGAGCTGAATTAACTAACTTCAGGTAGTATTTTACTTATGAAAAGTGTAGTTCTGTCTGTCCGTTACTCCTGATGATTTAAAAGCTTGAACACATTTCACTGGTTTTTAGGGTTCCGTACCCAAAGGGTAAAAACGGGACCCTATTACTGAGACTTCGATGTCTGTCCGTCTGACTGTCCGTCTGTCTGTCTCCAGGCTGTAACTCAAGAACCGCTATAGCTAGACTTCTGAAATTTTCACAGATTATGTATTTTTGGTGCCGCTATAACAACAAATACTAAAAATAAAATAAAGTTAATATTTAAGGGGGGCTCCCATACAACAAACGTTATTTTTTTGGTCTTTTTGGCTCGTAATCCATAATGGCAACATATAGACACTTGAAATTTACACAAAATTTCTTAATTGTATGTGTACTTTAATATTAAGTAATAAAATTAAAATAAAATAAAAATTAAAGGGGGGCTCCCATACAAAAAACCCAATTTTTTCCTTATTTTCGCTCTATAACGGTACGGAACCCTTCGTGCGCGAGTCGGACTCGCACTTAGCCGATTATTTATACTTTGCGTTGGGAAAAAAACAGTATACTAAAGTATACTGTTTAATTAATATTAAATTTAGTTGCATAACCATGATATAAATATCATGGTTATAACACACAGTGACTATAGCTTTACTTTCTAATTATGTATCAGTGCAAGCGAAGTTGCGAAAACATATAATATTTAATTTTTTTATCTTCATAATATTAAAGTCATTTAGGAATTATATCTGATCTATGTTGCAAATATGGCGGAGGTTTAATTTGGAACTAAAAATGAAATGAACCCGTAACCGCAATGCGTCATAAGCTTAACTCAACTGGGGTCACCATGATAGCGTTCATTTCCCACATTCCCGACAAGAAGGGCTTGCGGCTTTATAACTTTCTTCAATAATTTTGTACCTGTCCTAAATTAAAGTTCCTCCCATCGCAGAATGAAACTAAAATTTTAATAAATTCCTGGCAGTGGTTGGTTATAAGTACAAGAAGTTTATAACTTTTAGTTGCAGTCTCCGGTATCTATTTCAAAGAGAAATTCATATTTAAATGTAACGAGAGAGTGTTTGGTTCACTTTTGTAAGCTGCTTAATTTCGATGTTACTTCTCTGCGTTCGAGTTTTGAGTCTGTTTTTAATTGTTTTTCAACTTTAATTATTTTGGAGGTATTATAACATGAGCACCATTAGACTTTTAGTAGCGTAATATTATATGAACCTGCCAAAAAAATTAAATGTGATCAATATTATCGATTTTGCAAAAATTGATTATGATTTTGTTTTTAATTAACAATACGTTTTGTCTAAACTCTATTGGATGTATAATGTATACCGATGATAAACAGATAAAAATTGAGTTACACAATTTATTTACACACTGTTCAAATGTTTTGTTTAATCCGACTAATTACTGTTTTATACCATGTTGTACATAAATAAGATTAAATTACACGTTCCCCATACAAGATTTATGTCAATCACTCTTTAATTATTCAACAGTGTATGTAGATTTATACGAAACGAACCTGGTTCGGATAAAACATATAATAGTTAGGAAATGGCCCGGGTTAACGCTAATGATTCGTTAATTAACAGCCTCGACGGAGTATTTGTGAAGGTTCGCGCTTGTTAAGGTAATTTTACATGTAACTTGATTCATATTGTGATGTTTTGTAGTCGGGTTGCGCTAGAGTTTCGCCTTAATTAAATGACTGTTATAAACGATATGGATCATTATAACGAGCGTATCCTTTTGTTATTGCATGCCATTTAGGATAATGAAGTATATTCTGAAATTCTCATAACGCTAGTTCTGAAAACATGCATTACTATTTGGTAAATATAGTCGTTGGGACCGTCGTTCAATACGTATTTAATTAGAAAAGCGAAGATTATCGAGAATTATTAGCAAATTGGTTTACTATTATTATTTGTGGCTATCCATTTTAGCTATACAAGTGTTAGTGATATAAGAATGATGGCTGTTGTTGTTCCGAATAAAATAAATAAATAATAAATAAATAAATCCACATGTGCTGCTTTCCAACTTATTTTTAAATGAGTAGATGACGCCCGCAACTCCGTTGCACCAAAAACCAAGCTTATCGCGCGGGAACAATATATTTTTCTGGGATAAAAAGTAACATATTATAATGTCCTTTCCCGGGCCTCAATGTATGCCCATATCAAATTTCAGCCAAATCGGTTCAGAGGTTTAGACGTGAAAACGTAACAGACAGACACGCAAACGTACTTATGCATTTATAATATTAGTATGGAGGTATGGATTATCGTTCTGTTTCAAAACAAGTTCCTTGATTTTGTCTGAGAGATGGAGCCTTTGGCGATAGTGAAACATTTTGAAACAGATGTAGGAGACTTGTGGTTTGTGCCCAACGCTTCAAAAGTTTTAAATATCCTGAGGGGATGCGTAGGTTTATCGTTAAGAAACAGGGCCAAGTCGTGTTTGTTCCTCATACTTTAGAACAAAGATTACAGCAACTTCTATTCTCATAAATCATCGCAAACGATCACTGAATTGTGTCCGAAAAATACAGCTTTAGCCGTTAGTACTCGTTTCAAATATAAATTATTATAAATATTTCCACCTAAATTCAATATAATAGGGACGATGACAAGGTCAAAGATTAGCGAATTTTGTTGATAAAATAAAGAAATCACGATAAAAAATAAGTGTTTCCAAAATTTCAGGTTGATAGCATTTGTATTTTTTTTGTTATGCGCCTTCAAAGTTGGATAATCAAGTCGGTTTTTTTTTCAATTAAATTTATTAATATTTGTATACCATTCGATAACTTATGCAATTAAAAGCAACTTTTGTTTTGAAACCACTTTCATAAACGCAATATTTAATATACCTACCGAACAAAGTTCTCTCCCGATGCGTACAAACTACGAAAGATTGACGTCATTCTTTCGTAGCACTTTGTATGGAGCGTTTTGGGCAGGTCTATTTTATGAGATGTTTGAAGTGTCATATCTTGGTGAATTTTTAAGCTATCAGAGTCATTCTTTCAGCGATGTTTCTATTTTTAAGGGTCTTTCAATCACCAATAAGAAAAAAAAAATAGTCATCATGCCTATTACAGTGTGTTTTTAAATTAGTATTTTTTTTTCGCAACACAAGAATAATGTATCTAGGTATGGACCATTACTGTAAAGGCCCCTATGTACAGGGATGCCGACCGAATCCGATTGGACTGGTGTCAAAATGACCCGACCAGACTCATTTTGTACATTCTCTTGTGAGAGCATTAGTCTAGTCATGTCGGCCTGTGATCAGTCCAACCGTGTTTAATTAGCCTTCCCGTATATGGGCCCTCATTCATCGAATTTTATTATTTACGTAAAACATCCAGTAGGTCTATAAAAAGGTTTTGCAAAAGTTAAGTTTTATACCTTAAGCGCACAAGAAGGGCTCATCCTACGCTGTATGTTGTTATAATTTGTTTCATACATCATCTAATTAAAGTAATTTTGCTATTAGCCGTTCGCTTTAATATTGGGAGTACGAGGGCATTCTGCAAGAAAAAAAAGTATCTAATAAAATGATTTACTTAATATTATGTCGATTTCCCTCCAACTTCATAATTTTTAAATAATAATATTATGTTCTATATAGCTACAACTTATGATATTATGATAAATAGTATAACACGATATGGCTTATTAATATGGCTAAGTGTGCTCTAGCCCAGTGGTTCCCAAACATATTTTGTCTACCGCCCACTTTAAGGACAAATTATATTTTAGCGCCCCCATTGTTTCAATTTAAAATGCATCCAGATGAAATAAATCACCCCCCAAGCCTCCACACAACGCCCCCATTTTTTTTCTGGGTTCCACACCGCCCCTCTTCAGACCTACAGCGCCCACAAGGGGACGTTATCGCCCACTTTGGGAATTTTTTCCTTTCTTTCCCCTGGCCTAATAATTAAGTACGTAAAATTGCACGTTCTAATCTATTTGGACAAATTCATAAACGTTATTCGCTAGCATTATTATTAGCTCATAGAATTAGCACTTGATGGACGGGGGCTTATCATAACGATTTGCAAAGCGAAATTTACAGCCGATAAATCAGAACGCGCTAGTGTGCGAATGCAAAATTAATTCCGATACATACTCAATTATTGGCTATATGTGGTTTTTGAATGAACAAAAATACGACACGATTTCACTGCTCAGAAGGAATTTTTAATAAAGTCTCTAATATTATGAGAAGAAGTCAGCTTCTTCTCATAATATTAGAGACTTTATTAAAAATTATATAAAAATATTTGATCAGTCAAAGACTTGCATATGCAAGCATTTTTTTAAATACAATAAAAAAATATTATATCTCATGTGCCACAAGCCAATGATAACACTTGTCACGCAAAAAGTACAAAGTAATAAGTACATTTACTTTTTCTCTTACTTCTACAAACGAATTTTGGTTAGCACAATAAGTTCAGGCTCTGGCTTTAAATTACTTGCTCCTCTTTTGTATAGAACTAGCACCATTATGTTCCTGTAGGATAGTACTTTAAAGTATAAACTATAAAGGCTTATTTACCCGCCGAAAGCAAATGCTAGTACACAATGAACAAAATGAAATATAAAAAAAAAACATATTTCATTTTTTTCATAATAATATACGTTTCAAATCAGACACTAATGGTTATATTAGAAAGATATGACTTCATGCTGGCTATTTAATTAATGTCCAGAGTTGGCTCGGCTTAAAAAAACAGACTAGAATCATTAAACCGAGCTGTGATATCATATTTCCAAAGAAATATTGAAACCTAGTTTTATCATCGGTTCTTTACGATGAAATACCAGATAACATACATTTTTCACGCATGATTGATGAAAGCCCATTTATTATTCACGAGTTGAAGAGTATTTGAATAAATTATCGTAACAAACAAGTTTCCGAAGTACGTATTTACGACACGTAATTAATTTCACGTTAACGTCGTAAGCGGCATTCTATGGTGTTTCCAAATTCGATTGATGGAACGAGGTGTGACATTTATATACAATGTGGAAGTTACCTCATTATGGGGAAATGTAGTGATACAATGTTTTACACCATACTGGGTAATGTCAGGACTTTTTTTTACATGGGGAATGCTATACGCATCCCTGGCAAATTGGGCATATCGGCCGGGGTATGTGGGACTCCTGCGTAGTCTACCCACTAAAACCCCATGGTGCTCCACTCATCGCTTAAGGCAGAGTTGCGGGTACGATAGAACCTACCGCAACAATGTCAGGACTTAGGACAATAAACTTAGGACAATACACAAAAAGTCGCAACTCGTTTATAAAAATAAACAGAATTATTATATCCGATAGGATTTTTAATGTTTGCAACAGCCAGACGTCCCGGCGAATTTTCTTAAAATTGAAGTTCGTAGAAAAAAAACCGAAGTAAAACTGCCTCAAGACTTTTAAGTCCGTTCACGTGTCCTGACTTATCATTGTTTCCCCATCCCAAAAACACAAACATACAACCTTTAAATACAATAATATAATATGTGAACAAATCTGCTATTAAAGGCGTTACACTTCAAAAGCAACCAAAATAATATTTTACGTGCATAATTAACTCATAATATTGTTAATTAGGAAACAGCTGGTCGTCGAAAATAAACTAGAGTTTAAACGATTACATTATCTGCAGTCCATTAGTATTATCAATCAAGTGGAGTGGTCGGCGGACAGATACATGACTTTTTAGGCAGCTAGCATTAATTAATTCGTACCATAAAGTCCGAAAGTTTAGTTATTTACATAGATTCCCCTATCAATGTTGTACACTAAAATATCTTGTTCTTTTTTAAGGGTTCCATACCCAAAGGGTAAAAAACGGGACCCTATTACTAAGACTTCGATGTCTGTCCGTCTGTCCGTCTGTATGTCATCAGGCTGTATCTCAAGAACCGCTATAGCTAGACTTCTAAAATTTTCACAGATTGTGTATATCTGTTGCAGCTATAACAACAAGCACTAAAAATAAAATAAAGTTAATATTTAAGGGGGGCTCCCATACAAGAAACGTGATTTTTTGGTTTATACTATTGTACGTAAGCTTGATATAGTATTGGAATTTTCTTTGGTTAGAATAATTTTATACTGCATCTGTCTGTCTGACTAACAACAAGAATATACTATTCAAATTGTAACGATAATTTATGATTTAAATTTTTGGGTAAGAAGAGTGTAAGTCTCTTTCAATAACTATTCTTACATCATTTTTACCTCTGACGGAATGAAGACAATAAGTTTAGTATGGAAGTTTTAATTATTTTACAAATTATAATCGCCTGTATATAAAAAAAAAACATTCACTAAACAAATCATAAGAATATCATCATCAATCATAAGATCTCCTACTCCTCCTACATTTCGATTCTTCTGATTAATTTCGTTGCGGGTCCCAAGACAGATTTAGCTTGTCCCTCGGGCATCCCTGAGATCATATCAAAGGGTTTCCGTGGTTGGTTACCACTGTTGATCCTGGCGACACAGGAGTTGCAGTGATGGGAATGTGTGGTGGGCCTTTTGCCCGATTTAAAAAAAATTACAATAAACGTACAAGTACGTACGTCGTTATGAACGCAGCCTTACAACATGTGCGATCATTCTTGTTCTAACTGATAAACTTGATTTATTTCTACTACTGTTTGATTTTATTTATGATCACAATAAATTTTTGCCAGAGGTTTAATGGTTATAGCAATCGCTACCTTTTGATTTGATATGCTACATTCCGAATTGAATAGTCAGAATCCGGTTTTTAGAGTTGGCATAAGCCATCGTTTCCGCATTGTGTAGGTCTACTTTCTTATTGTTGATGTAACATTTTATTTTGTCTGAGTCAAAGAAAAAATCGTCTTTATTAAACAGATCTACTAGGTACGATGCCAGTTCTTTCTTCAGAAAAAACGTCTTTATTTAACAGGTATGAGATCAGTTATCAGTTATCACAAAGTATAGAATTAACTATAAAAAATAGGGAGTGCCTCCGCTGCCGGCGCCGGTTGCAGAAATGGCTGCCGGCGCCGGTTGCTGTAATGGCTGCCGCGTGCCGGCGCCGTTTTCCGAACTCCGAAGTTTGCCGAAGTCACGCGATGTTTGCCGAATAGGCTGCCGGCGCCTATTCAGCAAACATCGCTTGTCAAATGACATAATAATGATCAAAAACATCAGTCTTGACCTAAAGGACTATGAAAAGTACAAATAATATGGTCATAAATAGTCATATTGTAAGGATGCATATTTGAATCCTTCGATCGGGGATTCTTGGAAATGCTATTGTATTCTATTGTTGTCGCGATCACCGGTGCTCGTATGGGGCTTGAATTTTGATGGGTTAATGGTGGTGATGATGATGCTGATAAATGTGATCTGCATAGTAGCATAATACAATATCTTTGCTTATTTAAACAACGCTGAAACTCTCTAACATGTATAAGGAATCTGAAGTTCTGTTCAGTACCTTCGGAAGTATACCACGGGGTTTATAACTGTAGCTGTGGTGCAATATCTTACTTTTTGGTAGCTGAAAAAAGGTATCTAAGGCAAAGCTAAAGAAAATGCATCACAAAAAACTAAAATATCCACAGCCGAACAAATAGGTAACTAACCTTCACATTTTGAAGTCGGTAAAGTCGAATATATTTGAGGTTATAATTATTTCTTTGTAAAATTTGTGTATCGGCACTGGAACCTAGTGCTTTACCTACGCATTATCACCGGCTCCCATTTTGAGTACCAGCGCCGGCAGCCGTTGTTTTATATCTCGGCTGCCGGCAGTATACTTACCGCCGGTTCCCATTACTGATATTTTTGGGAGCCGGCGCCGGCAGCAGAGGCACTCCCTAAAAAATATTAATCCTTCGTTCGCGGATTCTTGGAAATATATTGTTATTCTATTGTTGTCGCGATCACCGGTGCTCTTATGGGGCTTGATAGGTTAAGCAACAACTGTGTTCTTTTTGCATAAGAAAATTATGTATTTTATATCTATATACCTACGTCACAAGTTTGCATGTATCATGGAAAATTAATTTTCGTTGGAACGTGTTAAGATCTTGTTGGTTACGTAAACAAGTTTTTTAATTAATTCCGAATACTATGATATTCATATAGCATCATAAATTTCCAAATTATCGTTTATCAGATAATTGCTATTCAAGGATTTATACCATAGATGTTAATTTTGTTTAAAACATCAAAACCCTTTTAATTATCTTTGCAATACTTAAATTTTATTTATAGCGTAACGAAACAGGTTTTTTTTTCTTATAAAAATATTATGAAAGTAGTTAATAATATTGACGACTAGATGTCCCACAATCGAAGAAGAAAAAAATTTAAACGTACACCTAGCGAACAGAAATAAGATTACATTAAACTATATTTTAATGTTTGCTATATTCTTCAGTTTATAGCGCGCGATGTCAACAAAATTGGTGTCAAAAGCTTTTATAAAAAAAAACCCTGGTACCCCTTAAATCAAAACACCCAAAAACAGCTGTGCAATGTGCACATATAACTTATTTCACACGGAACCCTACCGTACCCAAAGGGTAAAAACGGGACCCTATTACTGAGACTTCGATGTCTGTCCGTCTGTCTCCAGGTTGTAACTCAAGAACGGTAATAGCTAGAGAGTTGAAATTTTCACAGATTATGTATTTCTGTTGCCGCTATAACAACAAATACTAAAAATAAAATAAATTAAATATTTAGGGAGGGCACCCATACAACAAACGTGATTTTTCAAACATTTTTTGCTCGGTATCAATCATGACAACAGGTACGCACTTGAAATTTTCACAAAAGCCTTAATTATGTGTGTTCTTTAATAATTAATAATAATATTTAAATAAAAGAAAAAATTAAGGGGGGCTCCCATACAAAAAACACAATTTTTGGCCTATTTTTGCTCTATAGCGGTACGGAACTCTTCGTGCGCGAGTTCGACTCGCACTTGGCCGATTATTTAAATTAAACTTTATTTATGCCAAATTTTAAAGTATATATTTTAGCCCCCCAATTAGACAACTTTAACCATAAACTATTTATCATTGATAGGTTTAAGGTTACGTCACTGCATAGATAAAGTAGTGAGTTATTTAATAACGTAAAAGAATACATTATAACAACCGAAAAAATCAAAATTAAGATATGAGATGATACCACCTCTTATAGAAAGACGTTTGTGTCAGCAATAGCGCGATGTAGGAGACGCACAGCGCCATCTATTATGAATTTTTGGAACTAACTTAATTTGAACAAATTTACACATTTTCACCCCCTTACAACCCCTTTGTCCAGTTAAAAAGTAGCCTATGTCCTTTCTCAGACTTTAGACTATCTGTGTACAAAATTTCATTACAATCGGTTCAGTAGTTTTGGCGTGAAAGCGAGACAGACAGACAGACAGACAGACAGACAGACAGACAGAGATACTTTCGCATTTATAATATTAGTATAGATAACAATTACTCACAAGTGATTTTATAATAATTATTTTGCAAATCAACACAAAATCAGTGCCAGTAAAGTTGACTTGGTGCTAGTGTCAGATTTCAAGGTGACAAACCAGAATTATACAAAGACTTCAAATCTTTAAAAACGTTGTATTAATCTTTCGATCGGGGATTCTTGGAAATGCTATTGTATACTATTGTTGTCGCGATCACCGGTGCTCGTACGGGGCTTGATGGGTTAAAAGTTAAAACAAATCTTCTCTGAAAAATCATTTCTAGTGTGAGTGAGCCTTGTTAAAAAAACTGTATTTTATTAGAAAATAGTGAAGAAACCACCCTTTTCAAATCGGTTAAAATATAGGAATTTTGAAAAAAATATATATTTACCATTATTATTACTTTAAGCTGTTTAACGAATACCGTTAAACAACTTAACGCTATAATAAAATACCTAAAGCCTACTTTTCCTCCTGACATAATCAGTTTTGTGATCTAAAAATGTATTAAATGTAACGCAAAACACTCTAATGCTGATAATATTAAAATTTATAGCCGTGACAGTAAGTCTGGTAAATCTAACGGTAATTTACCAAGACATGAGGCATTAGCTATACCGTATCTGCTTTGTTTCAGTTATAATGGGAAAATAGAAAAAGGAGTCCTCAACGTTTCTGTGACTTTGTTGTTTCTATTTCATTTTTCATTCAACTTAACTGAGTTTTCTCAAGAATAAACGAGCTTTGAAAATAAGAATCAAAAGTGAGTCCAACGCCGATTCAAAGCGTAGCTCAATTAAAAATAGTTCCAACTCAACAACAAATAAATCAAATATCTACTTTTATTGCATAATTTTGCCGTTGTAATTGTTTTAGCTCAGAATTGGTATTATTTTCTTCTATTAAACTTTACGATGATAAATATAATATTATTATAATCAATGTTCATACATTATACATAATAATATTATTTATTATTTTCCTTCATTGAGCTACCACTCAACGACTCAACTAACATAATATTGTGATCTGAGGCTTTCTTATTTACTGCCCATGGTGCCTTTACTATTTTTCTCATCGAGGGAGGCGGAAAACGGCAACATCGGTAAGCGCAGCGGGAAGAAAGTTGACGTTTTCCGCCCGGAGGTGAAAAAAATAATTATTTTACTTTAATCCTTCAAGCCCCATAAGAGCACCGGTGATCAAGACAACAATAGAATACAATAGCATTTCCAAGTATCCGCGATCGAAGGATTAGCTACATTTACTCAGTAAAATCAATTGATATTATTTTTATATACCTACTGGCTGACCCGACAGACGTTGGCCTGTCTTAACGATGATTATTTAATTCGAATTGGTATTATTAAGAAAACAATTGATTAAAATTAGTATCTTCTTGCCAAATTTCATCAAAATAGATTAAATAGTTTAAGCGAAAATCATAAAAGTTTATTGTGCAGGAACCGTAAATTTTCCGGGACAAAAAGTATCCCTTGTCCTTTCCCGAGACTCAAAGTATCTCCATACTAAATTTCATCAAAATAGATTGAATAGTATAGGCAAAAATTATAAAAGTTTATTGTGCAGGAACCGTACATTTTCCGGGACAAAAAGTATCCCTTCTCCTTTCCCGAGGCTCAAAGTATCTCCATACCTTTCATCAATATAGATTGAAGAGCTTAGGCGAAAATCATAAAACTTTATTGTGCGGAAACCGTACATTTTTCGGGACCAAAAGTATCTCTTGTCATTTCCCGAGACCCGATGTATCTCCATACCAAATTTCATGAAAATAGACTGCATGGTTTAGGCGAAAATCATAAAGTTCATTGTGCAGGAACCGTACATTTTCCGGGACAAAAAGTATCCCTTGTGCTTTCCCGAGACTCAAAGTATCTCCATACTAAATTTCATCAAAATAGATTGAATAGTTTAGGCAAAAATTATAAAAGTTTATTGTGCAGGAACCGTACATTTTCCGGGACAAAAAGTATCCCTTCTCCTTTCCCGAGACTCAAAGTATCTCCATACCAAAATTCATCAAAATCGATTGAGTAGTTTACGCGCAAATCATAAAAGTATTTTGTGCAGTAACCGTAAATTTTTCCGGGTTAAAATGTATCCCTTGTCCTTTCCCGAGACTCAAAGTATCTCCATACCAAAATTCATCAAAATCGATTGAATAGTTTACGCGCAAATCATAAAAGTATATTGTGCAGTAACCGTACATTTTTCCGGGACAAAATGTATGCCTTGTCGTTTCACGGGACTCAAAGTATCTCCATACCAAAATTCATCAAAATCAATTGAATAGTTTAGGTGAAAATCATAAAAGTTTATTGTGCGGGAACCGTACATTTTACGGGACCAAAAGTATCCCTTGTCCTTTCCCAAGACTCAAAGTATCTCCATACCAAATTTCATAAAAATAGACTGAATAGTTTAGGCGAAAATCATAAAAGTTTATTGTGAGGGAACCGTACATTTTCCGGGACAAAAAGTATCCCTTGTCCTTTCCCGAGACTCAAAGTATCTCCATACCAAAATTCATCAAAATCGATTGAATAGTTTACGCGCAAATCATAAAAGTATATTGTGCAGTAACCGTACAGTTTTCTGTATTCCGTACATCATTCCTGGTTCTAAGCTACCTCTCCACCAATTTTCAGCCAAATAGGTTCATTTGTTCTTGAGTTATAAGTGGTGTAACTAACACAACTTTCTTTTATATATATAGATATTTTTTTCATCTAATTTAATAGCCAAATATCACTTCGCGTCGTCGAGTATTGAACATATTATTATGTCACTTAATTAAAAAAAACCGGTCAAGTGCGAGTTGGACTCGCCCATGAAGGGTTTCGCAGCAGCAATAATGTTTATTTTTATGAAATTAAAAGGTTTTTGATTTATTTTATATTTTTTATATCTCAGTTGATTTCATGAAAGTTACGAAAATGTAAGGTAATAACTACTTGCTAGATCTCGTTGAAACCAATTTTCGTTGTTAGTTTTTATATTGATGTACATCATATATTTTTTCTAGACTTATCATACCCCTACTTTAGAAGTTAGGGGGGGGGCACACATTTTACCACTTTGGAAGAGTCTCTCTCGTAAACTTTTCAGGTTAGAAAAAATCATAATATTAGAAACCTCAATATGATTTTTGAAGACCTATCCATAAATACCCCACACGCATAGTTTAGATGATTTTTTTTTGTTTCAGTTGTACCTATGGGGACCCCTAAAACTACTTGCTAGATCTCGTTCAAACCAATTTTCGTTGGTAGTTTATATAGTAATGTACATCATATATTTTTTTAGACTTATCATTTAGAAGTTAGAGGGGGGACACACATTTTACCACTTTGGATGAGCATCTCTCGCAAACTTTTCAAGTTAGAAAAAAATGATATCACAAACCTCAATATTATGATTTTTGAAGACCTATCCATAGATACCCCATACATGCATAGGTTAGACGAAAATATTTTTTTTTGTTTCAGTTGTATCTATGGGGACCCCTAAAAATTTTAATAATTTTTCCACGTTTACTTTTTTGTATTGTAAGTTTGACTCACAAGTCGAAGGAACCACAGTACAAGGAACCAATGAGCTTCCACTTCGGAGTGGTAAAAAGTAAACGCAAATATTTTCTTGTTTTGTAGCTATTTAACACAAAAATTACCACACTTTTACTTATTTCTAAATCTTCTTGCTCTGTAATATTTAATATGCTAATATAATATTGTCTGCCTATATTCATAGGAGAAGTCAAGTTGGGTCACCTAATTTTTATAGACCCCCGTTAACGACTCGTGGACCCCCATTTTTTTTCCACGCAAGCATAGACCCCTGTTGGGATACCGTGGACCCCTGGGGGTCCACCTGGACCACTTTGGGAATCAATGGACTACATCTACTTACCAAGTTTCAATAGTATATCTCTAGTTACGGAGAAAAGTGGCTGTGACATACGGACGGACAGACAGACAGACAGATGGACAGACATGACGAATCTATGAGGGTTCCGTTTTTTGCCATTTGGCTACGGAACCCTAAAAAGCACATTTTGATGGTTATTGAATCTAATTTTATTACAATTACTATTCAGCAAAAATGATTTTGGGTTTTCTTATGTCATTTGCATCTTATCTGTTGTCTGTAAAAATCTCACACAAAATGTTTGTGAATTTGCGCAAAAAACAAAATAAAAATCGGGCATATTTCATCCACGTATAAAGGGCGAGATTATTATGCATTGAAAAATTATTTAATTTTGACGTTAAAAATATCAAAGACGTTAATTTATATGCGACAAAAAAGCGAATTTAAAAAGCTCGGTTATCTTGTAAAGGGTTAACGCTGAAGTAATCGAGTGTCATTACTCGACTATGAATAAATTACACAACTTTCATGTTCCACTCGGAGCGAATACCGGTCTAAAGTGTGAGCGTAAAGCGATGGAACTTCAGATTTTTTGGTTCATAAAATTGAAGTTCTACTTGCGTTTATATTACAGTATCATTTCGAGTGTAACTCGACACATTTGCTAACATTATAATCTAGTGAAAAATGTTATATTCCAAAGTCAAAAACAAAGTTTTCGGTTCAGGAATTAGCTCGGTGCACTGGCGCAATAATATAATATATTTTTTTATTATATAATTTGGGGCGTCTATGGGCTGTTCGCCTATATATATATCCTTTTTTTCTTATCTTATCATATAGGTTTTTTCGCACCAAGGATTGAAATATTAATCATTGATTTAAATCTATACAAATACTGTCAATTCGAAATTGTATCTGTCTGTCTGTCTGTTTCATCTTCACGCCCAAACCGTAGAAACCGGTTTTGCTGAAATTGGTATGGAGATACTTTGAGCGCTGGGAAAGGACAAAAGATACTTTTCATCCGGAAAAATGTACGATTCCCGCATGACAAACGAATTTTAGCACGACGGAACTCCGTTGCGGGCGCTTAAATTCATTATCATACCCAGTTCGTTATGTAGATATTTAGGGCCTGTTTCACCACTTTCTGATAAAGTGGCGAATAGGCTATTCACAATTTTTTTTTTTATGAAATGAGGGGGCAAACGAACAAACGGGTCACTTGATGGTAAGTAACTTCCGTCGCCCATGGACACTCGCAGCGTCAGAAGAGCTGCAGGTGCGTTGCCGGCCTTTTAAGAGGGAATAGAGTAATAGGGGAGGGTAGGGATGGGAAGGGAAGGGAATAGGGGAGGGTAGGGAAGGGAATAGGGTAGGGGATTGGGCCTCCGGTAAACTCACTCACTCGGCGAAACACAGCGCAAGCGCTGTTTCACGCCGGTTTTCTGTGAGAACGTGGTATTTCTCCGATCGAGCCGGCCCATTCGTGTCGAAGCATGGCTCTCCCACGTATAAACTTAACTTAAAACTTATTTGACAAATTCTCCCATACTTTAACTGTCAAGTTAAATGGTGGATACCATATTCGACACTTATCAGGAAGGGGTGAAACAAACCCTCCGCCTCAGTGACCAAAACGACCATACCGAATCTTTTCTGGAGGTGTTAAAAGCCTGATTTTGAAACTCGCTCTCAACTAGTGACTTAAGATTATTTCATGCCTTAATACATGGACTCAAAGAGAGCGGGCAAATTCGCCATTATATCGCTGCTCGCCCCGCGCTAAAATTGTCTCGGTCTTCGCCAGAGGCAGAATAACTTTGTAAGGTGTGGTTCGGAGGTGATAAAAGTAATGGTATAGCAATATTCGCTGAATGTGCGCCTAATGTCATAATTACTGTAAAATATTACTATGTTTGTTTTCAGAATATTGCGTATAAGAACCGTAATGTAGAGAGTTATTATAGAGCTAGTTCCGAGAAATTAGGGGAGAGGGAAAAATATACTGCACTCACTTTTGGTCACTTATGTATTTATTTAGTAATGAGTAAGGACTATGTTTCGAAATATTTAGGGTGGGGTGCACCAATTTACTTTAACTATAACTTTAACAAAATGCTAAATGAACTGTTAAATCTCTAGTTAAAGCCAATAATAAACGCCATATTTGATGATTACCTTTACCTTAACTATAATAACGCCTCTTCACCCACCCAACTTAAAGTTTTGAAGTTATTTTTGAATTCGTACAATATTCTATCCAATACCTACTAAAAGGCCGGCAATGTACCTGCAGCTCTTCTGATGTTGCGAGTGTCCATGGGCGACGGTAGTTTAGGTAGCTTTCCATTAGGTGACCCGTTTGCTCGTTTACCCCCTTACTTTTAAAAAAAATCCAATACCTACTAAAAAGTCCGAACAATTAGTCGATGAAATATAAATACATTTCCTTGCAACAGTACAACCGTTTCCTTGGAAATAACTTTATCTGGGGCTCCAGTTGGCAGAAAATATGATACAATTACACTGGCATGCTCTCTATCACAATTGTGTTAACTCGGTAACGTCTTAAGGAGGATAAATGGTCTCGTTTCGACCGATCTCAACTATCTATTACTCTTCCCGATTCCTCCTTTTGGGACGCTTTGCTTGGTACATTTTTATTTGTAAAATAACCGTTGAAATATACCAGCTACTCCTGGCACTTATTTAATTATGTCAGCTTATTTCAGATGAAGCAGCTGAAGTTCGCTGAATTGAATTTTATGTAGTAAAAAGTAACGGACAAAATATTTAAGACCGGGCTGCCAAAAATATCAAAACACGCTAGCCCCGCCTACATAGCCCGCTATCCTCCAATCATGATCTATTGATTCCATGAATCGTGCCCGCATGAATTGTACTTTGCGCCGCAGCTAATAGTGAACAATATCGCGTAACAAAGGTTCCCGCATTATAGCACGAAAGTAAAGGTCGTAAGTCCCAAAACTGTTTTTTGATGATTACTTAAAAACTAAATACAATACTAATATTTCCTTTAGCTATTATTTTACAAAGTGTATGATTGTAATTGTGCAAGTTATTTAATGATAGTAACTGAATCAGTTTACAGATATTTGTTGAAAAGCCCAGAAATATTCATAATTTCGAAAAACATTACTACCGAGTCAAAATAAGTGAATCGTGTTTTCCGTTAGGCTAATATCAGATAAATACACAATGATTAAATAAATCTCAATTTAATTTAAGTCAATCGTCTTCCGGATCGTAATACTTATTAGAAAACACAGCAAAATTTTATAGCTCGCTCTTAAGGTACTTAATCTTTCGATCGCGGATTCTTGGAAATGCTATTGTATCCTATTGTTGTCGCGATCACCGGTGCCCTAATGGGGCTTAAAAATAATATTAATACGACTTATAAAATATATTTTTTTTATGTAATAAGGGGGCAAACGAGAAAACGGGTCAGGTCGATATATATACAGTACTTCTTTAGGGATATTCTTACTCAAGCAGTTTGTCTGCTGAAAAAGAATAGCCTACTGGGCCGCTATTCTTGTTGCAGACGCAGCAAGCGATACAATCCTCACATCGTAACCGAGAAAATTTTATATAACTAGGCTGACCTACTTCACCCGGAATCTATATTTAAATGGGCTTCCCCAAGAAAAAAATACTACAATAATTATATCATTTTAGCGGACTGACGGACGGATGTGGAATCTGTAATCTATTTATAGTTTTAGAGTTGACCAAGTACTCATAGACCATCATAAATAAATCTTTAAGGGTTCCAATTAATAACCCATTTTGTTAAAGTATTATTAAACAATTAATGCAAATTACAGCTCGTAGTTTGAGCATGTTTGAAGCCGGGGCTTGATATGCGGGTGTAAGTAACTGCAGAAGTAAACCCGGAAGGGTACAAAAGTTGGGATCTCTAAGTTACAACTTTGAAGTATAACTTAATAACAACTTACAAAACAATGTATAAGTCGATTATTTTACCACTAGATGACGCCCGCAACTCCGTTGCGCCAAAATTCGTTTATCGCGTGGAACCGCACATTTTTCCGGGATAAAAAGTATTCTATGTCATTTCCCGGGACTTGAATTATTTAGGTATATGGCCGCCAATTTGCGATCTTCCTAAAAATTGTTTCTCTTTCTCATTTTGTATATTTTGAAGTGAAAACTTCTTTAGCGGCGTTGAGCACTTTTGTGGGATGGGTAAAAACTGTGAAACTCGCGTCAGATTCTCGTGCTGATCGAAAAACCGTAAGACGGTTGGAAAGTAGTGTTGTAACACCGAAATCGATTAATCGAACAATCGATGGTTTTTTTTTCGATTGTCGATATTTTTTAATCGATTGTAAGCATTTCGATCAATTAAAAAAATCGATTTTTTAAAAATCGATTTTCATAAAAAATGGGTTAAAAATTTAATCGATTGTAAGGGTTTCGATTAATTAAAAAAAACGATTTTTTAGAAATCGATTTTCATAAAAAATGGGTTTAAAAAAATTGTAAGGGTTTCGATTAATTAAAAAATCGATTTTTTAAAAATCGATTTTCATAAAAAATTGGTTAAAAATTTAATCGATTGTAAGGGTTTCGATTAATAAAAAAAAAATCGATTTTTGAAAAATCGATTTTCATAAAAAATGTGTTAAAAAAATAATGCACAACGTTAATAATCAAGTTTTCACTTCTGCCGGCACTCCCGGAGTGCAACCCGTCTTTTTTATGATGTGCTAATAAAGAGTTTATTATTATTGTCTTTATATCAAATTTCATCAAAGTTGGTTCAGTGGTCTGGACGTGAAGTGGACAGACAGATAGACATTCTTTTGCATTTATAGTATTATATTATATCACCAGGATCTGATGGCAAAAAGTGACAAAAGAAATTGACCCTAGCAATACCGGAGTATTTTTTCCTTATATAAACAGCTGACTCTGTGTGTGAAACATGCAAATATAAAAATTTTTCCAGTAATCAAGGATATTTTTTGAAATTATGCGATCCTTTGCAATCAGATTCTGGTAGACCTATAGTAAGTTTTTTATTGTGAGTTATTTATTTGGGAATTTGGTTTAATCAAATATTACTCAAATTTCAAAATTGTGGAAGGTGTAACACATTTTTTTAAAGTTGGTAAAATATATTTCTCATTATTATTTCAGCTTTTTTAAACTTTGCTCTATAACGAGGGAGAAAAGACATCTAGAACTAATATTATACTACGCTATGAAGTATAAAATTACTTCCGGCGTATAAAATTTAAAATAATATCCTTTATTCACGAGGACTTTTCCGAGTGAGTTAATAAGAATTTAGTTATAATAACTTTGTCAAGTGCAGAAACCGCGGCCATTACTTACGCGTCTCTGCTATTTAATCTAGTAGATGTTAGACATTTAAATATATTATATGGCCGAAGTGGGATTATTCAAGTTTTACTGGAACATTTACCGGAATTGTGGCGCGAGGCCTTCATTTTGGTTCCCGGGGATTGTTATATTTTATTTATTAAGTTTATCAATATTTTATTATCATCCTTAACTTTTATTATTTATTAAAATATGTTGCTAATAATTTCAATAGGACTGGTATATTTTGCCGCAATTAATTAGCTATTGTCCTTTTCTTAAATCAAATACAAGGGTGTAACAAAACTAAGTGATAAAGCTGAAATGTAGTGAAATTATAAAATCAGTCTTTATACCCATCTTTCGTGATTTTAAACGATCGAAAACGTCTCTTCGCTCTCTGTCTGTCGCGCTGCGCGCACAAAAACATGACTTTATAGCTTTGTCCACACTGTGCCTTTTTCTGTTCGTCAAGGGCATGCGTTATAGCGCAGTCAACAGCGAACGTGAGGCATGCCCGCGACGCATGCACTCTGACCGTATCCAAAAAACAAAAATGACAATGTTGGCGTTACGTTCGTTGACGTATTCAATTATTGAATGCGCCAAAACGAAATTTGAATGAAAGAAGATGACGAAAATTGACGACGAAAGCACATAGTGTGGACATAGCTCGGTCTTAACGCTGCCGCCGCGCTGTAGCAACAAGATAGAGTTAAATTCGCACGCGAATTAAAGAGCTAAGTGACGTTGGGGCTTTTTCAACATTTTTTTTATATTCAGAGACCGTATTAATCGTTCACAATAATGTATCTTCAAATTATTTTTCTTTAAAATTCTCATCTTTATTGTTAAAGAAAACTGTTTGTAACTGTACAAGCGGGTGTTTCATGTTATTAATAAATTACAAGTTCCCACGACACTTCAGGCCACGTAGCAATATTATTAACATAATAAAAAACCCTTGACCGCGGCTTCGTTTAGCAAGGACGATAAAAAGTAATTTTAAGAAATCATAAACGTCCTCACTTTTTAGTTATAAAACAAGGCGCTCAAGATTCTTCAGACAGAAAATAAATCGGTTTCAGTTGCTTGGAAGAAATTACTGCATAGCAATAAAGCCGCCTTTTGATTATACTATGTATATTTAGCTGAATAGTACTAAGTTTGGATTTTTATGTTATGTGTAAATGCAATTAAAATTCAAATCCCTAAATATTAGGGTGCGTGAATTAATATCAATATTTACACATCTGCAGAACTTACAAACATTTTCAAAATGTTTACCAGTTTCCAAAATTCATTTTGCAAACACCAATGTATAAAAAGTTGTTATGCATAGCCAAGTCAGTAAAGTGGCGACGAAGTTTTTGCGAGCAAATGCATTTATATCGCAGTACATTCACCGATTTTCCGCATTACGTAACATAATCGCCCCTAAACCTCAAACCTCCTGGCTCAACGCCTAACCGGGGCTCGCTAGGCCAAAATATTTTCATGCTATCTTGCCCTCTTCGTTAAATTCTTGGCTGCAAAATTTTCCCGATTCAACAACATACCTGCAATAAACTAAATTATGAATTTCATGATCACAGATGAATAACAATATTATCTAATTTATGAATAACTAATTGCTTGCGAAAATTGTTAGTAAGTAATAAATAAATTATTATTCATAAGTACATAAAATAACATAAACGGCTTATCTGATTCCAGGAGATTTGTTGTTGTTTTTTTTTTTCAAACAAAAAATCTCCTGGAATCGATGGCATACCTGGAGAGATATGGAAATATGGTGGAGGGGCGGTACAGTCGAAGTTGTACGAGCTGCTTGTTAAGATATGGGAGAAAGAACGGCAGCCCTTGGAATGGAATACAGGCATCATTTGTCCAATCCATAAGAAAGGCTGCAAAAAGAAGTGCACGAACTACCGGGGGATTACTCTGCTTCCAACCGCTTACAAGATCTTGTCTTATGTGCTTCTTAAAAGGCTGGAACCTTACGCGGAAAAAATCCCTAGTGATTATCAGTGTGGATTCCTCCGAAACCGAAGTACAATTGACCAAATCTTCCTATTGAAGCAGGTGATGGAAAAGAGATGGGAGTACGCCCAAGGGGCCACTCATTGTTCGTGGACTTCACCAAAGCCTATGACAGCATTGACAGAGATGCCCTGTATTCAATTTTGAGATATTTCAATATCCCGGACAAAATAGTCACGATGATTAGAGTTGCGACATCGGAGTGTAGCCTACGCGTAAAGGTTGGAGGTGAGCTGACGGACGACTTCACAGTCGCAACTGGTCTAAAGCAGGGGGATGCCTTGTCGCCTATGCTCTTTAATTTGGTGCTAGAATACGTTCTGAGAAAGGTTTTACACCTAGAACTTGGCGTGGAGCTGGATGGAAGGCATAAGGTGATAGGGTATGCAGACGACTTAGCCCTGTTAGGTGAAACTCGTGGAGAAGTCATAGAGGCCATCACAACTTTGGAGACTGAAGCGAAGAAGGTAGGGCTCAGGATCAGCCACGATAAAACGGAGTATCTCCACATGAGACGCTACAAAAACACGCGTATACCTTATGAAGACCTGCATGTTGGAGATACACGTATAGGGGTGTACACAAATTTAAGTACCTCGGGTGTACTGTGACTGACACCAACAGTCGAGAGGACGAAATTGACATTCGCGTTAAAAATGCCCTACGATGCAGCGCAGCTCTTCACAAGGTGCTCGTGTCCAAGCTTCTCAGCAAAAATACAAAAATCCGAATCTATAACACGATTATTCGGCCTATACTAATGTATGGCTGTGAGGCTTGGACGCTGACACAAAAGGAGGAGAACAAACTTCTAGTCGCTGAAAGGAAAGTCCTCAGAAAAATCCTGGGCCCAGCCAAAATGACGGCTGTTGGCGAATCCAGAAGAGTGCCGAAATTGAAGAACTGGTGGCCCAACCCAATATAATCGGAGAAACAAAGGCTCACCGACTCCGTTGGCTGGGACACGTGGAAAGAATGGGAGAGGATCGCGGGGTAAAAAGAGCGTACAAGGGCCGTCCAACAGGACGTCGTCCAGTTGGACGCCCCAGGTATCGCTGGAGAGATGCTGTTGAGGCTGACCTGCGTGACCTTCAAGTCAGTAACTGGCAGGAGGTAGCGCAGGACAGGGCTCAATGGCGAAAGCTCATTTCGGAGGCCAAGATCCACTTTGGGTCGCTGAGCCAGCGGAGTTAGTTTAGTTAGTTAGCTTATCTGAACGTGGATACCACGATCTTAAAGAAAATTGGCACAAAATAATACTTAATCATGATTTCCATCTGTACTCGAAAGTAAATATCGATGGCCCCAACGAATAAACGTGCAATCGAAAAAAGACAACTTTTCAAGAAGCCAAAAAAAAACGTTTGGAACCACATAACTTTGACTACATAATAAATAGACAAATATAATGTATATTCAAATTAAAGGTAAAAAAAAAATATCTTTCAGCTCATATATTTATTAAAAATCAAATATTAACGGCTTACTACATATTTAAGAAAAACCATATTAAATTATTATTCTAGTGAATAATATGTGACTTGATAACACTATTGTATCAAAGCACGTTTATTCGTGTCATAAATGAAGTTTTAACAAGTGCAGTGAAATGTTGCATTGTTATACCACGTATATTTTTTTCCTCCTGAGCCATGTTCTGGTCATTTACACCCTTAGTCTTGTATATTTTGTTGCTTTTACATTTTTGTAAAGATAAAAGCCCGTATATTAGTGTTAAGAAGTTGATTCATTATTTATGTAAGACCTTATTAGTGTATGGTATAAAATGTAAATCTATACTAATATTATAAAGTAGAAGAGTTTGTTTGTTTGAACGCGCCAATCTCAGGAACTACTGATCTGATTTGAAAAATTATTTTGTTGTTAGATGGTTCATTTATCAAGGAAGGCTATAAATTATAAATTATCACTCAAAGACGAAAAGAAGCGAAGAAACATATGAAAATGTAGAAAAAACCGAGAAAATTATTTGAAGGCGCTTATCTCGCAAACTACTGGATGAATTTTTAAGTTATTTGGCACAGATGTAGAGTAGAACATGATGTGAAAGAACATAGGCTATTTTTTGCGGGAAAATGTACGGTTTCCGTAAAATTTCTTATTTATGCGGGCGAGGCAGCTCGGAATGTCTAGTTAGCTAATATTTTCTTGTTGACGGTTCAAGGGCACGGCAGTGCCCCAGTCAAGCTTTTTAGCAAAGGCACGGCCGTACCATACTTTTCTCGAAGCGGTTCGCGGCTATTTCACACCCCCTTTATCTTCGATGTTAACAAAGCTAGGGATTTACAATTTTGGTCACTAGGAGCAAATATTAAAAGTAACTTAACCTCCAAATTACATGAAATTTCTATAAATAGTTCAATAGTTACGGATGGTCAAAGTTACTACATTTTGTCACTCGCTGACTCATAGATCATAAAAATTCTAAGGTACTTCTAGCAGACTTAGAACCTTGAAATTTGGTACCCGGATAGGTCTTTATTCACAATAAAGGAAAAATTATGAAACCGGCCAAGTGCGAGTCGGACTGGCGTACATAGGGTTCTGTACCGTAAATTTGTATTAAATAAAATAAAAAGTTTATTTAATTTTTTATTATTAATTATTAAAGGTAAAATAAAATTGAGTATGTTCTCAAAATTTTCAAAAACCTTAGTCTTACCATTATGGATATAGAGCAAAAAAGGAAAAATAAAATAGTGTTTGTTGTATGAGGCCCCCCCATTCATTATTTATTTTATTTTAATTGGACAAAAAGCTTTTATAACAACACCAGAAATACATTATTTGTGAAAATTGCAACTATTTAGCTATTGCGGTTCTCGAGATCCAGCCTGGTGACATACGGTTTATGGATGGACGACGGACAGACAGCGAAGACTTATTAATAATAGGGTCCCGTTTTCATCCTTTGGGTAGGGAAACCTAAAAACTGAAAAATAATAATATAATACTTCCATACTAATATTATAAATGCGAAAGTCTGTCTGTCTGTTACCTCTTCACGCCAAAACCGCTGAATCGATTTTGCTAAAATTTGCCATGGAGATACGTTGAGTCCCAGGAAAGGACATAGGAATTAGGAAGTATCCTATGTCCTTTCCTAGGACTCAAAGTATATAAAAGACAAAAAGTATTTTGTCCCGGAAAAATCTACGGTTCCCACGCGATAAACGAGTTTTAGTGCAATGAACTAGATGACGCCTATAGTCCGCGCGGAACTAGTTGGCCGCTCTGCCGGTATGTGAGTATACGGCCAGAGCGGCCAACTAGTTGCGCGCGGACTATAGTTATTAAATAAAAGAAAATATTTTTATGTTTGTAACTTTGCAAGAACAGTATGAGTTTCGACTGTATATTTGTTTTAAGTACAGGCTTTAAGTAAGTTATGTACTTAATAAATGGTATTAATTTAATAAACAATAGTATTAACAACGTAAACAATGAAACAATAATTATTAAATTCGATTAAAATATAAAATATTTAATCAGTACTGCGATATACACTCTTTACTCGCTCGATATATATAAGTTATCACTTATCACATGAAATAAGGTGTACTCTTTTCCTGCGAGGAACGTTGAGACACTTGAATCAGTGCTGCTATGTATTCAACGGTAATGCTAAAAATAACCACCTTCAAGTATTAGCTTAACCCATCAAGCCCCATAAACTCATCTGTGAGCGAGACACAATAGAATAACAATAGATTTTCAAGAATTCAAAGAAAGAAGGATTAAGAGTCAATTATATATGAATATAATAATCGACTAAGAACTCAGAAGTACCGTTACGTTGTCCATTTATAGAACTAACGAAGCCTCAAAGAAAAAATATAAAGGAGATAGAGAATGGGTGCTAAGCTAAGTACAGAAAAGTTATAACGTGACCTGAAAAGAAAAAAAACCTTAAAAAAAGAAATGAAATCCCACCAAAAACATGAAACGTAAAAGGAGCCAAGCAAAATATTGCATAGCTATTCAATGCTTCTGTCGTAAAAAGTTTTCAGATCACATTCAAGCCAAGCCTTCAACTTATTTTGTAATTTAAATCAACATTCAGTAAATGTATCAATAGATTTCTTTATTTTATAATTATTATAGTGGCTTGGCAATGAGCACTAGAGGATTTATTGGGTACCATCGGCCACATGCGTCGTTACATATTAAAACACTTTACGCTTGCCGTCTGTGTACAGTGTAAGTATGAACTCCAAATATGCAGTTTTATATTTGTTTCTATTATGCTCATTGCCAAGCCACTTTAATAATTATAAAATAAAGAAATCTATTGATACATTTACTGAATGTTGATTTAAATTACAAAATAAGTTGAAGGCTTGGCTTGAATGTGATCTGAAAACTTTTTACGACAGAAGCATTTAATAGCTATGCAATATTTTGCTTGGCTCCTTTTACATTTCATGTTTTTGGTGGGATATTGTTGACCTATTGCTGTTGTTGATAAATATTGACCTACCTCGCGTCTATGCGTGGACACATACATATAAAATGGAGTACAACCTTGCCTATAGATCCTTCAAGAGAGAGATCAATCGGGCAAAGAAACAGCACGTCAATAGTATTGGTGAGAGACTCGAGTGCCTTCCTTTGGGAACCCGTGAATTCTGGTCTCTGGCCTAAGCTATTGAAGGGTATTTTTGAAAGCCATCCATCCTACCATCCCTACAAGTAGGAAATGGATCGTTGGCCCACGACGCAAAATACAAAAACGATCTTCTGGGTAAGCTCCTTGCGTCAAACTCGACCCTTGATGACCTTGGGTAAAAACCACCGACCATACCACGATGCAGGGGCATCATTTCGGATATTAGGTAATAGGTTACGTCAGCGCTCAGTGTGAATAGCCCTGCGTGCCCTTGATATACAAAAGTTGAGTGGGCCTGACGGAATCCCTCCTTTTGTGTTGAACAAGTGTGCTCCAGAGTTGGCTCCGGTCTTAACCCGTCGTTTTTGGTTCTCCTACTCTTATGGTATTGTCCCGGCTTCTTAAAAGACAGCCTTGGTGTACTCGATCCCCAAAAAAAGGTGACCGCTCAAATCTTTCCAACTACAGACCAATAATTGCTAAAACCTCCGTCATCTCGAAGATAATGGTATCCATTATCAGCTCTTTCTATTTGAAAGCGACAAACACGACAAACAGTATGGGTCGCTTGGCTGGTTATCTCTTGGCGTACCAAACTCATCGTTGGGCTCAGGTGATTGTGTGGAGAAAAGAGGCATTGGCTGTTAGTTTGGACATTGCGAAGGCCTTTGATCGGGTTTGGCTCAAAGCGCTACTGTCAAAGCTTCCATCATAATATGGGCTTCCCGAGAATATATGCAAATAGGTCACAAGTTTTTTGGCAGATCAATGACATGTTGCATTCCAATGGCATTTATTGCTATGCGGGTGATAGTACAGGTGATGCCCTATCGACCGGCTTCCACCATATTTCTCGGCTAAATGTCATCGAGAGTCGAAACGAACTTATGTCTAAAATAGAGAATTCACAGGAGAAAGTCTCTGAATGGGGTAGACGATACATTTCTGATTTTGTTCGTAACAGGACGAGACAGTATTTCAACCAATACCTGCAACTCTACAAGGTGCAGGTTCGGCCTCATATGGAATACTGTTCTCATATCTGGGCAGGGACCACAAAATACCAACAAATCCCTTCGGATCGTATCCAACGAAGGGCCGCTCGAATTGTTGACTGCCAAAATGTTTCAAACAGGCTGGCCCCCTTGGAATTACGCCGAGATGTAAATAGCTTCACTCTGCATCCTCAATCGGTTGTATCACGGGGAGTGCTTTGAGAAATTGTTCCTACCTCCTACCTCCTGCAACTTTTCGCCATCGTTCCACGTTAAAAATATACCATCCTCGAAACCTTGATGACTGGCAGTCTTCCACCGTGCTTTTTTCGCGTAACATTCTGCCGCGCACTGTAAAATTTGGAATGAACTGTCACCAGCAGTATTTCCGGACCTATACGACCTGCAAACCTTCAAGGAGAGAGCGTATTCCCTCTTAAAAAGATCGGCAACTCACCAGCAGCTCTTGTGATAAACTTTACAATAGCTCTTCGAATAACCTTTACAAAAGCAGAAAAGACAAGAGAAGTTAGAAAAAGATAATAGAATAGCCGTGATAATTATATTCAAAGTTTCGCCATCTGCAATGAGGCATTAGTGATAGTAGTCGCTTGCATTTTTACACGAATAATCGTGCATGAGTTATAAATCAAAGGAAAAAATAGACACGAGCGCCAGATTGTTTTAACACGTTTATTCTGGTGAACTCAAATAAACAAATAATCTGCAATAAGCGCATTTTTTTAATGTGATATATGTTATTATTTTTTCCGTACAATAAAGATTTACATTGCTTTAAAATCGTTATTTTAAGTCAAAAAAATTCAAAAAAAATTACATAGGTGTATCATAGTCCATGCAAACGAAAAATCTAAAAAAAATTTTTTTGGGTAAGAGCTCTTGCACGTTTATTCGTTGGGGCCATCGATATCGACTGCTCCTAGGTAGACTATCGTAACATCAAAAACACAACTTTACAGGAAGAGCGTTTGAAGTTGCAAATTTGAACCACGACTTCATTTTTTAACCGATTGTTATAAAATTTGGCATGAGCAACAACAATAATGTTAGGTATTAACTTGTGCAATAAAATACTATATTATTAGCTTGGTTTAGCTGAAATTGTTGTTGCGATATTATTCTTTGGAAAATCTATAACGAAAATTATTGCAACTAACGCTTACCACAGTTTACGTTGAAATTTCTCCTTTTTTAAATATTGTAACGTTTACTTACTATACTATCGTATAGTCGGGGGACTTCTTTTACTTTTTTTATGGTATGTAAGACATATCATAGCTTACAGGGGAATTGCCTAATTCTAATTTATAGTATGTTTGATAAAATAAATTATTTATAAATTATCTTTAATAATTGTTTTATAAATTTTAGAAGCAGGTAGTTGACATGATTTATAAATTTTAGTGTGCAAAAAAGTGCTAAAATATAGTAAGTAATCAACTTAATTGGCTAGCAAAGCATCATCAGTAGCAAAAATTTTATTATAAATAATATTTTGTAACATTCTTAAAAAAATCATATGATTAGCTTTATAACTTCAGAGTATTTATCACAATATATGTATAATCCGCTTATACTTATACAATATTATTATAAATGCGAAAATGTATTTAATTATGTTCGTTACTTCTTTACACCCAAACAATTTTCCTGATATTTGGTATGAAGATACTTGGAGTCCTGGGAAAGGACATTTTCATACTGGGATAGGAAGAATCCTACGTCCTTTACTATATGGTCCCCGCGAGACCAACGAATTTTTTGCTCTACGGAGTTGTGGGCATCAACTAGAAAATTTTAAACACTGCTAGGTATATTAATTTCATGTCGCTGATTTTTGTTAAGGCCTGTTATCAATTATTATTTCTTTATCGCTATCACATGGGTCCACTATTACGAACAATGGCTCCCGTGAACCAGAGACACGTTAATTAAAGAATTAGGATGGCTAAGAGTGCCATGTGTCAAATGCATAAAGCCTTGCGTGACAAAATGTTTTCTTTAAAAAGTAAGACAAATCTTGTCTACACTTTAGTATACAATACACCATACTTCAACAGACGATACCGACTGCAGATATATCGACGCCTTCGAGATGTGATAATGAAGGAAAATGCTCCAAATTTCAATTTGACAGCTTTCGGAACCAACGCGTCCATTCTGGCTAAGCTAAAAGTTATTTTTACAAGTCTCTTTACCACAATATGCCTCAAATCTATTTTAGAATACTATGGACACATAATATCCAAAAAGAAAGGAGACAATAATATTAAAATAGTCATTGGCAAGACTGAGGTCGAAAGACTGCGGGGCTGCAGTCCCATGCGTTAGTCCGATCAAATACGCAACTACATTATTGAGTCCATCGTTTACGACGCTCTTCAAGTGGCTGAAGATAGGAAAAGCTGGCTTAACATTATTAGAAGGAAGGTTATTTAAAGGGAAGGTCACGACTCACGACCCTCTGACATGAGGAATACGACTACAGGAAGAGGATCACTTGGGATACTAGTACTAGTTCTTGAAAAAATTTCAGGAAGAAAAAAGAGATCATGATCTAAGTACAATATATATCCATACTTTTGCATAAATTCAAAAGTGTGTTTGTTTATTTGTCCATGGACATTGGGCATATTGCCTCCTCACGCCTAAACCGCTTAACCGTTTTTTTCTGATGTACTGTATGGGGATACTTTGCATCCCGGAAAAGGACATGGGATACTTATATCCCGGAAAAAGGTTCCGTTCCCGGGCGACAAATGGGTAAATACAAGTTGGCCTTGAATAAGCTTAGTATTCTCAACAGAGCGAGATAGTATTTCAGTGCGATGCAACGCCTATAACTCTACAGGGCGAAGATTCAGCCTCACGTCGAATACTGTTCTCATCTCTGGGAAAGGGCGACAAAATACCAACTATTCCCTCTGGATAATAACCAACAAAGGGCCGCTTAGATTGTCGCCAGCCATAGTATTCAAACAAGCCAGACCCCTTGGAATTATGCTCAGATGTGGCTTCGCCCTGCATCTTCTATCTGCTGTATCAAGGGGAGGTGCTTCGTTATCACAACTCTTCCATCACAATCGTTCCACGGGAAAATTTACCATATTGATGAGCCTTTCACAATAAATATGAATCAAACTGCCGCCAGCAGTATTTCCGGACCAATACGATCTGTAAACCTGAAGAAGATAGCGACCTTCTTAAAAAGGCTGGCAACGTATTTCAACTCTTCTGATGTTGCGAGCGTCCATGGGTTGTCCACTTGCTTCCCATCAGGTGCATTTTTGCCCCCTTATTTCATAAATAATAGTTGTAATAAAAGAAATAGATCGGTAAAGTATCGTATGTTAATGAAGAGTACGACGTAGAACGTAGTAAGATATAGATACAATAAATAAAAAATAATAGTTTCCATAGTAGAATATTGTATAATTAACATACAATATTTATCATAACTTAAATTCCAACGAACAAAATCGTAAGTTACACTTGCAATATATTTTTCAATAGAAGTTCCAATGTAAACTATTGTAAGTAGTACAAACTATAGTTTACGTTAATCTTTATCCGGCGTAGACAATCGCAACTGATACATACAATGTGTGAATTCGGGCATCTGCTCCCCTATTATTCCGCGTAGACTATCGCTAAGGGACTTACAATAAATAACGTCGGAGGCGTTTGAAACATACTACAGTTTACGTTTCGAAAAAGGCACTTATACTTCGAATTTAATATTTTTTCTTGAAGATCCTAAAAGGTCCTATTGCGAAAATGCATATAATTATGTTAGCATAATTATATGCATTTTCGCAATAAAACTAAATTTGCCATTTTGTGGCTTACGATAGTCTACCTAGGAGTAGTAGATATGTTTTTTAACTGCGCCTTGTTACTTCTCAGTTGTTCGGTATTCCTGGCTATCTCATATTATTATCATCAGGGAATCCGTCTGCTCATTATCCGGTTTGCTTCGTAAAAGACATTACTAAGACTGAGTTTCTTGACAAAGTTCAATAAATATTAATATTTTGTATGCATATCGCATACCAAGCTTTAAATTGCTGATAAATGAACAATAGCCAAAATGGGTCAAACTTCGAGTAACTTTAGGATTCGCTCGGCGAAACCATCGCAACTATCGAACTAACCTGACGATCGTTTAGTGAGAAAATTAAGTCTGTTCGTGTTTTGCAAATTTTCTACGTACTTAGAGATAAACTACGATAACATGGCGCGCCCCTCCAAATTTCTGTTTCAATGTGTGTAGTCACATCCTTAAGAAAGAGTTTGTATGTAGTAAGTATTCAACCAATCAACGTACTCGTAATATTTCACTTAATGTCACTTATTACCAAGATTTGTTGGTCAACTAATCATAACTAGCCGACCGCGCAAGACAACGCACTTCAAACGTTTTGACAACGCACTTCAAACGTTTTGAAAACGCACTTAAAACGTTTTGAATTCTGGAGGGGCGCGCCATGTTATCGTAGTTTATCTCTACAAAGGTTAGTGGCTTGATAATATTGTGAAGTTAGCTATCTAGTTTTATGTAAAAATGTTTTCTAAATTAGGAGCACCCTTATTATGAAAACATGTAAAGTTTAGCTAGTATTTCAACTAATTTCAAAAATCCTTTGAAGAAAAGTAAAGGGTAAAGATATCCACATCTATACATTTTGTATTACGTTTTGCTAACCTTTTTGCTTTCGAGTTAAGGGGGCGACTAACCCAAAATTTATGATTTTATAATTAATTTTTATACTTACTTGAAAGTAAGCCCCGAATTGTTTTATTTTTTAAAATAAGACACAACATTATATTTCCAAGAATTCGATCTGAGCAAAAACACGATATCTTGAAATTTTCTCGAAAAAAATCACAAAGATGCATCTAATTTTCACGAATTTTTCATTTATTGCCAAAACCGTGCATTAAACTAAGTTAATTTTTTAACACATTGTAGAAAATTCTATCGTTGAGAAACCGACCTAGCAGATTTTTAAAATGTTGTATATTTATCGAGTTATTGAGAAAAAACTAATTTGGCGATGAATCCGCGTCGTCCTTTTTCACCTGGCGTATGAAAGACGGGCGTGAGTATGAAGAGAGAAGGACGATGTTTTATTTTTTGGGTTAGTCGCCCTCTTAAGACTATAGTAATAATTTACGTCTTTAGCTAAGAGGCGCTCGATGTTGTTGATCACGACCGTTTCAAGTTTTATAGAGGTAAATGTTATCCTATTTTCGAGGATGCCTTCACAAAATATTGTTTTAATTTTTCAATTAACTGACTTTGCTGATGTTTTTGTGGTAGATATACTTGTGGCTCTGTACTTATACAATATACATAGTGACACGGTAAAGTAATAGATCAAAGGGGATTTAGTTCCTACCGAGTTAAGAGGCTAGAAAAATATCTCAACCATTGTCGCTTCTGTCACGACCCTAAATGTTAACGTTGATATTACAAATGAGGTAAGGGACATTATGACTTGAACCAAGGACATTTCGTTATTATTAAGATAGATTTTTTCTTTCTCTCTTACCACCTTCCGGTTTTTCTTTGCGAAGACCCCAGAAATTACAAGATCGGATAGGTATAGAAACAATAAAATAACTTGCTATTACAGTTCACCGCAAGAAATAGCAATGTGCAATACGATAGCCATGAAATAAAAAAAATGTAAATTACAACATAACAATACAAGAATAGAGCAGCTTCTTTTAAACATAATATCACATATCCACACTCCAAGGCCCAAAGTCTTCAGTCTTCGCCCTTACATCAATTTCATCAAATAAATGCGGAATTTGATCATATTTATAAATTAACTAGCGACCCGCCCCGGCGTCGCATGGGTATAAAATATGTAGCAACTGAAAAAATGATTAAAATCGATAGCCTATGATCCTTCACGTGGTCTACTTCTTATCTGTGCCAAATAACATGAAAATTGCTCCAGTAGTTCGCAAGATAAGCCCTTTCAAATAATTTCCCCCGTTTTTCCACATTATCGTATTAGTCTTAGCGTGATAAAATAAAGCCTATAGCCTTCCTCAATAAATAGGATATCTAACACTGAAAGAATTTTTAAAATCGGACTAGTAGTTCCTGAGATTGGCGCGTTCAAGTTAGCCCTTTAAAATAATTTTCCCCGTTTTTTTCACATTTTCCTCTATTTCTTCTCTCCTATTAGTCTTAACGTGATAAAATATAGCGTTCCTTGATAATTATTGGGCTATCTAACACTGAAAGAATCATCAAAATCCGTTGCGTAGTTTTAAAAATTAAAGGTAACAAAGGGACATGAGGGAAAAAAGCGACTTTGTTTTATAATATGTATAGGTGCATCAATAACAAAGAAAATTTTATTCAGAAAATACACGCAGATTGCTGTTTAAAATTATCCACACCCAAAGGCTTTAGTCTTCACCCTTACGTCAATTTGATCAAATAACGTAATATGGTCGCATAAAGCGAGTCTGGGTGCCTTTATCAGGCAATCTCGGAGTAATCCGCAGTTAGATTGCATTTCCTTATGTGCAACGTGTGGAGTACTTGTATAGTCTGGGAGTATATTGGTTTCCTGCAAACATATTCGATGTGGTTCAAACTGGGTTTGACTTTGTCGTAAGTGCTTAACAAAGTTTACTTGTTAGCCTTTTAGTATCAAAATTTAGTCAGTAAATAGAAATAGAAAAATAAACCGTTATTAGGATTTAGGTTGAAACGATTTGAAAATGAAGTTATAGTTAAGGCCGTCCCCCGAGCAAACGACCTTGGCCATTACATTTGCCGTGTTGCCGAGATCGCACCAATACCCTATTTTTTATTTATCTTGACCTAAAAAAATTTTAAACGGGGAATATGTAGTTTATGATATTGTCGATCTATTGGCATGTGTTTCAAATAAAAGTAATGTGTAAATACTAAGGAGATGCTGAATGTATGCTTGAATTTTAATAAATTGGCTTTACTTTGGAAGCTGATATCATGAGTATAATAAACGAAAATAGAAAATTAAAAACGTGGAAAGAAATGTTGAGATACTGAAGATTATTGCTGTATTTTTATTATAACTCTGTATCTTTCAAATTATGAGTTTATAAGGCTCTAAATACGGTAAATTACGGATTCTCCGTAGGGAAGGCCCTTAAGTGTAGCTGATACCTACCTCTAATAAATATGTATAATTCAAATTTAAATTCAAATTATTTATTGAGCATACAATAATATACAATAGTATAAAAGCTAGGTAGCATACATCACGTCGTCTAATCCCATGCTAAGTAAAAACTTGTGTTATGGCAATCAGACAACGGATGCACGCCGAACAATTTTATCCTAATATATAATATATACTTAGAGGTTAACAATTTATATTATGTTATGTTTTTGTCTAGGATGTTAGTGTTAAAAACAAATAATTGTGAAAAAAAAAGTGTTAAAAACGAAAATAATATATTATTATTTATAAAAAAAGTTTGTACGGTATGAAAAAATAACCAGTTCTTAGTCTAGAATCTTCATGCAGAAAATTCTCTATACAGGGATAAAATAAATTGGTATAGAAGTAGAGCAGTGAGACGTTCCCTCTTCATTTTACTTAAGTTTGTATATAAATTCGAGACAATGCTTTCAAAACTTACTTAGCTTATATTATGTGCCCTAAGTGCAGCTTTCAACTTTTACCCATTAAAGTATCAATTGAATCCACATTACTTCAATATTAAAATACATTTGGCACGAGGTTGTTTTAGTTACAGAAATATTTTGAAGAGTTATCAGAATATTTCGGTAACTAAGTAACTGGTGTTGGTAACTTTCTCAGTTACTGTTTTCTTTGTTTCTTTTTACCTATATTCTTATCATGTAATATTATGACGACAAATCTAGTAATTCTTACGAGTTGCCTACTAAAACTACTTACTTTCACCCTGCGTTTTGTTTGCACCTGCATCTTTAGGTTGAGTTCAATCTTTAACATGAATTCAACCTAATGAGTTTACATTTTACGTAATTAACTTATCAAGCCCCATAAGAGCACCAACAATAGATATCCAAGAATCCGCGATCGAAGGATTAAATCGTATTACAGTAAATACATTAACAGTGCCAAGAAAAATGTAATTTAAGAGGACGTGTTAATATAACTTGGCAATTAAAATATTATTTCTTTGTTATAAAACGTGTCAGAGGAATACAGGAAAATACATTGCTGTAGGAAAATTGGTAATCAAAAACTAAAAATCGAAAACGTAATTGGCACGTAAACGTAAATATAAAATCAATTACGGCTGGTGTTGCGATTGAAAGGGATGATAATAAAATTCTCGGTAACGAATCTATCGCAACGAGCGATAAAATGGTTTTCAGGTACAATAAACGAATATTGTAATATTTAAACGACAATAAATCTAACTTGTTTGTGAAACAATGATGTTCGATGTAAATTTATAGGCAGGGTAGACCCTCACCTCTTTTGTCGAGGAAATGCTCATCCACGGGAGTTCGGTAATTAAAATACTCGGGATACAACTTTTGTTTCGTATAAATTATTTAGTTATTTGTGAAACATTCGAAAATTGTAAAGCATTTGTTAAGTGGGCTTCTTAAAGTCAAAAGTCGATAAAGTTATTTATTAATTCAAGTAGGAGCACGAAGAAACGCTATATAATAATCATGACAAACGATTTTATACGTTCCTAATATCACAATATAATTTGAAGAGAAAAGCCCTTACATCATCCTAACAAACCGCTCTTAGAACGGGAGCAATCAAATGCTTCGCTGGTCCGAAGTGTGCCGAATATAGATGGGATTCAAGCGTATATAAATTAATTAAGCGGTAGTTTCATGAATAAATCATTTACCTCCCAACTTTTAAAGAGGGTTAAATTAGTAGGTGTTGTATTTACATTTGAGTAATTAAGTTCTTCAAGATATCTACATTATTAATTTGTAGATAATCGTTATAACTAGATAAGTTTTTCGGAAAGATGGGTTCAAAGGTTTTACACTTAAGTAGGTACTTAACAGAAGCTTTAATAATACTTTTTGAAAAAAGCTGTCACAATCCGGACATTACAGTTCGTTGAAAATACATTATCTCATTGACCGAATAATATTGAATCCGAATCCTTCACGAACCCACTCGAATAGACACGAAAATTTTATCAAAATAGGTTCAGAAGCCTAGGAGGTCTTTAACACACGAATAGAATATTTATTATAAAGACTATCATTATTTCCTTTGTCACAGCAATTTGCCTCTATGCTATTAATTTTTGTGGAAACTAAATGCAATACGTCCACATCTATGTCAATTCCTACGACACTCGCCTCAGCGCTTCCAATTTCACGCAGGTCTAGAACATAATAATATACAGACTAAGATTCAAAGCCAACTCAAAACCTTGTCAGCTCGGAATATCTAAGGAGTTATATCGAAGAGCAATAACACGCCTGATACGATTTTAGATTTAATCCTAATAATTAATATTATTATAAATGCGAAAGTGTGTCTGTCTGTCTGTTACCTCTTCACGCCCAAACCGATGAACCGATTTTGCTGAAAGGTATAGGAGATACTTTGAGTCCCAGGAAAAGTACATAGGATACTTTTTATCCTGGAAAAAGTACGGTCTCCGCGCGGTAAATACATTTCAGCGTTTGGCGGGCTTCATCTAATTTTAAATATTCTGTTTGATTCTAGAGCTTTACACTGTTAAATCCATGAACGTAGAAAAAAAGGCGGACGGAGTCTTGTTATATACAAAATTGTGTCTTCACTTTTCTTCAGAGTCGGCCACGCACACATTCTGACGCCTGTCAAATGGTATGGACTAGCGCAAGAATGTGTGCGTGCGGACCGTGTACATACAGTCAGCTGGCCGACTCTGAACGACACAGTTTTGTGTATGGTGGGACTCCGTCCGCCTTTTTTTATACGTCCATGGTTAAATCAATTTTAATTTAAAACACCATAATATTGAGCTGTCAGTATTTTTAAATAATTAATTAGATACGTCACTCTGATTCTTATGGAGAAGCGAGTTTGCGGAATTTCCGGTCAAAATTCCAAAACAATAAAACGCTTCGGTGATTTTAATCCGTTAGGCTTTGTCTTTCGAACCATTTAGGGATGTTTTTGCTTGATTAATCTAATTCCTTGTCGGATCGTAATTGTTCATGTAATATTAGATGTCCTTTATAGATTGTTCAGGTTGTTTCGAATTTCGTTTCTTATTAAAATCTTTAATTAACATTAATTGCAAATTAATGACTGTTTTATATTTACAAATATTTTATATGATTTTAATTGTTTCTTCTAACTGTTATGTTATAATATTTTTAACTTTCGTGTATGAAATAAAAAGTAAGTATTTTTTACATTACGTTAACCTTCACTACTTTTGTTTCAGGTAAGAATCTCATTTGGAATTCGACACACATCGTATGGTGAGTGTAAAATTCCCTCGTATCTTATAAGCTCCCACGGAACATTCCGAACATTAGACTGCGAATTCAGCACGATTTGCATAATTTAATCTTATTGGAGGACCCAATTCAAGTAAACTGACAGATGTAAGAACATCAATCTCTTATATCGTTATAGACTGGGGTGTATTTATTACGTTAATTTACAAGATATTATAGTATTAACGTACATAGCAACTTCTTTCGATTTTTGTATTTCTTATATGAAATTGTAATTTTGTTTCTAAATGAGTCAAAAGGATACTTTAAGTTCAAATCGCATTGGTCTTAGAATTAAATCTTTAAGATCTGTGTCTTTGAAACTTATTGCAAAAATGTGCCTTCAGGAGATTATCTGCAAAGAATTTCTTATCCTTTGAAACTTCATTCTGTCGAGTCATCGATTTATTAAATTTCTCTCGAGTCCTCATCGAAGTCCAGTCATTTAACTATACTATACCTCTTTGTAGTATATTGTAGGTACTCATTGTATGCTTTTGTAGTTATATATGATTTGGTTTTGTATTTATGTAACATTAAAAACTAAAACAGATTTTGGCGCCATTATAGAAAAAGTGAAACCGTAGAGTAGGGTAGATTTAATTTTTTTCACTTAAAATATAAGTCATTAATTTCGGGTTTTATCTCAATAACTATAATTATTATAAATCTAAGATCTATTTGTTTGCCTTTACTACATCTTCACGCTTAAACGCTAAACCGATTGAAAAAAGGTATGGAGATGATTTTATCGCGGCAAATTGTACAGTTTCGATGGAAACCGTAGCTAGAGGCCACCTCAGTTCTGCTATAATTGATAAATTTTACATCAAGTCTGCAAAATAATATTACAACTATTGTTAAGACATAGTACATTTTAGTTTGTCAATAAACTTTCTCCGATTAGGGACCGAAACACATTACTGTAGTTTGACACGAGTGAATGAGAACATGACATGACGCGGGTATAATGTAGCGATACATTATTCGGGTGTGGGATACTCACTACATCATTATTATATTAAAAAGCCTACGCATCTTAGTTAAATATTTAATTAAGCTTCTAAGGGTCCGATCGTCGAACGATTTCTATGGACGCCAAAAAACTTAAAAATCTTTAGTGACAACTTTTTTGCGCAAAAATTACTTCTTCGCGCAGGAACCGTACATTTTTCCGAAACAAAAAGTATACTATTTCCTTTTCCGGGACTTAAACTATCTTCATACCCTACGAATAATAAAAACTAAGGAAACGTAAATCCCATACTTCAATCGTTTTGAATTTGGTTCTCAAGGTTCTTTTCGCATACTAAAATAATATGGCAATAGCTACGAAATACTACATTCAAATTGACAAAATAGAGCCGTTGACAATAATTGTCACTTCTATAATTATATTATATAATTATAATTATTAATTACACAAAATTATTGCATGTATTCGGGCCTCTTTTTGCATAAAGTATGCATGTATTTGGGTCACATTTTGTAGAATCGGAACAAATTTTTGTCACAGTTACTCTTCCTTAGTTTTTATTATTCGTAGTTCATACCCATCAAAATCGGTTTAGCAGTTTAAGTGTGAAGAGGTAACAGACAGACAGACACACTTTTGTATTTATAATAGAAATATCTAAGTTATATTTAAGCTATTAATTGTTAACTCTTGAAACCACTTTGCACCTTCAACTAATTATTCCCAAGGGACTAATTAAAACTTAGTATTCTTGTAGAAGGAGAATATATTTCCACTACATGAGAATAAAATTAATAATGTTTGCAACTCGTTAAGCTAATACAATCATATAAGATAAAAAACCTTCAGTTGAGATCAGACGTGACTGTCATCTCTTGGAAGAAAGCCAACTATAATATAAGTTTTATAGCAACCTTATTATAGCAAACTCCTGCTATCGACTTTATAGTTTTCCGACACGTATGAACGTCTTTTCTTTGTGTGGAAATTGAGAGTTTGTACTATGTAGCTCGTGTTATATCATTATTAAAGTTAATGATAGAATGCCAATTTATATTATTATCCTCATGTTTTAATAAGGCTTACTTATTGATAGTCCTACGGAGACTTTGATGGGAAATATCAGATTAATATATACCTAGACAAATAAACATACAGTATACACAATTAAGGTAACATATAAAATAAGTACTTATACTTTAATAATATAATACAAAATAAAAACTTTATTTAAGTAAATGAACAAATAAATAAATATTATGTAATATTATGAACCATGTAACCATTAATTTCGCTAAGGTTCTAATTTAGAGAATACTTAAATGTGTGTGATGAACTAAGGATGAGGTTTTGTCATTGCTGTAATATTGAACCTGCAGTTTATGTTTGGACCTTCTATTCTACGTATAATACTATTGACATCACAATGGTCTTAATGGCCATAATTTGCTTCTTCACCGTGGTCAACGAGATGAAGTAGACCATGTCAAGAGGCACTTTTACATACCATGACTTCTGCTCAAACGACAAACTTGTAGGTACATTGTACATAGATTTCACCATATTTTAAAATAACATAAACCAGTTGTACATGTAGTTTGCTCTCGTAAGTAATATACGACACTCCACGCCACGAGCGAAGAGCTTTGAAGATGATCGATGATATAACAAAATGACGTTCGGTCCAAGTCAGGCGCTGATATCAATCTGCATAGATGATTGTGGTCTAAACCAGAACACGATTGCATGCGTGGAATCAATTCTCTTTTTTTTTATTTATTATTCGCGAATTATTCTCGCGATTTAGGGCTGGCCGCTGGCTGGCCGCATACAATATTAAATATACGTTCTCCGTTTACGATTTTCGAATTCGTTTTCCGTATTCGGAAATCCAAATGCATGGAATCAATAGAAAATACATTAACTGCCGCACACGTTCGTTCTTCTCCGTACATATCGAATTCTGCACGTACGTTTCAAATGCAAGCCGGCGTGTTCGCGCGTAAAAAAGACGAACGTTCACTTTGCGCTAGTCTCACGGAATTCCGAATACGAAAAAACTAATTCGTAAATCGAATACAGAAAAACGTGCGTTTGCAGCCAGCCTTAAGCACAGTGAAAAATTATTATTAAATATTAAAACATTAACAAACAAATAAATTGAAATTAAAAATAAGAAATAATGAAGGATATTTTAATGTCTCGGTCAAAACGGTGGTAAAATTATTTTCTAAAAAAATAATAATTATAAGACTGTTAAAATAGAGTTTTAATTAACAAATTAAGCAATGTTAATAGTCACTAGCAAGTATTAAAATAATTAACTTCATTCCATTTGTGACGTTGTGGGTGGCAGCTGTTTTCTATAACTTGGAACACGCGTAAAGTGTTGTCACGCGATGTTTACACCGAAATGTCGTGTCGAATATTGAATTTTGAGTTGGTTCGCGCTAAGTAAAGTTGTCAAAGTGTTATCTGAGCGAAACCCATTTGTTGGTGATATCACCAACGCCATCCATGCTTGCTCATGGACGTGGACGCCCGCGCTGACAGATTTTCAAGTCCATAACTATACTTCTAGCCTCCACTTGTACTCAGGTGCTTATACCTACTAAGGCCCGTATTTTTGGTCAGTACTCAAGATGCATCTCGGTCTCAAGACACGGTTCAGGCTCTGTGATTAGTTGGCTGTCAAAATTTGGACCAATCACAGAGCCGAACCGCGTCTTGAGACCGGGTCGCATCTTATGTACTGACCAAAAATACGGGCCATAGTATAAAGCAAAGTCAATTCCTGCGTTTACAGGGACACCAGCTGTATTATGTCTAGATCTTTATAAGTACGCGACGGAATTTGATGCGTTTTTAATAGGTAGAGTTATTAAAGAGGACGGTTTATATATTATAGTATATGCATAATACAGCCTAACGCATGCAGTAAAACATCGCTTGCCAGATCTGCTAAATAAAGCACAAAATGAGCTCTAATACTTTCAATATATTTTCTTTGCTGGTATGATGCTAACACATTCGTGCTGAATCTCTACCACATGCAATCCACCAATGCACTATATCTATCACCACAAAATAAACAATTACGTGTGAATTGTTTATCCATTAAAGTTATTTATTCGTCGAAACTTTTATCTTAAATTCAAACTGCAAAAGCTAACAGTGAAAAACAAATTGGCTATAGGCGCAGACATCGAAAAATAGAAAAAACACCAGATCCACGCGTCGACTGTCAAGCTAGATAAATTAAATAAAACGGTAGAAAAACTCAGCTATACTGTACACTACAGTATATACCAGTAATTCCCAAAGTGGTATGGGTGGACCTCAAAGGGTCCACGGGAAACTCGAGGGGTTCATGGATGTGCATGGCAAAAGCTCGGGGCACATAATCGTAAGCAAGGTACGTAACGTACGTGCATGAAAACGTTTTTTTTTCTATAGTAAAGAAGAATTTTATTTATATAGTAAAGAACATGTTTGCTTGACTTCTATAAATACTATAGATATTTAAGGTTACGATTAACCTTAGAGATCAATATCTTCCTATATTAATCTCTAAGGTTAATCGTAACATAATAATATTATGATAAGAATCTTAGAGACGTGAAAAAAACTCATGTTTGCAGTAATCATAGATCATTCTAATTTTATTTTTTTTTAGTTGTAGGAATAGTAATAGAGTTTCTCCGGAACCAGCAAATTTTGAAAGTGGTGTATAAAATAAGAGTTTGGGAACCTCTGGTATACACGGTAAATTACCGCAGGCCATTTCCAACCCGGTTTCATACAGTTAACCAGCGCTTGAACAAAAGTGTTTTATGGAGTAATTATAATATTCATGATCTCTGCTGCCGTATTTTTAAGTACTTTTAACGGACATATTTTGGGAACATTTGCTTTCGAGTTAATCTACTAAAACGACATTTTAACGGATGATGTGTGATATACGTTTTATGTTCGCTGTTTTAACGTTTGCCATTATATTTGTGTAATTTTTAAACGTATTCAGGTATAAGTATGTGATGCTCATAGCTTTTTGGATGCATAGTATTAAATAGGCAGTAGAATAAATTTGCGAACATTATAATATTATCTTGTCTATATAAGCTCCTCGTGGTTTTTGCGGCAAGATCATATTTTGTAATTTTGTATTCATATTGTGAATACATAAATATTATAATTTGATTTAAATATTCCATTAATATGACTAAGTTTTTGTAATGAAATACGGACTCTCCGAGCAGTGGCAACCCTTAACATATTCACAACTTTTCAATTTTACCCCATAATATTATGAAGGTTCATTTTTGTCTATATCAATCCAGTGGGTGAGACGTGTCAAGTGAGAATGGAGCCTGCGCCGAAATAATGATGGATGATGGAATAAACTTGAAGCGTTAAGCCTAAGCAACAAGGACTCAACAGTCACATTTTATATTTTCCCCCTTTCCGTTGTATATAATAAATATACAAGTACCGCTTCTACTTCAGAGTAAACTCTCAGGAGTTTATTATAGTACTAACGATTTTAGAGTACACAAAGGGCTAAAACGGGACCCTATTACTGAGACTTCGATGTCTGTCCGTCTGTCTTTCTGTCTGTCTCCAGGCTGTTACTCAATAATCGCTATAGCTAGACTAAAATCTAGCGTGGATTAAAATACATAGTTACCATTTTCATAGTAAGTACGTACAGGAATCGCAGTAGAGATGAGCTCAAATCCGGTAATTCAAACGTAGCGATTCCCGGCTAAATCGTAATTCTCTTGAAATTAGGGACCAATGCTGTCAGCTAGATTCGTTCATCGCCCGAGTTCTTTGGCGATTTTAATGAGTTCGAGTCTATCCGCTTACCGGGATCGGATTATTATAGACCCGTGTTACTGTTTTAATGAAATCCCTGACCTTACCACGTATGAACAAATTTTAATTTAGTTCCGAGCAAAATGTTCTCTACAGATCTAATACTTATTATATAAAGGAGTAAGCTTATTACGGTGTTACGCCCAACTCATTTAAATTAATATTATGAGTAAATATTATTAAAGGAAAGGTAGCAAAGAGGGCCAAACATAGTGTTATGGCTAGATGTGCTAGCCTGTAGAAAAATAGGTCCCAGAAGATGAAAAATAAAAGGGAAAAGGTTGCAGAAGGTTTTTAATTTAGACAATATAATATTAGTAGTGTTTGTTGGGAATTAACTTTACTAGGTATTCCCAGCCCTATATCCCTTATTAAAATTAAGGTGACGCCGCGTTAAAGTAAAAAATCGTTTTGGATATGTTTTAAATCGCTTATCTCATAGAAAACAAGAAATAGAACAGCAAGAAATGGAAAGGGCGTAAGCGACAAAATGGTTTTTGTCGCGTAATTTAAAAACCATAAATATTATATTTCATACTAGCTGTCCCGGCAAACGTTGCTTTGCCATATAAATATAAAGTATTTCGTCCATATTATTTTATTGAAGTGACTAAATAAGTACGTCGCCATGGCAACGTCGATCGCTATCCCGTTGCATAAACAATGGCCGCCGTCAGTCTCAGGTTGTAATAATTTACTATTATTTATTCAACAAATGCACTTATCAATATATAAAGTACCCAGTAGCCGATTCTCAGACCTACTGAATATTATGCATATAAAATTTGGTAAAAATCAGTAAAGCCGGTTCGGAGGAGTTCGTGGACTAACATTGTGACACGAGAATTTTATATGTATATAAGATAAGCTATGGCAAATTATAGTGTATGCTTGAACTAATCTATAATCACTCTCCTCTGTTGGCAAAATTAGAATCCCTGTTTGTATAGAGGTCTTTTTGATTGATTATTCTGTGTTATAAAAGTTGACCAATCGTGTTATGCTATGGGTAATTCAAAGATGATGAATACTGACACTGAACTTTAATTTCTTAGCTTTAGTCATTGTTGAGAAAAACCGATATCGCTGCAGCCAAATTATCAAGGCGTCACCTTAATTTTAAAGCACAGAACAATAATATTAATAGCGTAAATTTTAAAAACAAGCATTTCTGTTATAAATGCCTTAGCCATGACACAACAAGTGATGTATTTGTTGGTTAAACACGAGTCTTTGAAAGTCAAGTGTGCCTCGTTTTGGAATCGCGGATGTGAGGGAGAAAACGGAAATAAAGGTGGAAAGAAATGATAAAGACATGAGCATTCCTGTTTCCTTCATACATATTTACTACAGTTTGAATAGTCTGTTTGACGTAGAGAAAGATTTAATAAAAGTCTGCAGACTAACTGTACATTCAATTGTATCGTTACTGTAGTTTAGTATTGGAAATGTTATGATTAATACCACTTTTCGATGGGTTAATAAGTATCAAGAATAATTCGGGTTAAACTAATTTATTTTGTTGAAGAAAAAGTATTATAAGTAGTACTAGATCGGAACAGAATTGAAATTTGAATTTTAATCTTATCATAAAGTTTTGGGCTTAGTAGGTACCTGATTTTAAAATCCTTAAACCTTAATGATCCTTCGAGCCTAACTAGACATGAAAATTGACTGTATCTCATGAATACTTATTGATCGCACAGTCACCATCATTATGAAAATCAACGTTCCGCTACTTCCCCCGTCATTCCAACATAAGAGCCTAATTTAGGAACACACGAGAAAAGTTATGTCGTTTGAATCTCACCCCACAAACAATAAGTCGTGACGAGGTAAGTGTCTCTCAGAAACGCACCGCCCTTCATCATTTACCTTCACTCTATCTAGAGCATGTTAGCTCTCGAGACCAGCCTTAGTCTAATGAGGTAGTTTCCAAGGCGATATGCAGTTAAGTTTTACATCTACATTGTGTGTTATTGGTTATTTTTATTGAGTAACTTTTTAGTTGTTCAAATATTTGAAAGATTATTAGATTGCCTAAATATATAAATATGTTTACATTTGCTATATCTTTATTCAGAAGGAAATGTGACATTTATATTAACACAATTTTATAAATAATTATCATACTTTCCAGCATGATTACTTTTCTTGTATGAACTCACAACTGATAAGGCTAGGTACGTCATAACAGCAACTTTAAACAGATTTTTTAAGAACAATTTAAACACTACTTAACGCGAGTTTACAAAAAATGAAAAATAATACCTACGAGTACATTTTATAAAAAAAGGAGAGAATTTATAGCGTTGTCGTGATTATCCCTTAAATTTACTTCTTTTTCGTATTTTACAGATAAACATTCCAACTTGGTTGTGAGTTGCAATCAGCTATCAAAATATTATTATGATATTAATCCTTCAAGCCCCATACGAGCACCGGTGATCGCGACAACAATAGAAGACAATAGCATTACCAAGAATCACCTATCGAAGGATTAATTATTTGCTAAAACTAACGTCAAATCTGGTCAAATTATCAAATGCTAAAATATTACGAAATTAATTTGGATTTAACTGATACATCAAACGTTATAGATTAAAGCGTCGATGTTCGTATCGTAACGAGCTCTCGAAATATTTGATACAACGCGCACGATGATCACTAGCTGGCTACTCTTTATTCAACACTTATTTTATATTTTGGCTTTTATTTCAACCTATGCAGTATGCAGTATTTATTTTAAAATATTGAAAATGTTTTATTTTTTGCGTTATGTTAGTATTAAGGTCATATTTTACAGCTCTATTGGTTTTCTTTAAAGTGTGCAGGTTACCTACCATATGAAAAAGTAAGTTAATAATAGAAGGTTTTATGTGCCAAATGACTGCTTATTGGGTATCGTAAGCGAGAACAAAAACACATTTAGTGGCGAAATCTGTAATTTTACCACCTCTGCATAGCTATTATGACCTCTTTTGCAGCACAGTTTCTATGATGTGGCTGCGTTATTGTCATTAATTATTCTGAAGTAGTTTTTCTTGGCTTAAGAGTCCGTATACGAAATTTGCCGATTTTGCTGATTTAACAAACGTGATTTACCAGTTAAAATACAGTATTTCTATAAGTTTTAATGCACAACATGAAAGATCATTTCAATTATAATCTAATGTTGGAGCTAGATTTTTTTTAAGTATTTTTAAATAATCCAACTCAAACCCGCGACAGTTTTGTGATTTTTGCTGTAAAAGGTTTAGAATATCACCTGTTTATGAATTGTATTGACGTCTTAACGGTATGAAAAAAATACAATGTACTGTTCAGAAAGTCGTCTATAAAATGTTGGAATTACTTTTTACCACTTTAATATGAAATAGTTGAGTAAAAAAATATGTAACTCGGCAAAATTTTAGAGAAAATAGGCAAAGAATTGCTGTTAATTTCGGCAACTTGGAGCTGTAATTCATAAAAAGAAAACGACAGAAATAATCTATAGATAAAATTCTATCCCATTCGATAAAAAAGAAAAAAAAACAAATTGTGCCAAAAAACACGATTCAAAACAACCTAAATCTCACATTATATTACTCGCCGCAAGGCTCGAGTCGGCTTTCCGCGCTTAAATATATTTTAAATCTAATAATTAATATATATTTTTTAAAGTCTAATAAGGGGAAAAAACCTAATAATATTTCTGTAGCGAACCTTTGCAATTTCGTATTCATAGGCAAAATTTCGTATACGGACTCTTAACAATAGTTGGAATTTTGAAAAGAAAAACCAAAAAATCAAAATGATTCAGTACCTAGCAGGTATTTAATTAATACGTAAATTAAGGCATCAACTTTTGCATAAATAAACCCCAATATTTGAGAGAGCCGAGGACGTCAATAATTTTTCTTATAATTGGTACTTATTTAAAAATATTTTACATATTAATTTACCAATTACGTAAGAACGGATGCAAAAACTCTCCGCACGAAAAACCAATTACCAGAACTGAATATTTAAATTCAGTCGAAGAGTCCAAATTAATATCAAGGGTATAATGTATGTAAATCATATTATAAGCACTGATGCTTCGTCCGCGGGGCGCGTGACTGGTGACGATATGAAAGCATTATTAATCCTCTTTGCATTCTGGCTGGTCCCAATGATTTCTAGGCAGTTGACGGACCTACGTCATTTGGTCGGCTTATGTCAATTCAATGTTAGCTGTGATCGGTCGGATGGATCTGAATTCACGCGACCAAATTACTTAGGTCCGCCCGCGCCATCTGCCTAGGAGGCAACTTCTCTGATAGCAGGTACATCAAATCAAATTGGTAATTATTTAATTACTGAATTATCGTTTGTGCTCGTGGAATCGAATATCAACAGACATATTAGGCGGTTAAACTTTGGTTTTATTATTGGAAACATCGCGTTACTGATACATTTATTTTTATCTTATGAATAAAAATTTATAGCTAATAACTATAAAGTGATAGATAACAGAAATAAATTGTTTGCTTATCATGTGCCAATTTATATGGAAAAACAAGAAAATGACCTACCTACCTATTTTGATAACCAATTCTATAACAGAAAGATAACGTTGTTTCTAATATAAAATGTATTTTTTTTCTGAGTGATCGCACTGGCATAAAAGTGTGAAACAGGACATTATTTGATTCAAAGCAAACAAGGACACTTTTTGTTCATTAAAATATTTTATGACGTGACTACCGGCACGTCTGCACCTCATTATTCTATGTCGGCCATAAGCGTTTTTCTCGGTTCCACACAATTTTAAAAGAATCCTCGCCAACTTTTTGCCGCGGCCCTGCGTCAGTTGTTTTGTGGCGGGGATAAATGTCCTCCTTTATTTCGTATAAATGTAACGGCGCAAATTTTTAATTTCCAACATAATGTTAAAATAACAATGCCACCGTTTCGTGAAATAAGTGTATTTGTTAAACAATATTCCTTTATATTATGTAGGTTTAATGTAGGCGGTTGTTTCCTGGATAATATGTCCGGAAATTAAGCCCGCTGCACAAATGTGGGACATTTAACTTTCTGGATATTTTAATTTTGTAAATGATAAGTACATTTATTTCTGAAATACGAGCTGGGATGTTCTGCTGCATGAACAGTTTTATGTTTGCAAAATTTCGTTACAATTTGGATATCTGAAATTTCTAGAAAATAACATCAGTACAGGAGCTGTAGAGCTAGCTAGTCGTAGGTCTATTTTATGGTAAACTAAATCAATGAATGCAGCTGCTGCAAATATAATACTCATACCATCCCGTTTACTTTGATAGGTGCTACATTTCCTATTAGAAAATACTTTTTTGTGCTATTTTAACGCTTTTATTACGACAAAAGAGCCCGCAAAAGGTCTAAGGATGTTTGAAAATCACGAGCGACTTGTCGGTGTCGGCGTTGTGTGCGTAAAAGCCGAGACTGATTTGTTTAAGGCGGGTAATCGTCTGCGACAACTTGAACAACCGTTGAGAAGCCAGTACATTATCTTGCTCTCAATATTCATATTTTAGCCAGTAAATATAGCGAATTTCACCATCCTTTTTGGTTGGTCTGCCTTATTTAATTTTTAGGGTTCCGTACCCAAAGGGTAAAAACGGGACCCTATTCGATGTCTGTCTGCCCGTATGTCTGTCTTCAGGCTGTATCTCAAGAATCGCTAAATAGCTAGATTTTAACACATTTTTTTTTACTTATTAGGGTTCCGTACCCATAGGGTAAAAACGGGACCCTATTCATGAGACTTCGATGTCTGTCTGTCCGTCTGTCTGTCTGTCTCCAGGCTGTATCTCAAGAACCGCTATAGCTAGAGTTCTGAAATTTTCACAGATTGTGTATTTCCGGTGCCGCTATTACAACAAATACTAAAATAAAAATAAAAATAATATTTAAGGGGGGCTCCCATACAACAAACGTGATTTTTTGGCCTTTTTTGCTCGTAATCAATAATGATAAGAGGTAGGCACTTGAAACTTTCACGAAGGCCTTAAATATAATTGTACTTTAATAATTAATAATAATATCTAAATAAAATAAAAAATTTAGGGGGGGTGCCATACAAAAAACACAATTTTTGGCCTATTTTTGCTCTATAACGGTACGGGACCCTTCGTGCGCGAGTCCGACTCGCACTTGGCCGATTATTTTGCTCGATATCAATAATGTCAATAAGTAGGCACTTGAAATGTTCACAGGATACCTACTAAATTGTATTATAATTTGATAATTAATAATTTTAAATAAAATAAATGAAGGGAGGCTCCCAAACAAAAAACACTTTTACCTATTTTTGCTCTATAATGGTACAGAACCCTTCGTGCGCGAGTCCAACTCACAATTGGCCGATTATTATTTTTATAATTTTAAATATAGTGGTATTTTTTTTTACCAATACCTTTTTGTAGATATTGGCAACTAATATGTATTCTGTGATATTGGTAAAAATGCGTCCTTTTCTTTTTAATCTAGGTACCTAAAGCCTAGATTAATTAAGTATATATTTTTTGGAGATATTTTTCTCTTGCAATAGCATAGTAAAAGTAACAAGAATAAAAAAGAAAATTTCTGACCAAGTTGCGAACCTCTACCATCAACAAATTAAAAAGAGTTTTTATTATAAACTAATTATTAATTTTGTATTATAAATACACACTATTGTCTCTAGGTGCACTAACGAAGGTTTGGTTCAAAATCTCGTTCTTTATAAAAGAGACAGTGAGTTATTTATTAAATAACTCACTGTCTCTAATATTTAGTAAATAATATTTAACCCAAGGTTAATTTTCACCCAAATCTGTACAAGTAGACTTTAAAATATCAATATAGACAGATAACGTTTAAAATCCCTTTGTTTTGTAAATATGTTGATAAAATTAAAGGCTTTATGGAACAAATTCGTATCTGAAAGTTGTCGTGCCGCACGCCGATGTTCCGGACTATACAATGAGATAAAGCGATTATGCTCGGGAAACGCATTACCCCTAGTGTCCATTAAACCCTAACGAAAATATAATTAGCATAGATTCCAACGTTTTCCATAGCTCTTCTAAATAAATACTCACGTAATGAAGTACAATCGTCTTTATTCGCTTATAACAGAGTCCAAACTCGCTAAGCGATCCGTTCTATTATCCCTGTATAATCTGAAACGTAAGTATGCCACTTATTCGAGTAACGTATTGTGTAGGAGCCTTTACAATAGATTCTAACTGAGCAGAATGTGCAGTAAGATAAGCTGAAAAAGGATTTTCTCTGTTTAGCAGAAAAGCTGGATCGATAATTCACTAGAAACACTAATGGGATTGATAGGAATCAGGTATGTTATGTATATTATGATTTATGATATAATATAACGAGCTTATTATCTAATAATATATTTAAGTATAGTTCTTTAAAACTAATCCTTTATCATCCTAGGTTGTATAAAACTTATTATGTAGAGTTAGACATCGCAAACAATAAGTTAAACACTACATTTCTAACATTCCTTTGTTTATCTCGCGTTTGTTTTTCAGTAGAATACGCTGTTTCATGTAAAGACAAAAACTGTACTGGAACGTACTGTATATAATTATGCATTATAAATACAATGCGCCCATATTGTCGTATTCCAGCAGTAACTCCGAGGCATGTTTATGCCTATTGTGTACTTGGGACTGGTACAAGCCACGAACTTACAATGAACATTCGTTTACCTGCTTTGTTACTCTATTTTGTGCTGGTTTTCAAGAGTTGGGAATTTGCCTTTTCTGGGTATTCGATATAGCATCTACATTCTACATAATAGGTTTGACGGAAAACAACAAACAAAATTCTAATTACTGAAATAAGTAGATTAGTTTGTATAATATTATAGTTAAAAAACATTGAAATTAATATTGTACGCAATGATGAAATCACTGAATTTGATTTTGATTTTGATGTTAATACTATTTTGTGATACTTGAAATTAGTCAAAGTTATATTTTTATCTTTATAATTAAACTTATTGTATCTTTTTAATTAATATTAAAAAATGAAAGAAATAATATGCTTTGTCCGAGGCTACGCCAAACCCCCACTTGGCCAAAGTTTTTTTGAAGAGGAAAAAATCAAGCGTTTATAACTTAAGCCATAACCTTGGTAATCGTTGTTGGCAAAGTTTTCCATAACATGTAAGTACGTAGCATTTCGGAGGATACTTTAGTGTTTCTGTCGTGTATTATAGACAGGAAGATTCATAGTTTGTATCTTTGTACATTACGATCTTCGACGTTTATGGTTTTTATTTTTCTACGCAAACGAAAAGTGTGTAATAGTAGGCTTAAATGTTCTGTGTTTACAAGTACGTTGTTTTTATTTTTGTACTTAAAAATACGTCGTAAATCATACTGGGGTATTATACTAGGGTTTTACCAAAACGTGTTAAGTATAGATACAAGTTGTGGATAATATTGTAAGCCTTAATTATACACCGCAGGTACCAAATTCCAAAACTGAACTTTATATTTATTTTCAGTTTATACAATGTGTAACAAAACTAAGTGATAATACTTTAAGGTGTGTACTGTGTGTGCCCCTTATATTAAGTTCACTGTGAAAGTAACAGCGCTGAAAGACCAATTTTTTTTTCACTTTTGAATGGGGAAACTCGTGACGCACGGGCTCTTGAGTCTTGCCCATGCCTAATATTATGTATTCTGTGCCCATACAAAAGTGAAAAGAAAATTGGTATTTTAGCGCTGCTACTTTCACAGTGCACTCTCTACAAGGAACACGTACACACGTTAAAGTATTGTCACTTAGTTTTGTTACAGCCTGTATATTTTTTTAAATTTTGTCACATATTTCTAAATTATAAGAAATCAAAAAGTTCTTATCATACCGTTTGTAAGAAATCAATAAAATTATTTGTCTTAAATAATATTCATCAACATTTATTTTACACTTGACTATTATCATTGACGGATGTTATTGGTTTGACATCCGTCAATGATAGACCGGAAGCACAGAATATTTATTAATTATTATTTTAAATCCGGAAGTCCGCCATGTTGATGAATAATATTTCAGAACGGAAGTCAAGAGACTATTTTAATATTGGTAACTGTAATGGCGGGGTTGCATTGGGGAGACGAGCTCATTCGTTTTTGATCAGCCAAGCTGAGCAGTTGTGCTTAAATACTGAGGTCCATGTTATTGACTTTCCACACTGTATAACTTAATACAATTGGTACTTACCAATTGTATTAAGTTATACAGTGTGGAAATATAAAGTTTAAATATTGAGTTTATTTATTTCGTTACATGTAAAGTTTACAGTTCCGATAAGATATTGTCTTTAACCCGTAACTGAGTTGTGTAGACAATATACAGGTTCTCTTATTAAAAAAAAAAAATGAGCTACAAAAGGAAGACAAACATTAAAGCTACATACTAACGTATTTAACAAAATCATAAACTAAATTACAGAAATGACAAGACATAACAAGTAAGGGCTGGTTTACACGTATTACGTTGGTAAATAGTTAGCTAAATTTTAACTTAATTTTAGGTTGTTAATTGCATGTAAACACAAAATTTAGTAGCAAGTTAAAATAGTAGGTACTAAAATAGATGACAATTAGAATTTAGTATCCACTCTACACGTGTAAACCAGCCATAACAACATAACAACATACCTAGTAGCCGAGCGCTCCATCGCGGCATCGTACTCCGCGCTCACGCCACGGCGCGCGGTGCAGCAGATAGGTTGCTCAGGACAATAATGTAAACAAGTTTGCTTGATGAGTATTATATAGGGTGCTCCATATCCGCAAAGTAAGTCTTGAGTGACTTCTTTAAATTTGATTTATTTATATCTTCTTTAATCTTCATAGGCAGGTTGTTTATTAGATGAGCTATCACGTATTGGGAAGTTCTTTTGCCATACTGATTATTAAATTTCGGCGTCTCGAGTTTTTTATTGGATACACTTCTAGTAGTAATGACGTGTTTTTTTATTATTTGAATATCGTCTCGGAAGTACTGTTCTATTAGAAGTTGGTATTGGACTTTTAGGTGTATAGGTAGGACATTACAGTATTTAAATAATTTAGACGGGTTATCAAATTTAGCTTTAACTTTTAGCGGTGTAATAATTTTTAGAAATCTGTATTGTAAATTATAAATTTTATCCAGGTAAGTTTTATATGTACGGCCGTAGGTGCTGAGACCATAAGACACAATGCTTTCAACTAGGGCTTTATACATGCTCAAGAGTGTATTAAAAGTAAGCTTGTTTTTAATAATGTAAAAGTTGACCATTATGTTTCGTAGCTTTGTACATACTTTGTTAATATGACTTTCCCAGTTAAACTTGTGATCTATAGATAATCCAAGATAGGTGTGTTCCAAAACTTGCTCAATTGTGTTACAGTCAGCGTTACAGTTAGGTGTGTTGAGGTGAAGGCAAGAGTGACTGTGGGCTATGATTTTTAAAGAATCACCTTGACAAGAATTTTTCATATGACTCGACCTGACATGAATGAATTTGGTTTTTTTAGAATTTAGTACTAACCCAGAGTCGTGAGACCATTTGCAAATTGCGTCAAAGTCGGATTGAATGTAAGATTCAGCCAATGCTAGATCTTCGTGTGCTACTATTAGGCAAGTATCATCAGCGAATTGATAAACGGTAGAGTGTTTCACAATGTTAATCACATTATTTACATAGGCCAGATAGTGTAATGGTCCGAGGACCGACCCCTGTGCTGTACCTTCCTGTACATAAACCCTATCACTAAGTGAGTTAGCTACTTTTACTCGGTAGCTTCGATTCTTTAGGTAATCTTTGCACCAGTTCAGCAGCTTACCTCGAACCCCACTGTCAGCTAATCTTTCAGTAAGTAAGTCATGCCGTAATGTATCAAAAGCCTTGCTATAGTCTATAAGTAATAGAATGACATGTTTCTTTGCATTTAAGTGAGCGTTAACATCGTCGGCAAATCGGGACAATAAGAGTGTAGTGCTTTTCCCAGGTTGAAAGCCATATTGTCTCTTAGATAAAATATTATTTGAGGAGTAGAAGGATTAGTTTGAAGTGTTATTTCAACCACTAAGGAACCTTCATATCTCAGAAGCGGGATTTGACCACGATAAAAAGGTAATTTGCGAAATGCCAAAACGCAAGCGTCGAGACCAGACTCCCAGCGTATCCCGGAGTCGCTCGCGAGAAACTGGATCGTCGGGTACGCGGCGCAGGAGACATGAGCAGGCAAATACGACGACCAGGCGAATGTCTCGACAAAGGGAGTCTACGTCAAGGCGAAGAGAGTCAAGGTCGAGGCGAAGGGAGTCTAGATCCAGTAGACGCCGCAGTCGGTCAGCTTTCAATCAAGAACACACTTCAAGTGCTGCGCCGAGGTATGCAGAGTCAGAAGTTCACTTTCTTCACAAATGTATTAATGCCATGAATAATTTTAAGAGCGGTACTGAACGCGAAAATTATCCAGTACTCAACAATGTCATACCTGAGTTTGACCCGTTATGTAAAGAGCAATCAATTGATTCCTGGCTAAATAAGGTTGAAGAGTGTGCACAAATATACAACTGGGATGATAAACATATTATTCGTTACGCTTTACCAAAGTTAACTGGAGTTGCGAAGTCTTGGTACCAGGGCCTGCCAACTTTGCTATACTCCTGGCCAGAGTGGAAAATAAAGCTTAGGGAATCTTTTCCATCTCGTCAAAATTACGCTGAATTGTTAACAGAAATGTTACAAAAACGAGTCCGGTTTGGCGAATCGCTCGAACTTTATTACTACGCAAAAATGAATCTACTCAACAGATGCCAGATTAATGGGAAAAGAGCTGTTGATTGTTTAGTTTCTGGTATAGAAGATAGAGGCGTTAGACTAGGAGCACAGGCAGCAGAATTCAAAGAACCAGAGCAGGTACTTAACTTTCTGAAATCTGTAAAGGTCGGCCAAGACAAGCAGTCCGTTGAAACCGGTAGTAAGGATAGGCGTAGTAAAATAGTAACTAGTGTTAATTTAACTAATCATAATAAATTGCCGAAGGAAAGTAAATTTGATAATGTTACGTGCTATAATTGTAATGAGAAAGGCCATACATTCTACCGTTGTACTAAGCCTAGACTACGTTGTAATAATTGTAGACTGATTGGACATTCGGCTGCTGATTGAAATTAATTCTGGTGAAATTAGCGCTCTTCCCGTTACGTGTAATCCAGTCTACACCGGTCGCATTTATGTTCAAGGTAGCTTGAGAGGTCGTGAGGGTAAAGAATACTTTTTATTGCCGGGTGAATACGAATTGACTGACGGAATAGGTTACGTGCTTATTCAAAATGTTAGCAAAGACAAGATTAAATTTAATATGGATATGCTCGTGACCCGTAGTTATGCTATTAAGAATAATACTTTAAATATATATATTTAAATATATATAATATTGATGTAAGTTGCTCTCAAAATGAATTCGATGAATCAGTATTAAAATTTAGTAACAATTTATCACAACCGCAAGTAACTACATTGAAAATAAGTACCCTGTGTGTTTTTCCAAAGGCCTTAGTGATTTAGATTTTTCCAGGGAGTCAGAAATGGTAATTCAGCTGACGGATTCTGATCCTGTAGTGTATAGGCCATACAGGTTGTCATACAGTGAGAGGTCGTTAGTCAGAGAAGTGATTAATGAGATGTTAAACAGTGGTATCATTAGGGAAAGTAACTCTCCATATGCCAGCCCAATAGTTTTGGTGAACAAAAAGTCTGGGGAGAAAAGGCTATGCGTGGATTACCGCGCACTTAATCGTAAGACTATTCGTGAGCACTATCCTATGCCACGAATTGAAGATCAGCTCGACATGCTTGTAGGAAGTTCTTTGTTTATAACTCTTGATTTGGCGTCTGGTTATTACCAGGTGCCCATAGCTGAATCTTCACGGGATAAGACGGCCTTTGTTACACCAGACGGCCAATATGAATACTGTAGGATGCCATTTGGACTCGTAAACGTGCCTTCAGTATTTCAGCGGACTATGAATAAAATCATACAAAAATCTTCCGTGCGGTCTTACTTACTCCTATATATGGATGATATCCTTATTCCAGCAAGATCATTTGATGAATCCATGACCCGATTAGAGGAGGTTTTATGTCTCTTGAGGGATAGTGGACTCACTCTTAAGTTAAATAAATGTAATTTTTGCTTTGAGAAAATAGATTATCTTGGATGTGAAATAAGTGCTGAAGGAGTGAGGCCAGGATCCATCAAAACAGACGCAATATCAAAATTTCCCGTTCCAAGCAACATTCACGAGGTTAGAAGATTTTTAGGATTAGCTAGTTTTCTCCAAAGGTTCCTCAAGGATTTTGCAATAATTGCTTGTCCCTTGACGAACTTACTGAAGAAAGATGTTGCTTGGAGGTGGGGAACTAAAGAGTGTCAGGCTTTTAGGACATTACAATCTTGTCTGATAGAAAGGCCAGTTCTTGCGATTTGCGATCCTGGAGCCGAAGCTGAAACCCAGTTACCTACAGATGCGTGTAAATTTGGGGTGGCAGGGATTCTGCTCCAAAAAGATCAATCTGGTTCATTTAGAGCAGTTGCTTATTATAGTCGTCAGACTAACGCTGACGAACAGAAAATGCATTCTTTCGAGCTTGAAACATTAGCGGTTATTGCTTCTCTAATTAAATTCCGGGTTTATCTACTAGGTATTAAATTTAAAATATTAACAGACTGTAATGCATTACGAACAACTTTAACCAAACGTGATTTAATTCCACGTATTGCGCGTTGGTGGATACAATTTTTAGAGTTCGATTGCGATATAGAGTACAGATGCTTTAAGCAGAGGAGCTATTGCGAATGATCAAAATGAATCTCATGTTCTAGACGTATTACAGATTAATTCTGAAGATTGGCTTATCACTTATCAGCAGCAAGATGATGGAAATAAAGAGAATTGTTAATATTTTAGCTGATTCAAAAACTACAGAAACAGCAGATATTTTCAAAAACTATAAAATTAAAAAAGGTTTAGTCTATAGGGTTATTGATGACAAAACTGAGCTATGGGTGGTTCCCAAGAGTGCGCGATGGCAATTACTAAAAAGTAACCACGATGATGTAGGGCATTTAGGCTATGAGAAAACTTTGTCACGTATAAAATCTTCTTATTGGTTCCCAAAAATGCGGCGATTTGTGAAAAAGTATGTCTCGGCTTGTTTGGGCTGTGCACATCACAAAGTTCCTGGTGGTTCTTTGGTTAGCGAATTACATCCAATACCAAAGGTGGACATACCTTTTCACACAATCCATGCGGATCATTTGGGTCCTTTTGTTCGGACTAGACGAGGAAATACTTACATTCTGGTCATTATCTATGCATTTACAAAATTCATAAATATTACAGCAGTACGAAATACGAAATCTTCCACCACTATTAGGGCGAGAACATATTAGTTATTTTGGTTCTCCCAGTAGATTAATTACCGATCAAGGGACTAGTTTTACTAGCAAAGAATTTCAAACATATATTAAGTCTATTGGCGTTAAGCACGTTTACAATGCGGTAGCTACACCTCGTGCCAACGGTCAAGTTGAACGATATAACCGCACTATTTTGGCCGCACTTGGTACAATGAATCACAGTAGCAATTCCAATGGTGTTTGGGACGAAAACTTGCCACAAATTCAGTTAGGCATCAATACCACCGTACATACTATTACAAAGAAAACTCCGACTGAATTATTGTTCGGACGTACAGTTGCAAACCCCTCACAAGGTCTTTTAAATGAGGTATTAATGAATTTTGATGAATCCAATATTAGTAAAGATAATCTAGATAGCGTTAGGGCTGAGGCAAGTGAACGTATTAAACTGCAACAAGATAAAGACAAAGAAAGATTAAATAAACGCAAATTACGAAAAACAAATTTCGCCGAGGGTGATTTAGTTAGAGTGATTAAGGCATTTACTGGGGTAGAAGGCCAGTCTAAAAAGCTTGAACCAAAATGTCAAGGTCCTTACAGAATTAAAAAGATACTTCCAAATGATCGGTTTGTCACAGAGGATACACCAATTACAAGAAAGGGAAAACGTTACGAAGCTGTTGTAGCGATTGATAAAATATTTCCATGGTTAGTTTTTCAGTCTCCATCATCCTCAGAATCTGATTGTTCCGAGGATGATGACACTGAAGGAAGCAATTGATTGCTTTGAATATGATCGTTCTAATGAAGAAATGTTTATTTAAATCATTTGTTACATATACATAATAAAGCATTTTGAAGTTTCCGTTCATAATGATTGATATTAAGGTACTACAGCTGGATTTATCTAATTTACAGGCCAGGTAACGGACTTCTCTCAGTTCAAATGTACTGATATTTCATATACATGTAGAACTGGGATAAGTTTGGGGCATGTACAGCATGATGTTGTCACCTTGTAATTAGTTGAGTAGTTGAGTTGCTATTTATTAAGTTAAAACAGTGCCAGGTCACGGGCTAAACCAGGTCACGGGCTACGTAACAAATTAAAAATGCCAGGTCACGGGCTGAGCCAGGTCACAGGCTCATTTCTCAAGTATTATGACGTATAGTGCCAGGTCACGGGCTCAGCCAGGTCACAGGCTCAGCCAGGTCACGGGCTGCAGTTATTAAAAATCACAGAACAGAATAGTATTCTTTACAGTTTATAGTACAGACAGTTAAGTTGTCTTTATGTATACAAAAATAATTTACAAATTATGTTTTAATTTATTATCCAACTATTTATAGAATGTTTACAATTTTAATGATGTTATGCATTATAATATTATTATGATTGAAGTTGTTACCACAAGTTAATATATTATATCATTAATTATAGGTTTACTTTGAGTATTAGTTTTAGTCTTACATAGTGTAAAATATACACGTCATTACAGTTTATATTATTTAATTGTTTACTGTAATTACATTAATATATTATAAGTGTAATGAATCATAAAGTGATATATTTAAGATTATTATCCTTGAACGAGTGGACTCGTCTCGGAACGGATGGCCGAGTTGTAAGAAATTAATAAAATTATTTGTCTTAAATAATATTCATCAACATTTATTTTACACTTGACTATTATCATTGACGGATGTTATTTGTTTGACATCCGTCAATGATAGACCGGAAGTACAGAATATTTATTAATTAATATTTTAAATCCGGAAATCCGCCATGTTGATGAATAATATTTCAGAACGGAAGTCAAGAGACTATTTTAATATTGGTAACTGTAATGGCGGGGTTGCATTGGGGAGACGAGCTCATTCGTTTTTGATCAGCCAAGCTGAGCAGTTGTGCTTAAATACTGAGGTCCGTGTTATTGAAGTACCAATAGTATTAAGTTATACAGTGTGGAAATATAAAGTTTAAATATTGAGTTTGAAGTGTTATTTCAACCACTAAAGAACCTTCATACGTTGATATTCGATACAAAGAAAACTGAAAAGAAAAATATTTATCATCCATTAACAAACGACAAAACACTGGATATTTTATTGACATTGTATTTTTGTGATAAACCAACCAAATAAATTTAAGGTGGTTCACAACAGATTTATCAAGGGCCCCATTACATATAAAAACTCCCTATGGAACAAACACATTGCATGGACCCGACCCTAATTTATAGCTCCTACGGGTTCAATCGCTCTAACCGCGTCAGATTACTCAAATATTACACGTTTTTTGGCCCTTTTAACGAGACGATAGCGGTATTTGCCCTTTGAAAGGTTTCATTTGAAGCTAATAGCGTTTTATTGTAACTTTATTAAATTTATTGTTGATATTTTTATATCGCCTTTAATGTAGAGTTAATGTGTTATGTTACGTCTATGGAATTTTATTGTGAGCCATTTAGACTTTTAGTACATCCTTTAAAACGTAAAGTATGATATTTCAGGCATTTTAGTTTAATGAGGTGATATAATTTTTAACATAATATGTTCTTATTGTTTTAGGTAATTTGCTGATTTTAAGCGGCGTCGATATCGTCAATCACCTCAGTTCAGACGTGTAGGTCCAAAACTTGCTACAAAACATATTTTTGGCAGCTGTTATTTATAAGATGTATGTGAATTGTGGACTACTATTGACGAATGCGTAAGACATTTACTCCTTTACTCATAAAAAAGCTTGACACAGTTATTAAGTTATAAAAAGTTATTAAGTTATAAAAAAATAATTTGTGATTATCTATGTTGGTAAAATGTCTCTTGACGCTTGCCAATTTGACTCTGTGTCTATAGGTCTACCAGGATCTGATGGCAATAAGCGAGAAAAAAATAATATTGATTCTAGCAATACCAGGCTAATTATTGGAATAAAACATTTTTATCCTTTTTTTCCTTATAGTGGCTGATAATGTATATTATGGAACATGCAAATATAATAATTTATGAAATGATCAAGGATATTTTTTGAAAATCTGCCATCCAAATGTGCTATCAGATCCTAGTAGACCTATACAAAGTATGATCTTTTTATGAGTAAGCGCTTAAAATTTTATTTTAAAGTCAGATATCAACTGAGTTTTCATTGCATGATAATATAAATCCAAGTCAATTCTTAAAGGAAGCTTAAATATTTAAAACTGGGAAAAGTTTTTTTATGAAGATTTACGTATATAAAGCGATTTAAGAAGCCTTTAAATAATTATTACAATACAATCACAATACAGTACAAATACATTGGTAATTTTAGAGGTATAGTAGCAGCTTTGCGGGCGTGCAGAGTCAGGAATAAACTGTATTCGAGCCAAATGAGGAGCTAAGTCTATTAAGCTAAGAGCGAGAGAATTATCATAAAGGCAAGTTACACGAGCACCTGTCGCGTAAACGTGCAATCTCTATGCCGCTGCGGCTGTTGAGGCTTACAATTCCACCGCAGTCTAAATAACATACAGTAGACTATCGCACATGTGCTACGAATAATAAAAACTAAGGAAAAGTAACTTCGTCAAAAAACATGTTCTACAATACATGTCAAAAATGTGTACCGTACACATTTTAATACATTTGCAATATTTCTGGTGGCCTTGAGCGGTATCAGGTTGACGTTACATGACAGTTCGAAAGGAACCAAAATGGTAATAGTATGGGAGTTACGTTTCCTTAGTTTTTATTATTCGTAGGCTTGAGCCCAATGTTATTATTAGCGTGATTTCAGTTAGCTTCGAATATTTTGAAAAGAATTAATTTACCCTCCACACGTCATTAATACCACCACTGCAACTTCTGTGCTGCCTAGATCAAAAATAACCACCAAACATGAAAACTTTTAAATTAATTAATGTAAATGACTTTCTTAATCGAAAATGAGTAAGTAAAAAAATTCACATAATGCACACGCTAAACCTTCTATTTGTGTTAAGCGTGTTTGATCTAAGGACAAGGACTCTACTGTATGATATTTACACTGTGGTTTCACAGTGCGGAGTTGTGAAACTTCATTTTACACCTATGAGGATTGAGTTCGAACTTTTTGTAGCCACTTTGCCTACCACAGAGCTTAAGGCAGTCGATCTGTTTTGTTAATATTTATAAAATGGTGTATGATTTTTTTTATGCCAAATGCGGTGGAAAAATGTGAGTGGAATAAATAAAACGCTGAAAATATTTATAAAATTTTAATTATTAAGTAGATATTATTATGTAAATTCGTTCGTTTATAATATATTATTATGAATCATTCATCACATCAGTCGTAACAACAGACACAACTTAAAAAAATAATGTAAAAAAAAAACATTAAATTTAATACATCTTGATGTAGCTTATACTGCAGATTTCTAGAATCAATTCAATGTACTATAGGTAACAAAATATAAAAACAGCAATGTTTGTGATCGAGACACCGAACAAAGAAAATTTATGTCGCATCTATAAAATTTTAATAAAAAACCAACAACAATATTATTGTTCCTTTTCATAGAAAGTGAGACGGATGCGTCGAGATCTTATTATAATTTCAATTTCCCCTTGAATTCTTTTGGGAATTTCATCCAAAGATCAACACTATCACTATCTTTACGACCCACCTCGACGGCAACAGTTTAAGTTATTAGCGACTAGCGACAAGTTAAGCTACAATAGGAATCTTGTAAAAACGAATTTTAAAAGTCGCCTTATGAACTGCGCGTCATGAACTGTCCACATGACATTTAAATTTTCGGAAAATATGTATGATGAAATTAAGGCTAATATCTATTACTTATAAAATTACATGTCCTGACTGACTGACTGATTCATCATCGCTGAGCAAAAACGGTTAAAGTTACAGCCCCCAAATTTGGTGAGTAGGGTTGTTTTATTAAGTAGACACCCACTAAGGAAGTAATTTAGAAAAATTTACCCCGAAGGGGGTGAAATAGGGGTTGAAAGTTTGAATGAAAGTACGTCATTTCTTGAGTTAGAAAAATGAAACTTTATTTTTGGATTACTGATTAAAAATGAATGGAAACGTATTTAAGCGTTTTTGGAAATTCTACCCCCAAGGGGGTGAAATTGGGGTTGAAAGTTTGAATGAAAGTCCGTTATTTCTTGAGTTAGAAACATGAAATTTTATGTTTGGGCTACTGATTAAAAATGATTGGATACTTGTTTAAGCGTTTTAGGAAATTCTACCCCCAAGGAGGTGAAATAGGGGTTGAAAGTTTAAATGAAAGTCCGTCATTTCTTAAGTTAGAAACATGAAAGTTTATTTTTGAACTGCTGATTAAAAATGAATGGATAGGTATTTAAGCATTTTTGGAAATTCTACCCCCAAGAGGATGAAATTGGGGTTGAAAGTTTGAATGAAAGTCCGTCATTTTTTGAGTTAGAAACATGAAACTTTATTTTCGTGCTACTGATTAAAAAAGAATGGATACGTATTTAAGCGTTTCTGGTAATTCTACCTCCAAGGGGGTGAAATTATGGTAAAAAGTTTCAATGAAAGTCCGTCATTTCTTGAGTTAGAAACATGAAAGTTTATTGACGTTTGCTTAAATAGGGTCCCGTTTTAACCTTTGTATAAGACCATAAAAAGGGTAAAACTATCGATCTTTGTTATTATACTATGTTAACGCGGACGAAGTCGCAGGCAACAGCTAGTATTTTATAAAATTATTATTCAAGGAAGCTTAGAAATTATGATACATTAAAAACTGTAACATGATATTTTCTTTTATCGAAAATCCATTATAATATTATGGCCGACGTATAATATGTTTTCTGTGTATTTAATTATAAGTTAATAAAAAAAATACTTTAATCATTTAATTTATGGGCATTCGAAGCAAGAAATCGCTAATTTTTTTCCCTTGCACCATGAGAAAAACATAAAACGGGGTGAACAGTAAAAAAGACATGGCGTGAGATTTCGGACTAGGTGTGAAGTTAGATAGCATATGTGATTATCGTTTACGACATAAGTGATTTATTTAACGGCATAGAGTATCCTTCTGATGAAATGCCACTTCACTTTATTGCTTCTAAATCGTTTTTAAATCTGTTTATTATTCGGATAATGATCTCATTGTAGTTTTATTTCTTTACTGTGTTAGAAGTTGTAGGCTTTATTGAATTGTACTGTGAATTTCGATATTCTCACTTCTCAGAATGGTTGATGTATTGTGGCAACATACGCCTACAATCTACATGAACGGGTATTTACAATGGCGACAATAGGATTAAAATTAATTATCCGCAATCAGTCACTCTAAAGATAATGCGATGTCCACATGCGATAAGTTAAGTAAATAAGTGGTTAATTCTCAAAGCAGTGTGGTCTCTGTCATCAGTATTAAATATCAGACAGTAAGTTGTGTAATAATATGACTTCATCTTTTGTGTCCGATTCAATTCATGTACATTGTACAGTTTGGTCCTTGCTTCGTGTTACCCACGATTTTTATCTCTTCAATATTTTTTCAAATCACAGAGTTTCCATAAATTATCTTTATCAATCGGTTTTTATTAAGACTAAGGTTTCCACCTTGTAGGCAATAAAATGAAATAATAAATCTTTTGTACACCTCCAACAATAGAAAACCAGCGAAAACGCTTTGTCTATTTATATAAATCACGTGTCCCGGTTTTGATTTTTTTATTGAAAAAGTCAACGTAATGTTTCTCTCATTTCTGGTTTTGCGATTCTCAAGACTGACAAGTGGAGTCTAATTACGCCTTTATCATCGCTGTTCTTCGTTAGGATGATTAATTCTTCTGCCTTTTATTTTCTGTTTTCGTTTTCATTAAAATGTTCAAAGTTATAAAGCAAAGAAAAGTTGGAAATTGCGATATTATAAGTAGCTATTACCCGCAGCTTCTCTTGTGAAGGATCCTTATTATAAAACTCTATTGTCAATGATCTGAACTGAAATAACATCCGCAATAGCGAGTACAATTTGTAATGCTTAGAATATAATAGCAGAAAATATAATTGAATATTAAGAGACCAACCATTTCTGATATAATTATGTATTACCTGATTTTAGCTTAGTGTTCCTTAAGCCTTTTAGTCCGATTCTTAAAAAAATCAATGACGTCACCAAAGCCGTATTTCTCAATATACCCTCACAAGTCACAAGCGTACGTGCCGCAAAACTTCTCGTCTCACTGGAGCCTTGACGAGATGGAGACGTTAGCACTAATCCTATAACATTGTAACAACGTTTTAGACAGTGTTCTGTGGTAAACTTTTGTTTTTATTATCCTTCCACTGTCGTTTTACGACCTGCCTGTCTTCGGAGCACGTTTTACATTAACTACTCAAAAAACCCACAAGGTAATTTGTGTTTTCACAAACATTTCAGCATTCCTCGTACCATCCTCAACAACATAATTTAAGAGCATACGTTTTTTGCGTACGCTCTTTTGTCTTACTTAGTCATTATTGTTTCAAAGTTTTATTTGTGTACTTACTACTTGCTTGCGGCAGAAGTAAAGACACAGATTAATGCTCAGTTTCGAAAGTTTTTTGACTAGAGTTTATCTTTGGCTTTTTTAATTGTGTCGTTTTTAACTATTTGAATAAGCGCGGAGCAAGTCCAGTCAAGAAACATTAAAAACGTGGCATTACTCATTTTAGCATCTAGTATTAGGTGTTTGGGTTCAAAATATACTTCCTTATCTGATATGAATTAATTATTTTAACATCAATTTATTTTCCTTTGTTTTTTTTTTCAAATTCAACTAATAGCAAGGGAAGTTCAGATTACCTAACTTGATTTATTTTTATTATCATCTATTATAGACATACTTACTATCAATTCCCAATTCCCAGACTTAGACATAAATAAATTAATGAGAATAATTGGCGCTACTGTGGGTGTTCAGATACACACGACCGAAGTGCTCCACTCGAACGCGAGTTTAATAACATCTTTGTTATCCACTGCGGGACCGGAGCCGTCACCTGCCAATTCATGTATACATTAACCGTCAATGTAATTTATGGCATAGCAATAAATCGGAGTCGGACGAGCCTTGGTGGGATGGATCCGTCTAAGCGTGCTCATATATTGCATCAATTTATATCGCAGCTGGGTCTTAGAATCTATCCAAATATTTATGTTTGAATTTGCGTAAAATAAACATTATATTCCGCTTCAACAATTTTATAACTTCATTTTATTCTGCCTTTGAACACGATCCGAGCTATTTCATCGGCACTAAAATATCTTTTGCTTACTATATTTTACTTTGTGTCCGACGATAATTAAATTTAGGTGTAAATACAATATTCATAAAGCAATTTTATCGGTAATTACTGTCGCCGTTAATAGCTCTGTCACAAATTTTATGAATGACGTCGATAGTGAAAGTCTATAATTATAGCTTTTGTTTGTATATTATAATAACGTTATTAGTCACCCATAATAGTTTTATGAATGTCATCAAATAATCGGCTTGCAGTGCCCTCATTATTATCTAAAACTTTATCTACAATGTATTATTGTGGCCTTTGCCTTTTCAGGTGATGGTATAGAAAATATTATATACAATAGTTGCATTTTAAATTCTAGTAAAAACAGCTATAGAACGAATATGCTTATCACTCAGCTTAACTTTTTGCTGAATACTCAATTTGTCTAGACTTCATTAACGCTCGGCCTCGCTTCTGAATACGTTAGGTTTTAATTTCTTTTGATTCTTTCAAGACCTCATTTTATCAGCTCTTTAAAGTGACTCTGAAGTATGAGAAGACTGAAGAGGTCACTCTAAATAAATATTATGATGTGAATAAACGAAAACTAAGAAAATAATATGTCTGTTGAGGTTAGTTTAAGTGTAGGCTAAGTATTAAATTTCAATTTTGTTAATATCGCTAATACTCGAGAACGGCTTAACCGATGTATCAAATTTACGTCTTGAGATGAGAGTGGAAGTCCAGAACGTTTACACGTTGAGAAAATTTAGGAGTTAAGTAATTCACTGGTGATCTAGTAATAAATATATAATATAGGTACATTCCATATTCGTTAAAATACATAATATTTTGTGTAAGATAATTAAAATCTGCAAGAACCTAGTTAACCTTAGTCTGACCTATTTTATACTGAGCCTTACAATACCTGGCTAATCAAAATTTGTCTACAAACATCAGGTCCAAACGAGTGCATCTTCACAATAGGTTGAGGCAATTTGGAAGCTCTATGCTCCATACTCTTTGTGCACAGTGAATGGAACGAAAAAGCTTACGATGAATAAAATTACTACGGAATTGTACCGATTTTTAACCTCCCATTGTTTAGTTACATTGAACAAAAGTAACATCGCTTCAATGGATTTTAGTTTTGTAATAATACATATATTATGGTACGGCATTAGTACAAAAATTGTTATCGAACCGTTGTTAATAAAATATAATAATTTTAACAACACTTATAAGTTACAAACTATATTGAACAAGAGACTTTGTGGTAGATCCACGCTGAATTACGCTTAATGTGTTACTATTAAAATATTTAATTGCGTAAAATATAATAATTACAATTATATTGTATATTTTACGAAATTAATCAATGAGCGACATTATGTTCTAATACATCATTTGGCTGTAGACTTATATCTCTATTAAGAGCTTGCGGTTTTCTGTAACAACATCCGGCACGCTCTCGGGCCTCGGCGCAAAGTGTTTCCCTTTACCCCCAAATCCCAATATATCCATAGAAAAACCTTTCCGTATTTTACGCCGAGTAAGTAACAAACCAACCCAATAAACGGTGACGTCGGATTCATTATAAATCTCTTTTAAATAAAAAATTAATTCAACCATTCAACGGAATCAAACAAAGAGGGTTGGGACCAAATTAAAATTTCGGGAAGTCTGTGTTTAACCCGAATCTAATCAATGTCCTGCTGGGATACCCTTTTTAAGGTAAAGGGCGGCACGAAAATTGAGTTTAAATTTGAATTTTTAATTAAGATTCTCATAACACGTCAGAGTATAATTTCTAGCTGTACCCTTTTTAGGCATTTTAAAACACAAATTGCTCGTGATTGTCTTTAACTGCCCACAATCAGAGTTTATGACGAATGAGTAGAGCTATTAAATCCGAGCAACGTCTTAGAAAAAGATATTCTACTAATACAGAATCTATTCTAGATACTGGTAGAATATGTCTGTTTTATAATACAGCGTTCAAAATGATAATATTATTTGTTTCTTAAATCTTACAATCTACAAACATATTTTGTAGTAGGTACATAATTTAAATGTATTCCAAATATTCGAAGAAGTACTCTTTGATACAGTAAGTAATAAAACACGCATACCATTAATCAAAAACTTTACATTACCAATAAAATTGATATACTTATAGAATTCGGTTTGTTTATAATTTCAATGAATATACCACAAATACCGCCTACACGTAAACTAATAAATACACTTACAGCTTCAAAAAGCCGTTCTTTCACCACAGGATACTTAAGATCCGGTGAGAAAAAAATATTTCTACCCGCAGCTGCCCGCGTGTAGAGACAATGATCTGTTTATTTTAATGTAACATATGGTTCTGCATTTGCTATTTGGTCTGTTCCACTTTGATCCGGTACAATAACACATACACATGGTTTCTTTATTTATCATAAAATGTTTAAAAATATAGCAAAGTATTAAGATTTTACGTGTAGTTTGGGTTGTTAATTTAAATTATTATATTTTTATCGTACAAGTATTACAAAAATTCATAATATTTTAGATTTTTTATTGAATTTAATAACGCTCGATTTATCAAGCTGCTTATTAATATTATATTATGTATACGTGCAGGGTTAGTATTTCACTTAGTTATACCATGTTTTCTTTGTAACCGTTTCAGTTTTAATTCCATGTAAGTCTGAGCTAACTCCTTTTGTGTTTCTCGTTAATTAAAATTATGATTTGATGAGGTCAATTTACTATATTAATATTTTTCTTTTCGACTCCTTTTCAAAATTTTATGAAAACATAATTTACAAAGTACGTTTTCATAAAAATTTGAAAAGGAGTCCAAAAGAAAAATAAACGAAAGCTGAAAAGGAGCTGCTTATTGCAAAAATAGCTTTCGTTATTTACTCAACACAAATGAAGAAACGTCTTCCATTTGTAGTTGCCAAAAACGTATAAAAGAAACAATTGAGGCGGTCGCAAGTGGAACAAACAGGCTGCAGCTGCCGACTGTCTGTCCATCCCTCCTTGAACTCTGTATACGTTTGTGTAAATAAACTGAATGCTTCTTGGGAAGTGCTCCGAGCGTAATATAAAGTAAGACTATATTTGACACAGCGGGTGTTTGGCCCGCTGAAGGAAACACATTCGAAACTTGAAAAGTCTCCTCGAAAGTATTTTTATAAGAAAAGACTTTGCTATATTTTCCACGATGGAAATTAGATTTTTACCTTAAACTGGCTTATCCTGTCCTTCATACTAGAACGCGACGTTGCTTTGAGGCGGAATTAATGGATAGGAAAGCGGTAATATCCGGACAAGCTTGCACCTTATTACAGCTATCTTTGAAAACATTGTAAATGAAACTCTTACTGGGTTTTAATTTTAATATTATGAAAATGTTGAGCGATGTTATTTCCCATAATGTTTTGTCCGTGCTAGTTAAGCTTAAAACATAGGACGTATTGGGTTAGACACAATGGTGTCTGTGCGTTTAGATAATACAAACTGGATGTTACCTATTGAATTATTATATTTTAGAAGAGTAAATTCTTTATGTATCTTTGCTGAGACAAGATCCTTGTAACTTGTGACACTAAATAAAGAGTAACGGAGAATCTGACTTCTTACCCTACCCTTAAATAAATTCCTTTCGAGTGTAAATTTAAAGTCGTTAATCACATAAGTAGCTAAAAGCTCGTAAATTTGGGGGTAAATGTAAAGATTTATTATCATTGCAATAATCTCTACTACCCGTAAACTTATTTTTAACTCCCCAACAGGAAGTTTACTTGAGAAGCTATTGATTTTTTGCTTGCCTAGGCCTACGTACCCACATCAAAGTCTTTAACCTAATCTTCAACCGCTTAGCCGCGCAGTTCTCCTTTCAACAGATGAAACTAATATTTTATAGCTATACTTTCTAACAAGAAATCAAATTGAAAGCATAAAATAGAGTTTTATGTTTTCAATAACAAAAGCCTCCATCTTGTTCCAAACACAAATATACTATGTTCTTATCAAATCACATTTCTCTGGCACCTTTTCAATAAAATCCAGTTGGTTGTGGAAGCAAAAATAACAAAAAACATACTGAGGCCGTGTGACCTAAAATTGTTGTATTTCATCTCAATTCTCGACGCACTGCGTACTCTTTATTCGATCGCGACAAATACTAAACAATTTTGCGTGCTTTTTCCCATACGTACAACAAAATCCGGCCTATTTCGCCAGCCAGCGAATCGTGATGTTTTGAAGTTTATTTTTTTAATGCAAAATTCAATTTTTCGCGGACTCGTAGTTCTTGTGTACCTGTGCCAGAGGAAAACTTTTTAATAGTGCCGCAAAAGGTAGAAAAAGTGCATTTTGAATAGACTATCAAAAGGAGCTTTCTTTTGTTTTTTTTTTTTTTTTTTTTTATCAAGACAAAAAAGGACTTTATCTTTTGAAAACGATAATGCCGTCCTTTTCTTTTCTTTTTCTGTCAATATTGAAATTAGTTTATCTGTATCTGTAATAATAATTTATCATAAAAAGTAATAATTTATCTGTTTAATTTACACAATATAACAAAACTATTTATCTGAAAGCACGTGTAAGGTAATTTTGCTTCTTAGGCCACTTATATTTCTATTTTGCTAGTAAGTAAAATATATCCTTACGATTATTATTTTCAACACAAGGTTTTTCGTTGGTATATACGTCAGTTATATTAATAATAGCAACAGGGAGGCACTTGAAATTTTCACAAAACCCCTTAATTATTGGTGTACTTTAATAACTCATAATAAAATAAAATTAATATAGGTGGAATCCGATACAAAAACACAATTTTTGCTCTATAACGGTACAGAACCCATCGTGCGCGAGTTCAACTCGCTTTTGGTCGATTTTTTTGTATAATATTATTAATTGGTGCTCGCAGAACTTCTTGATATTTTATAAAAGTAGGTACTTACCTTTAATGTAAGATGTTTAGAAATAGTCCTTATCTTGGACATAATCTCTTTCAGCCAAATCTTTTATCTGATTAAAATGTAAGAACTTATTTCGAAAGGTCATAATATTAGGATAATATTTTTTATTTATTTATAGACTAGGTAAAATCACTACACGATTGCTGAAGGTCGAGAGCTGAGGTGATGGTGTTTTTTTTATGAAATAAAGGGGCAAACGAGCAAAGGGGTCACCTGATGGAAAGCAACTTACGTCGCCCATGGACACTCGCAGCATCAGAAGAGCTGCAGGTGAGTTGCCGGCCTTTTAAGAGGGAATAGGGTAAAAGGGGAGGGTAGGGATGGGAAGGGAAAAGAATAGGGTAGGGGATTGGGCATCCGGTAAACTCACTCACTCGGCGAAACACAGCGCAAGCGCTGTTTCACGCCGGTTTTCTGTGAGAACGTGGTATTTCTCCGGTCGAGCCGCCCATTCGTGCCGAAGCATGGCTCTCCCACGTATAAAAGTTTTTTGATTTAGCGAGCCTTTCGTGAGTTGAATAATTGTAAAAACTCAGCATTGCTTCTACTTTTTTCAATTTAACAACAAACTCAGGCAACACCATTGTAAAACAACTTAAGGAACTTTTTATATTTCGCCACGACAAATCGCATTATTCTTCATAAAATCGTTCCCAGGATGCCGCTAATTCTAGAAACTTCGCGGCGCACCGTGGCGACACCTGGCGGCCATTCTGAGAAGTTGAGAAATACTTATTTTATATGCCGTTTGTCTCCAATGGCGCTAAGAGCACACTAAAATTTTCAGTACTTTCCCGCACTTAAAATAAGGATTAAAAATAAAATTACTTAAAATATCATATTTTATGTAAGACTAGTATGCATTCTGTAGTCTTAATTGGGTATAAAATATAGTTCGTTGCCCGTATGCACTATGACATGTTATCTAAAATATATGGTGTAGGAGTGGGCGGGAATAATTATCTACTTTGTTTATAATCTCTTTGAACGCACATGGACCGCGCTATCACAAACATGCCAGTTTATTTACCCTCCATCATGTTTTAATCATTTTATTACACCAATTATTTATAAAAAAAAACAATATTTCCAGTGTTAGCACAGTTCTAGTTGCCAGTGGGTGGATTGGGCTTGTACACCCACATTTTAATACGCCAAAGTTTTGACGCACGAATAAATAATAACGGAACTACCTACACGTATGATTCAATATTCATATTATAAATTATTATACTTGTCAACATGTACGATATAAAGTTATGTCAAGATAAGATTGTTGGCTAAAACCGTCAAAAACATGTCAAAAACCGAAAACATTGGTCTCTACCAACGAATAATATAAAACTAAGGAAAAGTAACTCCGTCAAAAAACATGCTTCAAAATACTTGTCAAAAAAGTGTACCTTTTAATACATTTGCAATTTTTAGGTGGCCTTGAGCGGTATTAGGCTGACGTTACATGAAAGTTCGAAAGGAACCAAAAAAACCGGCCAAGTGCGTGTCGGGCCACGCGCAATATAGGGTTCCGTAGTACCGCTAGTTTTTTTTAAATTATAGTATGGTCAATGAATGTACATTTATAACGTGTTTTATACTACTAACAACATCATCTTATAGTTACTTTCAAAGGAATTGGAACGAAAAGTTCCTTTATACTTCGCCAAATACATTTTTTTTTAGTTGATCGACTATTACTCAATAACTTATGAAGTCTTCTTAGCCGTGATAGTTTTCCTTTTAAATTCAGCACATTTCCTACTCCCGTTAACTTTTTCACATTTCCAGAAGCAACCGTTTAGCTGGTAGAAGGAGGGAACACTGGACTCTAACAATTTTTTTGACTTTAAAACGTAATATTTCACAAACGGATCCCTAAATAGGAAAATGATCTATGAATACTCATAATATTTTTAAAAAAACTATCCAACGACACCCCACACGATGGGGTGAACGCGAAAAAAATAATTCATCCCCGCTTGATGTGTAGGGAAGGTACCATAAAAAAAATATTTTTTTAAGATTTCATTTTGTCGTCATAATAATTAATATACGTATTCATGCTAAATTACAGCTTTGTAGGTCCTATAGTCTCTGAACAAAACCGCGGACAGACAGACAGACGGACAGACAGACAGACGGACAGACAGACGTACGGACAGACCGAAACTATAAGGGTTCCTTATTGACTATGGAACCCTAAAAACAGTATTAGTATGGGAGTTACGTTTCCATAGTTTTTATTATTCGTAGGTCTCTACATTGCGCATTGTAGAGTCCACAAGTTCTAACCGTACAGGAACGAATATTATCACGAACTCTGTATCTTACGGCCGCACTCAGAGAAAAACTTAATAAACTTCAATTTAAGATAAGATAAGATAAGATAAGATAAATATTCTTTATTGTGCACACATAACAATTTAAAATAAAATACATTTTTAAAACACAGGTAATACACAATGGCGGCCTTATTACTAATTAGTAATTTCTTCCAGGCAACCACGGGTAGAGGAAACATAATTTTAAGATTTATGGTAAATGTGCCATTAACAAAAAAAAGAATTTGTATATCAAACGTAACATGATGTTTCAAAATAGATACTTATATACTTATTATATAATAAATAAAAATATAGATATTTAATTATAAAATAAATACACAGCTACATACATAGATACATAAATACATACATACCTAATTAATCTAAAATACATACATACGAACATAAATAATCTATGACAAAGTATGGAACATTTTTTTTATATTATGTAATTGTAATATTATTTTAGCAATAGAAAGATTGTAATTATAATTATTGTAACTATAGTCATAAGGAAAATTTAAGTTGAGCCATTATCATTATTAGCGATAGCAAGTAAGTGTTGCTTGACCAAGGTCTTAAAGCGACTTAACGTTTTCGTCATTTTTATGTCTCTAGGTAAAGCATTCCAGAGTTTGATTCCAGTAATAGTGAAGGAGGAACCATAGTATTTGGTGTTATGTACAGGCATTTCTAAGAGCAAATTAGACACTGACCGTAAGTCCTTGACATCTGCCCGTTGAAATAGAAAAATATCTTTCAAATATGAAGGTAAATACGGGTCATGTATAATGGAGTATACAAGAGATAGTACGCGAGCATCCCGTCGAAGACGTATAGGCAGCCATCTCAGCTTAGCGCGGAATTCGGAGACGTGGTCGTATTTTCGAAGGCTAAAAATGAATCTTATAGCAAGATTTTGCAGCCGCTCGAGCTTGTTAAGCTGGTCCTTCGTCAGATTAACAAAACAAGCGTCCGCATAATCAAGCGTAGGTAGGAACAGTGCTTCAGCAATCTTAATTTTTGTGGGGATGGGAAGTAGGTAACGCAGGCGAGATAGAGAGTGCCAGGTTGCGTGTATTTTTCTACTGATCTCTTTAATGTGTTGTGACCACGATAACGTTTCGTCCAGGTAAACTCCTAAATTTTTAACCACTTTAGTAAAGGGAACTACAACGCCATTCACGACCACCTGAGGTAAGCGATCAAACTCAACCCTAGATATTAGCCCAGGACTACCAATGAGTATTAATTGCGTCTTAGTTGGGTTAATAAAGAGACCATGGCGTTTACTCCAATTACAGATTGTATTAAGATCATTGTTGAGTTTGTGAATAGTGGCATGTAAGTTATGCGGGGATGACTGACAATAAACTTGGAAGTCGTCAGCATAAAGATGATAAGATGAGGATAGTGATTGGGTGATGCTGTTTATAAAGAGAGCAAAAAGCAAAGGAGACAGCACACCACCCTGAGGGACACCGGTAAGAATCATGGACCAATCAGAAGAAGTATCAGCTACTTTAACTCTTTGTCGACGCCCCACAAGGTAGCTGCGAAATAGGGCAATTACTTGAGGTGAGAAATTATAAACTCTCAGCATACCAATCAACACGTCGTGGTCGACAGCATTAAAAGCGTTGCTAAAATGTAGCAGTGCTAATAGAGTAAGTTGCTTATCATCCATGCCACGCCTAATGTCATCCGTGACCTTGATAAGAGCCGTAGTCGTACTGTGCCCACGTCGAAAGCCTGACTGGAAGGTGCTGAGTAGGTTATTCTGCATAACATAATTCGTGAGCTGCTGGCCTATAAGTTTCTCAAAAACTTTGGAGAGAAATGGCAATATTGAAATTGGGCGAAAGTCTGATACAACTTTAGGTCGAGCAGATTTTGGCAGTGGGATTATGGTGGCACTTTTCCAGGTATTAGGAAATACGGAAGTATTAGCAGCATGGTTGAAGATATCGACAAGCACCGGTGTAATGATCTCCAAAACAGGAATTATCATTTTTCGACTGATTCCGTCGTCACCAACGGCATTCGAGGAGATGGACGCAATATGCTTTTCAACGTCAGCCCCAGTAAATGGATTAAGTTGGAATGGCGGAGAATCAGGAGTGGGTAAGTGGGAAAGGTGGTTCAAGGTAAGCGATTTTTGGCATAGGTCGTAGTTATTAGGTAGTGATGCAAAGTGTCGGCTTAGTGTGTCAGCATCTATACAGGATTTTTGGAAACCATCAGAATTTTTGCCGACTCCCAGCGTCTTCAGAAATTTCTAGACGCGACTGGGATCGCTATTCTCCACAGACGAATGGATGAAACGATGTTGAGCATCCCTACATAATTTGTTACAACGATTTCTTAGCTTCACGTACTTTTCCCGATGCTCTGCACAATTTGAAATCTTGTATTTAGTCTTCGCCGCGTGTTTTTGTTTTATTAAACTTTTTAGATCGTCTGTGAGCCAAGGAGCCGGGAGATGCTTTATTCTGACGGGTTTGATGGGAGATGGGATGAAAATGCTTAACTTATCGTCAACATTATCAGCGCTGTGTACCGAAGACCAGTCCATATTACTTGCATCTCGTTTTAAGTTTTCCATATTCAAGTTTGAGAAATTGCGTTGCATTAGTACTTTTCTTTTTACCTTAGGGGCACGCATCCTATATGAAAGATAAATCAGATCGTGGTATGAAAATAAGTCCGCAGAAAGCTGTCCATGTTTCACCACTAGTTCCGGGGTCTGAACAAGCATGAGATCCAATAAGGATGGTGTACAACCAGGGGAGGTATGGGTAGGACTTAGAGGGAGCATATGTAAGTTGCAACTATCCACAATTGAGGCGAGTTTCCTAGTTCTCAAATCACCCCTTGCCATGCAAGTATTAAAATCTCCCATGATAATAGAGTGTTGGTAATTCGGTATGTGAGTCTCCAGTATGTGCTCAAAAGCAGAAAAATAGTCCATTTGAGATGAAGGACAGTAGAAAACTCCTAGGAGAACCTTATTGGTAAAAGTCATTTGTATTTCAACTAGTAGGTACTCAGGAGAATCAGGTAGTGGGGGCTGTGCAGACGAGCTAACGAGAGCGTGTTCTAAATCGGATCTGATATACATCGCAACACCACCTCCACCTCTCCCCACCCGGTCATTACGAACTAATATATATCCAGGTAGGCAATAGCTGGTAGACGGAAGGCAAGGCTTGAGCCACGATTCCGATACTAGAATTGCATCAATTTGTGTTTTTTGACCAAAGGAAGATAAAAGATCCGTGTAGTGAGCTGGTATGCTCTGGGCGTTAATATGCACAATGTTTAGGTTTTTCTCGACGCTTAAAAAGGAAGTGGTCAAGGCTTCATCAAGAGAAACAAAATCTGCGCTCACGTAACTATCACCACTATCACTAGATGAGCATGAGAAGAAGTCTAAAATACAGTCATCATCATCTTTAGAATGTTCCATAATATAATACTACAGAATAATGTAATAAATAAATAATAAATCGATAATAAATATAAATATATAATATAATATTATATAAATAATTAAATGCAATCAAACTAATAACAATAAAAACTTTAGATACCAATACCCAGCAGTGCCAAAAAGATAATTAAGTTATTAAAAACAAAAACATAATATTTTTAAAATCCAGCCATGAGAGAAAAAAAATTAAATTAAATAAACAACAGAGAAAATAAAATAAAATAACTATTATATAATACAAGATAAAAAAAATCTATGCCAAACAAACTGCTATTTATTTCTGGCTGTATAGTAGTGCAGTCTACAACAGGCTTTAGGATAAAAAGTCAGAAAAAAAAAGATGACATTGACGTATACAACTGTCTACTGTCAGTGTCATATTTTGACAAAAGTGTCGGAAATGTTTTGAAATTCTAACCAAAAACTAAAAAGTAACGATATAACGAATTATTTGTAATTTTTAAAAGATGTGGAACTACCTGAAGGGTCTAGCAAAAACAAATAATATGCATACAATCAATAATTTTGGACACTTTATATACACCTAATACGAATTGTAAAATATGCTAATCTGATACAGTAAGTATGATGATACAATGAACAATTTGAGATTGCATAAGCCTATTATTAGTATAACAATTACTTTTTATTACCCTTTTTTGCCCTTGTTGTAGGTGGAACCTTGGTTTTCGGTGGTAATGCAGCAGACATAGCATCACATGGAGATTCATCTTCCTGAGCAGGGGGTGAAATAGTATCCAAGTCCCCAATGCTAGCAACTCGATTAATAGAGCCATCTGGTCCTAGCACAAATATAGTGCCATCCCGGGTCCAACACTTGGTCATACCAAAGCGCTGACGAGCTGCTAAGAAAACGCTGTGCCTCTTTTTAGTTAAAAACTCCGACAGTGTTATGCCTGTCTTCTTCAGATTCGTTTTGGCTCCCCATACTGCATTTCTTGTCGAATGGAGGTGAAATTTCACAAGAAGAGGTCGGGGCTTAGCTTCTTTACGGCGTCCCAACCTGTGGCAGTACTTAACTGCGGCTGCATCCACATCAGGCACCTTCAAATGAGATTTGAACAAATCTGTCAAAGCTTGGGAAATAGTTTTATCTTCAGAGACACCATGAATCAGCAAGATCTTCCTCCTAGATTTCATCTCTGATTGGTCATGCAACTCCGACAGCACCTCAATTTGTGCCTGAAGAGATATGAGGGCATTAACAACAAAGGATTTAAAATTGTTAAAATCTGTAATCAGCTTTGCGATGGAACTCGAAGGCTGCTGCTGCGATGACTTTTGCTGGGATTCCTGCAGCTCCTGCTGGAATGCTGCCATTCTGGAGTTGAACAATTCAGCCATTTGTGTGATTGACTCTTTAACTGCTTCCATTGTTCATATGAAAGTGATGGTGTTAAATGTAACTTTTTTGAATAAATATTAGCACTTTGTGGATTTTATTGTGAGATATGACACTGGTGGGCACAAGTAACTATACTACCATTTTAGCTCTTAATTTGGTAAATAAATACTTGATTTATATAATTTTAATTTGGAGCAGCACTTAAACACGTCTAGTCAGTTAGCACACCCACCAAAAAAAGTTAGCACACCCACCAAAAAAAGACACAATTTAAGACGCTGATAACTGCAAATGACCTTGAGGATTCGCATATCTCGCATCACTCTCGCACCACTGTCGATTTTCATGCGAGAGAGAGGGAGATATTAAAATATATTCACTAGGTAGCGTGGATACATTTTTCGTTTTTAAGAGGAAAAAATAAATACTATGGGAAATCTAGATGTCAGAACCGAAAATTAAATCTTACAAGCTTTGGATTTTTGTAAAAGGTATCAAATAAACAAATTTTTAAAGCATAGCTTGAATATTATTTTAGTTACAACTGTTTTAAGTTCCTGGAAGATGTGACTTTGGTATTTTTTTTTTCATCCAGTAGAAGTACATTATTTTATTATTTAAAATAAAGAAGCTTTTCCAAATATAATCAAAAATCACATATTATATTTTTTTGAGCCAATCAATGAAATACATACGTCCAGAAAACTGCGCAAAGATGTCGAATTGGTAGTTGTCTTCGCCTTAATGATGAGTTTGACAGTTAATGAGGCTTGTGTCAAAATCTTCATTTAATTACAGTTAAGTAAATAATATTCGTCTCAGAGTTCGGCAATAATTAGTATAAAATATAAATATGATTATGTGACTCCTACTAAACAAAAAAACGCTCAATATAACTTTCACTATTTTGTGTGAAGCCGTAAAAATATAAAAACACACATAAAACAGGAGTGCTAACGCATATTATATAAATCAATGTTTGTGTGCAATAAAACAAGTATAAAACGCTAACATAAATAACTTTAAGTCCTATACTTATCAAAGTAAGTGGGACTGTGTGGGAATCGGTTTTACAGATGCTTCAATATTGTCTTTTTTTTGCTGGTAACACCGACATACGTTATTTTATAACTTTTGGTACAATGCTCGGGTAATAGTTTTTGTAATCTTTCTCCACTTAAATTAAAGTTTAATTTCAAATCAATCGTACAACGTTATGTAATTTTTTTTATAAAAACGGCTACATACAAAAATGAAACTTACAATTTTATTGTTATCTAGTAGTTCCTGAGATTAGCGCGTCATCAAATCATACAAACATACAAACTAACAAACTCTTCAGCTTTATAATATTATTATCTTGTATGGATATGCAAAGCGTAGAGTACGTTTTATATTCGCCTGCGATTTTTGCAATAATTTTAGAACCAACCTTACAACTGAATCGATCAATCAAAATTAAGTTCGGATACTTAAGGCCATAAACAACGAGGACTAGTGAAATTTCATGTTTTTATTTTCACTAGAACTTTGACCAGAACTAATTATAAGCATTTAAACATTTTTTGTAGATTTGTTACGTTCCTTACTAAGGTCCCAGTCAGCTTAGAATTTTGATTTAAATCCATTTACCACTAAAAAAAGAGTAATAAAGAATGCTACTTTCAAAATTTTATTTCGACTAGAATTCAGCGATAATAAACGCAGGAAAAAATATTTTTATACAAAAATGTTTAAATTACGATTTCGAAGGTTAGGGTCAGCTTCGGTTTTGATATATAATAACAATAATAAAGATAAATCGTTTTGATCACAAATTCGAACGATTTATTGATTTTCGAATGCAACGCCTTGCTTTCAATATTGCTATAACAATTCCACAGGCGTTTAAATGGATAATAATTGAATGACATCAGTCAAATCTGTCTTTCAGTGAATGATTGTCTATTACAGAAAACCTAGAGTGTGTTCACAAATATATCCCAGTATACTGGCCAGAGCTCCTTAGGCCTAGAATCGCCGTGGTCCCATACATTTGATTCGTTTCGAAATATTTGCCAGTGCATTGTCGTATACTTAAATGTGTTTATTGTGATGTGATTATAATACGTTACACTTGTCTTACTAGTGGAATACCAGTACAATACAATGCGGCGTCGTAAGATGACGTCTTGATGACTGGTAAATAAACTGGGTTTTATTTCAGAACATAGGCAACATGTTTGGTTTACAAATATTACAATATTGTTTTGTAACCTAATATTTGGCGAGAGACTACCTTATTAGGTATCTTATTGATATATATTTGATAATTTTCATTCGCCAAACGATCATTTATACGTTTTTGGTAGGTTTGAAAGTCATAAATGCAAATATCACAGCTAAGTCGGATAATAATGAACAGAGCATGAACAGAGTGCCTCAACACAGAGACACATTTTGAGGGATGTGTTAAAACATTGTAAAATGATAATGATATTAAATTATGTTAAACAACAATTTTAATATTTTTTTTATTATTATTAATATACTTTTATCGAACATGTCCAATCCATAGCATTGGAAAGATTTAACCATGGACGTATAAAAAAAGGCGGACGGAGTCCCACCATACACAAAACTGTGTCGTTCAGAGTCGGCCAGCTGGCTGTATGTACACGGTCCGCACGCACACATTCTTGCGCTAGTCCACACCATTTGACAGGCGTAAGAATGTGTGCGTGGCCGCTCTGAAGAAAAGTGAAGACACAGTTTTGTGTATAACAAGACTCCGTCCGCCTTTTTTTCTACGTTCATGGATTTAACATCTTATAGTCAGGGAGCCCTAGAACATTTTTTTAATTACTAACAAGCAAATTTTTTGTGAGTAGCTTTATTTTGATAAGACAAACAACTTTTTTATCTGCAAAAATATCTTGAAAGTGGTAGCTAACAGAGATAGAAAGGATTTCATAATTTGATTTGATGGTCCTAAAATATGGATTGTTCAATTTGTAGAACAATGTTACTCTTAAATTATATAACTATTAACCTACAAATACAGGAGAAAAATAATATTGTAACTGCCGTACTCAGAGATGAATATATTTTATAACTTCAATGTATCAAACATGGACGTATAAAAAAAGGCAGGCATACAGGTTCTAGTAGCTGTTTGACACGACATTTGACACGAAAGACCCTGCGGCTACATAGCGTCAAACATTTAATAAAGAATTTGAAAGATAAAATATATGGGGTTTATGTCAAAATCTTCATTTATGATACCGTGAACGTAGAAAAAAAGGCGGACGGAGTCTTGTTATATACAAAAATGTGTCTTCACTTTTCTTCAGAGTCGGCCACGCACACATTCTGACGCCTGTCAAATGGTATGGACTAGCGCAAGAGTGTGTGCGTTCGGACCGTGTACATACAGCCAGCTGGCCGATTCTGAACGACACAGTTTTGTGTATGGTGGGACTCCGTCCGCCTTTTTTTATACGTCCATGATTGAAAATTTGAGCTCTCTAGCTACCGCGTTACTTGATATACAGCCTGGAGACAGACAGACAGATAGACAGCGAAGCTAACACCCGTATTCACAAACGTTACTATGAGGTCTCACAGTACGAACGGACGCATAGTATCCCAAAAGCCTATTCATAGACAATACTTGAGTGGCGTTCATCACTATGCGTCCTTTCCAAGGAACGCCAGTTAAAGTAGCCAGCTAGCTATATTACGCAACGAATAGTGTCGAGCTCACGTCAAAATGTTTTGGATTATAGCAGCGATGAGGAATTTGATAATTATATCAATTAGGCCTGGAGATAGTGACACAAAATTCTTGGCGATTTGTGCCAGTATGGCGGTTTTACAGGGGTATAATTTTGCGCGTTTGGGCTGCCAGTGCGAGCGCTATGACCATCATTTTCCTTTTTGCCTTTACGTAATTATACCCCTGTAAAACCGCCATACTGGCACAAATCACCAAGAATTTTGTGTCACTATCTCCAGGCCTAAATGGTATCATGGACAAATTAAGTGCACAGGTCTTCCAGTGCCATTAATTTACCAATCGCTCGTGGCTTTAAGATTTTATTCTTGTGGTAGTTTTCAGGCAAGGTATTTATTAATAGGTAGGAAGAATTAATTTTTATATTCGACTGTTTATTGCGTACAACCCATTGATAATGATCAACATAATTATTATCTTAGCTATTATTTTTATTTATTTAGTAAATATAAACAAATTAGGTCCCACATACTGCATACAATATTTGTTTCTTTCACAGATGGTCAGGTACAGGAGTATTGTTCTAAAAGGGTTCGAAAAAAATAACAATGGAATAACAGATGTCAAATGAAGTGTCATTTCAACGAAGTGAACTACGCAACAAAAACGGACCAATCAGAAAGCTCTATACGACGCTATGCGTACGCATAGCGAAGTATCGTTTGAGACTTGAGTATTGTTTATGAATTGAAAGGCTTGTCAAAAGGAACGTACTGAGAAATCCCTTACTTCGCATAGCAATGGTAGTTAACTTAGGGAAGTATTGTTTGTGAATATGGGTGTTAAGACTTACTGGGCCAAGGGTCTCTTTTGGGAACAGATTTCTTAAAAACGACAAAGAAAATATGAATATGATCTGCATAACAATAATGAATATTATAATCTAATATTCATTAAAAACTTGTCAAGCGGGTCAAAAACGTTACCTCTATTGCAAGAGGTAACGTTTTTGACCGAAGAGAGGATTGCAAGAATGTTGGATCCATATTATAAGTAATATTGTAAGACCTTTTTAGGGTTCCGTACCCAAAGGGTAAAAACGGCACCCTATTACTGAGACTTCGATGTCTGTCCGTCTGTCTGTCAGTATGTCTGTCCGTCTGTCTGTCCGTCTGTCTGTCCGTCTGTCTGTCTGTCTCCAGGCTGTAACTCAAGAACGGTAATAGCTAGAAAGTTGAAATTTTCACAGATTGTGTATGTCTGTTGCTGCTATAACAACAAATACTAAAAACAAAATAAAATTAATATTTAAGGGGGGCTCCCATACAACAAACGTGATTTTTTTGGCTTTTTTGGCTCTATATCAATAATGGCAACAGGTAGGTACTTGAATTTTACTCAAGGTCCTTAGTTTTATGTGCACTTTAATATTTAATAATAATATTTAAATAAAATAAAAAAATAAGGGGGGCTCCCATACAAAAAACACAATTTTTGGGCTAATTTTGCTCTATAATGGCACGGAACCCTTAGTGCGCGAGTCCGACTCGCACTTGGCCGATTATTTATACCATATTTATGCAATAAATCAATCATTCATTCATTCATTCATTCAAGAGTTATCGTTTTTGAACTTGTGGAGGGTGTTATATAGATTCCAGAGGATGCTGCAGCGTCAGGTACAAGTAATCGTCATGGGTCTACATCCTATTTATTAAAGGTATTGCAATAAACCCAAGCACAAAAAATATTTGTTATTGTTATTATAAAGTCATAAAATATCCTCAGCAGTGAGCGAGCTGACGATGATGAATTATCGTACCTAAGATAGCTATATTTTTCTATTCATAAATATATGCAATGCTTAATATGAGTAATACTTTATTTTGTTATACATTGTATAATCAATTTTATCATGTATTATTGAGGAAATACTTTTTTTCATGTTCGTGAGTACAGAACAAACATATTAAAATATTACATAATTTTATTATCATACAAAATTAATTAAAGATTTCGTTCATTAAGTTGTGAACATGGCCTCTCTGTTAATCATTAGTCTGTATGTCGAGTTTACCACGTGATCACATTATTTCTGAAAATTATTGAAATCAACGACGGCTTGAAAACTAAATATGTACCTATCGAGCGCCATCTATTGAGCTTGTTTTCCGCAAATTCTAAAATGTCAGTTGCCTATAATCCCGCCTTAAGTGTCAAATCAAACAATTAACTTGTATAAATAATGTCGTAACTCGTAACGAGAAGGCTTCATAAAAAACATTTCAGTTGTCGGCTAATAAATAAATCCTACATACTGTCGATACTAACAAGGTATTTACAACCTCGCTGTCAAGTGTCACTTGTAACAAGCAACATACGATGTAAATTACCGCTTAGATATCATAATTCAATGCTAATCATCTTGTAATTTAAATTGGGTAGTTAGAAAATAACACGCTTATTAAGTAGTCAGAGCCTAAAGGGGGTGACAGACACGCGAGTAAAGTACGCGGACTTATGGCTCGACGATCTTAATCGCCTGTGTGTCAGCAAAGAGCCGCGAGCCGCTAGCCGCGCGCCGCGAGCAGCGAGCCTGGGGGCATGGTAATCCAGTGTGAGCGATTCTCGTTTGTCACCGACGCGAGCCGAGTAAGTTCGCGAACTTAAAACCCGCGTACTTTAAGTTCGTACGTCTGTCACCCCTTTAAAGTGTGATACGCCGCGTTGAGCAGAAAAATGTTCGTGTATTATTTTATTGCTAGCAATTTTACTTGTTAACATTAATTAGGTATCGTAGACGCAGAAGAAAGTGAAAATTTTTGCTAAAATGAGGAATCATTATTCACGAGTTAGTACTCTCTACAAAATGAACGTTGATAATTTGTCGATTTTTTTATCTAAGAAAAACTATAATTATCTTTTCTTCTACTACAAAGTCAAAGGTACTTATATTTTTAAAACCCTTAAGTAAGATCATAATGCATCTCGATTCTCGTATCATCGCACTATAACAGTTACATCATTTCATGCCCCAATATTGAAATAGCGAAAGTTGGTAAATTATATTATGTTTGTTTATTTTTCGTGTGATTTGGATTTGGATTGGATTGTTTTGGATTTGGATTTTAATGAAATTTTGCTTGGCATTTAAGGCTCTGTTTAAACATGTTATAGACGAATAAAAACTAATATTATCCCAACAATATTATATATAATTCTGTAAGATTATAATCCTCATGATTATTAGCAACCGTAACTAAAGCTTTTAAAACAAATTGTATCAACAATTAAAATTCAGATTGTATATAAAATAATTAAAAAACACACTCGTAAAAATCAGTTTCACATTCGCAGACAAAAGTAACATTAATTTGTAAAATTTTTGTGGATATAAAATATTCCCAACAGACAATAATATGTTGTATTTCATGCGGTGCGAAGATATATTGAGGCATAAGTGTAATTATTTCCCTCCCACATGACTCATTATCACCTTGGGAACAATAAAATACTGATCGAAAATAATCAATACGCGCACAGCTACCTTATCAATATAGTTTCATTACAAATGGCTTTTGTAATATGTAGTGACTATCAATATTACTGATTCATGATCCAAGTAATTATTACGTACGTACGTATAAAATATAGTTACGTCATTATATCGATTTCATCATTTAAAATCAAGGGCACAATTTAAACGTTTTCAGTAATGGAATATTATTATATTATATTCAAGTAGCCTTAATGGTTTCAAAAATTTTACAACATGTTGTGATCAAGCAGACTATCTTCGCAAGATCTCTTTTATATCAACCAGTAGAAAACAATACATACTACTGGTTGCCTCAGCAATATTTTTGAAATTAAATGATGTAGCTAAATAAAACACAGACGGCGCTCGATGTGATGTTACATTTTTTGCTACTAAAACTATGCGTGTGCAATCTGGGTGTTGTAATAATATAGTCTACGTTCTACTGTACATAATAATATTGTATTCAGCTTTCTCTGCGCAATTATGTTTTTGTTTGTTCAACAAGAGCCTAAATAACTAGCAAAACTCTAATCTCCGTGATCAAGTCTGTAACAAGCTGCTTTGTCATTTCCATATCCGCAGGTGTTTGACATAAGCTCAAAACTTACCTCGGCGCTTAGTATGCTCCGTAGATGTGGGGAAATGGCTTCGGCAACTTAAGATATTCATGAACTAGCAAGGTAATTGCAAACTTCCTTCATATTTTGTGCCCGTTTATATTTAACTCTATAATAAATATAGGCACGTGATTAATTAGGAATGAGGGTCTTGATTTTCATGACCATAACAGCTGTTTTACGCGACAATTGATACGAAAGACCCTTTGATACATAGCTCCGCCTGGTGTCCGGTAGATAGCAAAATGGGGAAAAATTCTTATTGACAGTTTTTGAGTTCGTCAATCGTCATCACTCATCACATTTTGAGTTCATCAGGTGTTGCTTCATGTTTGTTAAGTCTGACTTTTAGCAGCAAATGATAAATTATCTAAAACCTAAATTGCTCGGTAGGAGTTCCCTTACAGCACTGTAAGGAAGAAAGAAAATAGTTTATTACATCTGTTACATAATACGAGAAATACAGCAGAAAAGCTTAGTGGACACTAAGCCTTTCTATTGTATTTGTCATATTATGTAACAGATGTAATTAACTATTTTCTTACTTTCTTTCTTTCAGATACTCCATTAATGGGTGTTAATAGGCTGTAATTATTACGGAGAAAGTACTGAAAAACTTAAAATATATTTCCAAGCTGATTGATACTATCGTTTGATACTAAGACCAAAGATCAATTTCCCGTGAAAGGTTCACTTAAGAAATTTATACCGAGAACGGGCTTTAAGTAAAACGCGGCCTCTAATCAAGGAGGCTTCCGAGATGCGGCTCGTTATGGCATAAGTGGCAGTCGACCGGATCGAAATTGATTGCACATTTCTATTGGAAATTGCCGTAAAATTTACCATTCGTGTTTACTTCTAGAGTTTTTTGCTGAGGGATTAGCGTGATTTCCTGTAGTCATAGAACCTAGTCGAAACGTTATCGAAAATTATTTGTAACAACATTTTGATAGCTCCGGTACATTTCTTCCCGTAGCACAAGTCCTCTAGTATTTGGCGCGAATAAGACCATAGACTTATAATATATACTGTCGTATAGACCACCTGACAACCCGAAAATGCGTGACGATTTTTGATCTGTCAATGTGTGCGTGTGCTAGTGATGTAAATTTTACTATCGATAGTATTGTCCGATCGAGTTAATTTACCTGCGTTTCTAATATGAGAAATAAATAATATGCAAACTTGACAGATTGTGTAATTCAAATTAGGTATCATATATTTTATTTGGCAGAAAAAAAGGTGACGATTGAAAAGTAGATACACATTTTTGGTTGGGGTGATTTTTCAATCGTCGGATGTTATAACATGAGGTTCTCATAAGGGTAAATAATATACACATTTTAAAGTTACTTACTTATTATTCAGGTAAAAACTATCTGACAAATCAGCCCTTACATTAATAGAAATGCAAATATAAAGTTGAAAGTAAACGACAAACATAGTATATTATTTATTCTTAAATTAAATACATATCATAATACCCTTACACCCCCATTACATTTTTAGATTAGTTTTATGTTCTTGTTAAATACCGATAGGCATATCGATAAATTTGATTCAAGCCCTAGCGTATATGTTAACAATTTTAATGAAAAATTTTTCTTCAAAAATTGTGTAATTTACGAACAATAGTACCTTTAGTTATGCAAAATATGAAAGTAAAGGGGAGGATTAACAATATTTTATTTGAAATAGAGAAATATAGACAGAATATAGCGAAAATAAACACATCGTAGCAAATAGGACATGAAGATTAATTACCTGTGAAATGTATATTTTTCAGGATTACTCCTATGATTTACACTGCAATCACTCACAGAACAAGTCAACATTGTTATATGTAATAGTATTTGTCGAAAATAATAAAGGATTTAAACAATAAATTGCAAATACCGAAAGGGCATAAAAACGGTTGACGACTTTTGGCCGACCTGTCAAATGAAAGTGGTTAAAGTTTTCAGTAGACTGCCTCTCTCTTTTCATCTTGTTATAATTCCATAAAGGATTTTCTTCTCTCTCGCACTCTTTGTTGGTCTTTAGCATCTTAAGTTTATGGAATAGACTGACGCGATGACGTGGTGCGAAGTGTGGATTTCCATCAATCGTTTATATTTGCTTTAAAAGTTACCACTTACCATTAGATGTTTTAGAATTAAGATTAACATAAATTAATATTACATTATTATAATTATCTGATAGTCTTTAACGTTTGCGTAGATAGCATGTCTACAGGAACTCATGATCATCATCATCCCACTATTTTTTTTTTGTACAAACTGCAAAGTAACAAGCGAGTGGGATGCTGATGTGATGTACCTAAAGGATTACCATAGTCCACGGACCAGCATTGCAAAACGCGTCCTTTTAAGCCCGGCATCAAAGCCGCTCAATATTGTTCACCACGCATTGTAAACTAAAAAAAAAAAAAACTTCTGGAATGTTTTTCTGTTAAACTGACCGGTGAGGATATTTCAAACTTATCTAAAACTGTATTTAAATTAGATTTTCAAGTATATCGAAATCTTTAATCCGCCATTAAAATTATCTTGTGTCTACAACATAATCCCAATAAGTAAACCAAAAAACTACGATTAGGTTAATATAATTTTAATAGCTTACCGATAAGATAAACAAGGATTTTAATGTATCACAAAATAAGATAAACTTATTCGATCTTATGAGAATTAAATAAATGTTAACTTCTCATACTTATGAAGATAATTTACATTTCAGACAGTCAACTTTAAAAATATGCATTTTATTTTTTTAACATTCCACTTCGCGTAATTACTAAAACCAATTCCATATTCGTCACTGCAAAAGTGTAATTTAAAATGTAAGTTTCAATAAAGTTATGTAGTAAGTGTCAGTGCAATGGCTCGTTGCTTCTGTAGACACAATGAGAAGTGAGTGGGTTCCACGCGGAGGGTGGCCATAAGTCTGGATTTTTGAGATGGGAGAAAACTTAATATTGTTATGTAGACTATAATTATGTAAATCTTTTGAAGAAACAACAGTCAAGTCACATAGTGGTTTGCTAACCTAGGCTACCTAAAACCTGCTCGCACCAGAGCGTAAAAACATAATCATAATATTTAACACTGTCTTAATTATTTTAATTTTTGTTTTTCAACCTTTGAACTTTATAATATTTATTAATTTGCTAACGAGAATCAACCCCTTGTTTTAAAAGGTATTTCCTATTTAATTAATTACACATTTTTCATAATAATTTACTGCTTTGCTGAAAATTCCTTTCTTATCAAATTATGAATCTGTTTCATATTTTTTACTATCCAAAAATTTTTTAACTCGTGTACTTTGAGCTTACACATTAGATTAGCTATAAAAAGGTTTTTTCTTATAAAATATTGTTTTTAGAATAATTAGAGTCTGACTCTATAGAACATTATTTTCTATTTAAATATAAAGCTAATTTTTTCATTTTCCTCTGCGAAAAATCTTGAAAGTGGTAGGCTAACATGGGTAGAAAAGATTTAATATTTCGATTTGACGGTCCTAAAATATGGATTGTTCTATTTGTAGGACAATGCTACTCTTAAATTATATAACTATCAGTTAACAAAAAATCTGCTGGTTAGGGTTCGTTTTAAGGCTCCGTGGTCAACGAGGACTTATTGATTACAGGACCCTAAAACGGAAGTCCCTGCGGGAGAAATTCAATGTTTTTGCCACTAGACGTGGATATGTTCCCGTATATTTTATTCTATATATTAGTTCCCGACCCGGTGGTAGGCACCGTAGTATCAACATTCTGAAAGCATTTTCTTAAAATCTTTTCAGAACTAAAACAATTTTTTTTTTATTTATTTTATGGTATCCCTAGTCCGCATGTGTTCAGAGCACGTGTTTGCCGAGCCGTAGTACACCTGCGTCCCCGGGAGGGCCACCATTTGCACGTAACATTTTAATTTCTCCACACGTGACATGTTGCCAGCTATACAAGTATATGCTTTGTTAAAAATTCACCTCCTCCCGGGATGCGAGATTACATTTAGAATAATTTACATGTTTTAACTAAAATTATGCCGGTAGGTGCTTATGCCATTACTTGCGTGGTATTTTTGGCTTTTTAAAAACTCAACAATCTAGTACCAAATCATTTTTGGTGCATAATATTAAATGTAAGATACGTCAAATAATATTATGACTAAAGTTTAGACTGCGTGTCCTGTAAAACCTACTCGGTACAATGTGTTTTTAACCACCGCTGAATGCAGAGGGTTGTTATTCTTGCGTATCTGTATGTTTGTACGTGGCGTCCTAGTTCCTATTGTAGTGGAACAAATTTGGATCTAGCTTTTAGTTTGGAAGTTGATGATTATTTTAGTTGTAAATTAAGTAACAGATCATTACTGCGTTTTTTGCTTGTCAATTCTAAAGATTTCATTTTAAGGGTTCCGTACCCAAAGGGTAAAAACGGGACCCTATTACTGAAACTTCGATGTCTGTCCGTCTGTCCGTCTGTCAGTCTGTCCGTCTGTCCGTCTGTCAGTCTGTCCGTCTGTCAGTCTGTCTCCAGGCTGTAACTCAAGAACGGTAATAGCTAGAGAGTTGAAATTTTCACAGATTATGTATATCTGTTACCGCTATAACAACAAATACTAAAAATAAAATAAATTAAATATTTAAGGGGGGCTCCCATACAACAAACGTAATTTTTCAAACATTTTTTGCTCGGTATTAATGATGACAACAGGTAGGCACTTGAAATTTTCACAAAGGCCTTAATTGTATGTGTAATTTAATAATTAATAATAATATTTAAATAAAATAAAAATTTAAGGGGGGCTCCCATACAAAAAACACAATTTTTGGTATATTTTTGCTCTATAACGGTACGGAACCCTTCGTGCGCGAGTCCGACTCGTACTTGGCCGATTATTATAATATGTTTCTGATGTCTAGATAATTATGATGAATGATGATGATTGATGAATAAAACGCTTTTCAGTATTTACTCGCCATAATAATATAGTTTGTTGCTCTTTTCATTGCTTAAATATTTACTTCAGCGTGAGTCTTTCCGACTGGATATTTATTTGCACATCATACTGTGTATGGTTCTTTGAATAGCAGCGGGGAAGTTTTAAAAAGCTTTGTGATTTAAAATAAGACTTGAAACGGAAAGGAAATTTTCAGTTTTAAAAGTATTTTATTATACTTAATCATGTGAATTTACCAGCAAGCTAATGCGGTAAATAATTTCACTTTTAAAATTATTAAGTTCACCTTTCGTGTGAACACACACACACAATTGAAGACGTCAGTGGATGAAGAACTTACATTTTATAACATACGGGCAAACACTCTTTTTCTTTTCTTATATCCTCTCACGTCCTTAAATACGTCAAACAAGTAGGTAACTTATACTAATTCATTTTAATAAGACAAAGTTCGATATTTAAATTCGTATTTCGATAAAGGAAACGACAGTGGAGCCAAGTATTGGAAAAATTCTAAGCTAATTACGCCCGTGGCCTAGTTAACGGTAATTTTCTATAAATCATTATTAAAGAGAATTTTTTCAAGACTTAATACCGTCACTCCAATATCACATTGTCCACCCACTCGGCCGCCTATTATGTTCGGTTTTTTATCGCTAAGCCGACATACGGTTTTAGCATTATATCTTAAGTAATGCCCCAGGAATAAAATAGAAGCGGATTATTGAAATAATTTATCGGCAATTCTAGCAACATGTCAGGATAATAATTTTTGATAAGGTAGTAATATATTTTGGGGTTTTCGCGCTTTGCCATCTTTTTATGAGGCTCTTAAGTGTTATTGTGTTTCTGAAATAATTTCTGTACGAAAACTTTGAAGGCAATATGAAACATAATGGTATTATTTCTTGTATTCGTAGCTCTCTTTTATTCATCTTTGCATAAATTAGGAATTTTTAAGGAAATTTTCTTTAGCGTTTACCATATTGCAAATCCCTGCAATGTATTACAAACCAATTTTAGGAAGTGGAAAATTATTTTGAGTTATAATATTATAATACATTTGAATATTAATTGTAAAACAAGTTATTAGCTAAGTCCTATAACGCAATTGGATCGAATATTACTATTTTTCGAGCGTAAATATATGGTAAAGACGTACATAAAGGCTGGTTTACACGTATTAAGTAGATAAGTAGTAACAAAATTCTAATTGTCATCTAGTTTAGTACTTACTAAATTTTAACTTGATACTTGCTACTTGTGTTTACGTGCAATTAACAACTTAAAATTAAGTTAAAATTTAGTTAACTACCTATCAACTTAATACGTGTAAACCAGCCATTAATCTCATGTTGAAAAATTCCACGGACTAAAACATAATTAGAAAGGTCAGACGCCATCTTGGTTTTAAGTATTTATCAAGTTACTTATTAGGCGAGTCGCTGCAGCTTCATAAATTAAACCAACAGCCAAGACTAATGCCTGTCAGTGCACAAGAAGAATCGCTTTATATAAATTCTCAGCTGCAATTAATTTCAGATGTATTGGACGATATCGAACTTTAATTAACCTTAAAAAATTTAATAACGTGCAGCTTTTTAATGAGCTCTTTCTGAACTAATTTGAAAATATAAATAAACCGTTCGTACTAGGAGCTGACTAAATTGGCGTTGATTTTTTTAATTCTTCATTATACCTTATTAGAACAGCGGAGACTAAATCAAATAAAAAAAAAACTCATAAGGGTTTTTTCAATTGTTTTGGTACTTAGTAGTTGATTTTTATAGGCTTTGTATGTACTGGGGTTAAAAAAAATGTGTATTATAAATAAAATATAAGCAGAAACAAAATAATTTCAATGTTTTAGTAGATAGCATTTTACTTTGTTAATATTTTTCAAGTTCGCGAACGTAATATTACGTAGGTACTAAAAATCTCTAAAAAGATCTTCAAACTCTGATTGATGTTGAGACTACGTTTCAGCTCTATACTTTAGAAAATATTTCTGAAGCAGAAGGAGCGTAACGAAACAAAAGTAAAAAGGTAGATAGATTTGTCGGAATAAATCCATTTCACGGAATATAAGTTGCGATGTCGGGCGAACTAATAAAAGTATAGGATGTATAGATAGCACTCGTGCTTTATCTTACCTTTTACATCCAATTTCAATATCCAGAGCCTTGATCGCGTTCCTGATATCGGCTTTGCTTTTGTAAATTCTAAAAGAGCAATTATTTTTGCTGCAGAATTCTTCAGGTCAGGTTTTTTGAAAATATTTGCTCTATCCGATCATAAAGATACAATTTAAAAAAACTTAGGTTGGTGTTGCTGCTTTGATTTATTAATATTTTGTTGGTTAAAGTGTAACTGTTTTACATCCTTCTGTCTATTGATTTATATTTATGGTCAGTAAGGTACGGATACTGACAAAGAACAACCATAACTCTAATGAAATGAATGACCAACGAGTAATTGCTCAGACAAGCGTTCTTTGCTCGGAGAGTGAGCACTTGCATTCATAATGTGCAATATGGTTACCATATGCAATTTACTGTGATGCGACTACCGCAAGGAGAATGCCTCATTATGCACTTACATTATAAAGCACAGGAACCCGCTTATTTTAAATTATTTTGTCCTTAGAACTATGCTCAACATAAGTAGTTTTTAACAGAAAATAAAATAATTATGCTGCTTTTAGATTTAAGTATTTTTTATACCTATTTATGGTTTCTTGTAAAGTTTACCCTACTTGTGAGACAATCAATTTACCTTATAGGCTTTTACTTTCAAGAAAATTCGCCACAGAAACTTTTCCTGTTAAATTCTGTATCAACCCGTACCTACTTCAAAAGAGCTATAAAATCACGCAGGTAAAATGAGCAAACTAAAACGATATGGCACCTTAAATATTTAAATGAGACCGACATTACATTACAGTATATCGGTTCCTTATAACAATAGTAATAGTCGTAAAGCTAACAGCCCAATTCATAACGTATCAGTGTCGAATTATACGTAATATCCCACGTTTACCACAGAATATTGCTTAGGGCCCTCGGAATTGGGGAACGTGATGAAAATTTTACGTAGATAATGTGTTTTAATGCATTCTTTCCGGCGGTATTTTAATTATAGATGATAGTAATTTATGTCGTTCGGATGAAATTTGGTATAGAGATATTAATTAAGGCTCGGGAAAACACATAGTTTTAAACAGAGAAATGGACGGTTTCCGAGTTAAAAGTTAAGTTCTCACGGACAGACGTCAGACATATTAAACTTCTTGTTTAAATGCACTTTTTGAGCTTTTCAAGCCTGATCAAGAAAATGGTATAAAATATCAATGCTATTTTAGATGATAGAGATAAACTACGATAACATGGCGCGCTCCTCCAAATTACTGTTTCAATGTGTGTAGTCACATCCTTACATGAGTTTGTATGTAGTAAGTATTTAACCAATCAACCAGTACTTGTAATATTTCACTTAATGTCACTTATTACCAAGATTTGTTGGTCAACTATATCATAACTAGCCGACCGCGCAAGACAACGCACTTCAAACGTTTTGGATTTTGGAGGGGCGCGCCATGTTAAATCGTACCTAGTTTATCTCTACATGTTTGCTTGAGTGATGGGCTACAAAATTTAATATTATTATGTTGTTGAAAATTATATTATTATGTATGTATTTGTAATACGTTCGGAACAATAAGGCTCCAACTTTTACTAGCTTTAAATACTTTAGTATGTAAAGGTAGTAAACCACTATTATTGATTTATCGGATGCACTTTTAACGGTCATTAAATGCGTGAGAAACTGCGCTTTATCCATAGCCGTGATTATTGCCATATTATGGTGGCTAGTACTGCAATTACAGGGGTTTAATCAATCATCCAACGCTAGTTAGTAGCTATTAGTTGGTAATTAGCTACAGCTGTATGTTTGCTATAATTTAGCAAAATATGAGTTCATAACTTATACTGCGTCTGGGATAATAAAAAATACCTATAATAGTTAAAGGAATGAGAGCTTTGGCATTATTATCCTGACTATTGCCATAACATGACTAAATATGCCAAAGATCTGACTGAATTGGAGAAGGTGACCGCTGGCGCTAACAGAATTGGTCTATTGATTTCTGTTCCTAATTTGAAAATCTATATATATAAAACTCAAAGGTGACTGACTGACATGGTGATATATCAACGCACAGCCCAAACCACTGGACGGATCGGGCTGAAATTTGACATGCAGGTAGATGTTATGACGTAGGCATCCGCTAAGAAAGGATTTTGATAAATTCCAACCTCAAGGGGTTAAAATAGGGGATGAAAGTTTGTATATAAAAATACTTCTTAACGCGAGCGAAGCCGCGGGCAAAAGCTCGTAGAAAATAAAAGTGACGAAGCAATGTACCATCGAGGAAATTAATTCCTAGGCAGTTGACAGACCAACGTCATTTGGTCAGTTCGTGTCAATTCAATGTTGATTTGCGATCTGTCGTTTGGGTTTGACATAACGCGACCAAACTACGTAGGTCCCCCATCTGTCTAGGAATTAACTTCTCTGATAGTACCTGTTTTTAAATTATCGACTTAAGACATTTTGTTTGCTACACAAAAATATTGACAAATTTTAAAAAACGTTTCAACCTACGTTTCAACCTTGGTTAATTTACTGTCTTTCAAATTCAAGTCGGAAAAGAATAAATGACAATTAATTTGTTTTGTTTTAGTGACGCGTAACTGAGTTTTATTTCATCGTCGTTTCATCTACAGTCTAAGAAACAAAGGACAGGCATACGTTGTATTTGATTATGAAGTATGAACAATGGCGCTCAGTAAGGGCAAAGTAATAATAAAAGGCTCCGTATACTTCACCCATTTCTCTACCATTATTATATTAGGGTTCGTCTCTGGTATTCATTTGAAAGCCGGGATTTCATTTCGTTGTATATATTTGCGTCTCATTGTTTCTTCTTCTTTTAAATGAAGTCTTGCTTCATGCTCATGAAAGTAAAGATCTTTTCGTTTCAAAATATTGTTGATTTTTAATGAAGACTATAGTGACGCCTACGTGTATTGAACAATAATTAAGAGGCTACATTGTTTTGGTAAAATGCGGTGTGAGCGTCGTTGCAACGAAACATCACCCCAATAATACACTCAACTGCGTCGCAGTTGCTGTGTATGTTGTGCGTCAACACAGACATTTTGACAGCAGTCACAAGTCACAACTCACAAATGCGTTATGACAGACAATGCATCACTCACCACTTCGTCTCCTGTCTGTCCTTTCGTCAAACGTCAAGAATCGAGATCAACGACGCCATGCATCAATGTATTAACAATAATAATATATCGTATTAAACGCAGTGCAGCGGCTGTGAAAACGCACCGTAAAGCAACGAAGTAATGCGTGTAATGCGGCGTTGCTCCTCTGCGTATTTAAAACTGTAGATCGAAAATATTATGGTAATGTTATATGAGCTTAATTACGAGCCTTAAACCGTGTATAGTCGCAGCCGCAAACATCAATCATTAGCTACCTACATTATTGAAGGTGTTCCGGCCCTATATTGAGTGTGGATTAAGTCTTGAGAGTTAGCGTGATAATTTAAAATATACTTACGAATGCACTCAGAGACATTTAATGATAATAATTAAACTTTAATGACTTTGACAGACAGTATATGGGGGGCCAATGTCAAAATCTTTATTTAATTAGAGTTAAGTAATTAATATTTATTTTAAGAAAATTACATACCTGAAAACTATTTTTATTAATCAAACAAAGAGGCTATTATAGCCCATAATAGGCTATAATAGATAATAATATTGTTGAAAAGTATCGGGCATCAAACCTTGAAGGAGCAATAAACAGACTAAAATTATCTAGATTCTAGATACTTTAATGAAATATCGTTGGTGGTTGGTTGATGAACATTAAAACAAAAATAATACTGTGCTTTATTAAAAAAAATCCAAAAGTCTACATAACTGGAAGAGATTCCAATTGGAATAAGTATTTTGTACTAAAATGTATTTCTAAATTCTTTACTGTAAAGTGGAAACTGATAATGTATTCATAAATAATTAAAAAATAAATTAATAAATGAAATGAAAGTTTGTAGTTTGTACCACACGAGGATCACGTAACAATAATTTTCACCATAATGATACTTAGCACAACGCAATAAGGTGTAGGTGTAAATCACGATCTATAATTATTAGTGAACTATGCGCGAGGTCTGCACGCCCCATCTATCTATATCTATCTTTGACACCGATTTTTAATATTCCTAACTATTGTGTAAAATCACACTGTCCGTTTGATTAATTTCACAAAATAATTGTTATTGAGTATCAATCATAAAAATACATGGGTATAAAATAAAAGATAGATAAATGTTTTAATAATAATTCACTATAATTTGTGTGAAACTGTCTGCAGGTGTACAGAACAACTTAACAGCCGTTTGATAGATGACATTAAATTGGTAGTTTAAAAAATAAATATAGTAGAAATTGATCGTTTTGTCGTAATTACTCCTGATTCTTAAGGTGGCCTTGGCCTCATAAATGTCTTGGATGCGAATGTTCATAAGATAATAAATTAAAATCAGGAATACGAGAGTTCCTATTCAGCCTTTGATGCCAATACTGCTAAGTTAGCAAGTAAAGATCAGGAATATGAGTGTTCCTATACAACCTTGGATTCAATTAATTCTAGCATTATAAATGCGAAAGTATGTCTGTCTGACCGTCTGTCTATCTGTCTGTTACCGCTTTACGCCCAAACCGCTGAATCCATCTTGATGAAATTTAAGTCCCGGGAAAGGGCATAGGGTAGTGCTTATCCCGGCAATATGTACGGTCAAAATCAGGAATATTAATATTATTAATATGTAATTTGCTATACAAGCTGCATAGGAACCTCTGATTTCTTCTTCTGACCTTAAAAAAAAGAACATTTCCCTTGAGATACTCTGCAAAGAAAGCCGTGGACAAATCATATACGAGCTGTGGAATATTTTTCTACGTGACTCCGCAGTGAGACGTGTGAAGTAGAGCTAATCACTCCCCGGGCACCGAGCTCGTGCTAATTACTTCAATGCTTCATGGTGTCGTTTTATCAAACTTTACCCGTTTTACTACCTTATATTGTAGCTGCTACTCGAGATTTCTATATTGTAGATGTCTTTTTATTAAAGTGGCCTAAATAGATTGGAATTTGGATCGTATGTCTTCTTTTTGATGTCTTTAAGGAATGTTTTGTGTTACATTACATTATAATTTTTTAGAACCATAATATCATCAGTTTCTTTTTCATTTAAGTTATTCAACTGACAAAATTTGGTAGGTTTTTTATAGTCAACCAAGACATTAACCTATCAAGCCCCATAAGAGCACACCGGTGCTATTGTTGTCGCGATCACCGGATCGCGACAACAATATAATAACAATAAACCAAGAATCCGCGATCGAAGGATTAAAATATATTCCCAAAATTACTACCTGTTTTCAAACAAGCAAAAACAGACCAATTATTTTGAAGCTGCGATTACTGTCCCATTGCGTCGTAATTTTATTTAAATTATAATGACATTGGACCTGATAGGGATGGTGTGAGGCGTATGTCATATTTCGAATTACCGGGGCGTTTGGCGTAAAGCCCTATCCATATATCCCGGGTTAAGGCTCGATGAATCGAGTTTGTGGGTAGAAGTTATGGTGATGCGATGAAGCCACGTCATTGAATGATAATGCTTTCAAAAATATTATAAAACAAGCCTCTTTTTCTGATCCGCTTTATCCTACTTTATTTACATAATGTTTCCCGCGTTCGTAATATGTTACGTTAGGATTGAAAGTATAGTTATAGGAAATTTTGGTAAGGTTTTTCAGGTCATTTCATAATAGAGATGCTTGGAAATAAATGATTGCATAGTGATGAAAAGTTTTCAATGTCTACATTATTTTTTGCATAATGTATCTGATCGATTTTTTGCTCTGCTTTGTTATACAAACATAACAGAAAACTGATATTAGCACTCGCAGGAAACTCTGTTCCTGTCAAACAACACCGGGTCAGGTTAGAGGAAGTGCGCAAAATATACTACAGTTTCCTTCCATAAAATAAGAATCCGCACTTATCGTGGTTATATGGCGCCTTAACGGCTTCATAGAAACCGCAAGCTTCCGGTGTGGGTAGTAATAAATCAGAACTCGTATTGATATACATCTTGTTATCGTTCGTTTGTTTTGGAGTAATCCGTTGTTTTAGCGAAAGATGTAATCGCTTGAGGATATTCATCAAACGAAGAACCATGTCACATTCAAATTGATCGTCTTTGTAATGGATCATCTACCCCCTTACATTTCGATATATTTTAAATGGAAGGTGTAATTTGTCTTCAATTTATTATATTATTAGCTTTATTTGATCTTTGTTGGTAATTTGTGTTTTAATTTTCATATTATAATGCGGTGATGAATAGTCATCATGCCATTCATTATAATATATATTATACAGATACAATTTTTTTGTAATTTGTATAATTTGATTTCTTACAAAGAATAAGATCATTGTGTAGCAACAAAGAACATCAAGTAACATCTTTATCATCTTTTTAACCCATCAAACCCCGTACGAGTACCGGTGATCGCGACAACAATATAATACAAAAGCATTTCCGATAATCCCCGATCGAAGGATTAAGTAGCCTGTGCTATCGATCTCATAATATTTTCAGAAAATTGGATCAAATAAGCGGAACCCTTCAGTATTGCTTCGTAAATGATATTAGAGTACGTGATATTGAAGCGTGCGATCTTCAGTCAAGCGTCCCACGTTCCGCAAATGTTCGGGGATGATTCACCGAAATGGGTGACGTCAGATTACACTAATGTGATATTACAGGTCATGTCACCGTGAACCTGGTGATTTTTTCAATGTGTGTGAACTCTGTGACACGATTTGAACTACTTCCAGCTGGAGATTTGACTGTTTCAATATACCGCCGTGGTTCGTAATTATAAATGATTTAATTTGTGATAAGTCAAAAAACCGTTTTAAAAAAATTTACATAATTTTGATATTATACCCACTTGCAATAAAATGAAGCTTACAATTATACTTCTCAGTGTCAAATCTGACCAGCATAATGGCAAGATTAAGGTAAAAAACCGGCCAAGTGCGTGTCAGGTCACGCGCAATATAGGGTTCCGTATTACCGATCGCGATAGTTTTTGATAAGTTTTGTATGGTCAATGACTGTACATTTATAACGTGTTTTACACTACTGAACATCATTTCAGTTACGTTTAAAGGAATTTGAACGAAAAGTTCCTTTATAATTCGCTGAATATTTTTTTGTTGATCGACTATTACTCAATAACTTATGAAGTTTTCTTAGCCGTGATAATTTTCCTTTTAAATTCAGCATATTTCCTACTCCCATGAATTTTTTCATATTTCCAAAAGCAACCGTTTAGCTAGTAGAAGGGACACTGGACTCTAACGATTTTTTCCACTTTGAAACTTCATATTTCACAAATGGATGTCTAAATCGAAAAGTGATCTATGAATACTCATCATATTTTTGAAAAACCTATCCAACGACACCCCACACGGTAGGGTGGACGCGAAAAAAATATCATCCCCGCTTGATGTGTATACTGTATAGGGGAATTACCATAAAAAATATATATTTTTAAGATTTTATATAACATTTTGTCGGCATCATTAATATCTGCATTCATGCCGAATGGTCCTTTGTAGGTCCTACAGTCTCTGAGTAAAACCGCAGACAGACAGACGGACGGACGGACAGACGGACGGACGGACGGACAGACGGACAGACAGACGGACGGACTGACCGAAACTATAAGGGTTCCTTGTTGACTACGGAACCCTAAAAAGGACACAGTAGACAGATACACGAAAAACATAATATTCAATCTCCCACTGTTGTGTATTTAAATGATAACTTAAGTAGTAATTTGATGAAGACGTTAATAGAAAGTATAATATGGAGTTTAATATTTACTGGCCTTTTTTACATTTTCTATGCAAGTCCTTAATTAGTCACTAATGTCTCGCAGTGTGAACTAATAAAAGGTTTAGTGTAAACTAATAACTTTACAACTTGATAGTATCATGAAACTGCTTTTTATTTTATTTTTTCCGGTTATGTAGTGCTTGCTATGGTTTTCATAGTGTTTGGCGTGTCAAAAGCGTGTTATATCGGCAATAACAAGACATTTGTGTCTTAGCGCTGATTGCGGGTAGAACGGTAGTTTCGTGCCCGCGCCACGCCTAGGTAAGTCACACTTCAGTTGCTCAATCACTTTATTATTCAAGTATTTTATCGCCAGTTTCCATGAACAAGTAATTCCATATTGGCATGCAGAAAATTACTTGATTGTTCCAAACTAAGCAATACTTTAACGGGTGATTTCGTTTATAGGCTTTAGGGTGATGCATACAACCTTACACGGTTTGAATTTACATGTAAATTACGTTAGTTAGGTACCTATGCTTTTGCATTTTTTAATTCCTTTTTTTCATTAAAACTTTCATACGATTTTCTTAGTATTTTGTTCTTTTTATTGTATTCCTTAAGAAATATAGTACCTACATCGTTATTTTTTTACTAAACAACTAAAATTACATTTCAGAACAAAACATCCCCGATCCATACTTTAAATTGCAAAAGTCTCTTTGCTGTCGCATTAGGGTGTTTGCAATTCTTGTTAGACTTCCATATTTGTCAAAACATCTGATACTAAGCCGGCAAGGAATAGTGGAGAAAATCCCTGCACGATTGAGCTATTTAAACTAGATCTAGAAGTTTTATAGGCTTAAGAAGAATATGCTTGTTAACTTAAAAGAAAAAACTTTGTTCTTGCGAACAAAAATGTATTCAAAGCTGTGTAGTCTAAGAAGGTCGAACGAACGAAACGTTGACGAAAATAATTACGAATAATATAAATAATTACTACTCATTTATGATTATAATAGATATTATGTTTTTAATTTTATACAAGTATGGAGGAAATTTTACACATGGCATAATTCACATAGTTATGGAAGTTTTAATTTCTGTATCTGAGTGAAATCAATGTTATTCTCTTGTTACAGTGCCAACATCGGACGTCCAGGGCGTGCTGGGGAAAAAGGCATCTCTACCGTGCGACATCCAGCCGCTCCACTCCGACGACGCGGTTGTCATGGTGCTTTGGTTCAAGGAGTCGGATGGGGAGCCGTTGTACAGGTAATTGACATAAAATTCTTTAATGTTGGTTCAACAAATTTCTGAGATAAAAATAAGTTGATACAAAGGAAAATCACAGTACGCCTACCTAGACACTGTTCTTCTCGCTGTTTTTGAACCTCGGGTGGCAGGTCAGTAAGTAGGTCATTTCTGATGCCATTCGTCCCAAGCTCTCAAGCTTAGGCTGATTTTACATTCACGCTGACCTGACCGCTCGCTGACTGTCGGCGCCGATACCGAAATGTATGCAATATCAGCGCAGACCGCTACGTGTTATTCAAAAACGCTTCCTACAATTTCATACGTCTCGGGCCATCAGCGCCAACGGTGCGCGTGCAGTCAGCGTGACAGGAGAATCAGCCTTATTCCGAAATAAATCAATTTCATATCATTGTTGCAGAGTACGACATCCGCGGGCGTCCTTAGTTCTGACAAGTTTCAAATTGATTCCGAAATAAATTAATTTCATTGTTTCAGCTACGACATCCGAGGGCGATCCTACAACCAGCCGAAGCTGTGGTCTTCCCCGCTGGTGTTCGGCAACCGAGCCTACTTCCGCGGCGGCGCGACGCCCGCTGTGCTCATGATCGACAATGTGATCGCCGCGGACGCCGGCGTCTACCGCTGTAGGGTCGACTTCAAAAACTCGCCCACTAGGAACCTGAAAGTTAATTTTAGTGTAATTAGTAAGTATTATCTTATCTTTGATTTATTATAAATATTATTATTGTAACTAGACAAACATCCCCATACCGCCCGCGTTAGGGCTCCCACACAAAACTGCGGATCGCATCGCAATGTGATTTTTAGGGTGAAACGAGCGTAATTTGTAAGTTGTCAGTCGCAGAATTTCGTGTGGCAGAAATTCTGCTGCATTCAGTTTCGCGGGAAAAGTAGCTTCCCTGCAGTGTCCTCTTAATCCCTGCCCAATTGCATAAAAATCGGTTATGTAGTCTTCATAAATCTTCTTATAATATTAGTATAGATTTGGTCACCGTCACGTGATCATATTATATTAGCTGCATAGTGTTTTAACTAAGTACTAACTGTATAATGTTATACTTAATGATATCATTAGCTTACTCAAAATCAATTGAAAGTAAACGCAGAATCAACTATTCGAAAGCATCAGGCCTCTATATAATTTGCTTCCCATTATAACTAACCTTAAAGTACCATCGAGGAAATTGATTCCTAGGCAGTTGACAGACCAACGTCATTTGGTCGGCTAGTCTCAATTCAATGTTAATTGTGATCTGTCGGCTGGGTTTGACAAAACGTGACCAAAATACGTAGACGTCCCCCATCTGCATAGGAATTAACTTCTCTGATAGTGCATTCAGAAAGCTTCAAACTGCATTTCGGTTCATCTACTGTAAATTAACTTATGATTTCGTGTTTAGTACCACCAAATAGACCTACGATATACGACGCGAAACGAAGAGACAGAACGAAACTCGTGGAGCCATACAACGAGGGAGTTGATGTGGTCCTTATTTGTGAAGTTGAAGGAGGTAAGAAATTATTTTACTTTACTTACTTAAAATATATTATGATCAGAAAACAACTAGGCTCATAACTACTTATGACTTCCTTTGATATTTAAGTAATCAGAATGCAACTAGACTCATGACTGCTTATGACGTCCTCCGACATAATATTATCCACATATCACATAATATGAACAATGCACAAACTATTCAATGACCCTTGACTGTAAAATTAAAAAAAGAGCTTGATATACAAGACAAAATAATATAAAGCCTATCCAGTGTGGAACTATTATTATTAGTACTAGACTAGGTCACTACACACACTACTGACTACACTAATTATTATGATTGTTACAAAAAACTTTTTTTAAATTAGATGACTGGCTAGTGCGACCCGACAAAACCCCGAAAGAACCAAATGGGTTGCCCTACTACATTGATTTATTCAAAATGTCGAAATTTTCAACTCGTTTCCTTATAGCCTTTCATTCGCCGTGGATGGAAAACACAATCTACAGTAGCATAATGACAGCTTGTCAGCTAGATTGATGAACGGGTAAACGAAAATTACATTAATTACCTTACCGTAAAACCCTGGTCATTATTGATTCGACAGAAACTCAAGTTGACAGTTTTCATTTTAGAGCCAACGTTACGGGGGAAAATGAAACACTAGGAATAATTATTTAGCCGGACAACCAGTAGGAAAACGTATAAACGTATACCTAATTTTCAATGAAATTTTTATATAAAACAGTAAAATTAACAAATTAAATTGATCATATTTCCCGGGTACAACAGCACTAGATAATAAAAATACGCGTACAATAGTAATTTCTTTCGAAAGTTCAATTTTATTGAATTATCAAATTTTATTTGTACTGTCATGAATCAAATGAAAACAACATTATTTTTAACGCCCTCTTATCTAATCTGCATCTCCCATTACCTCGATATCACCGGGCCAGATAGTGTGGGCCAGGAATTGTGATTGTTATCGAATAAATCGAAAAACCCATCGACCACCCATATTTACTACCATTAGTGGGTTTTTTTGTATCGTTTATAGGTCGATTGTGTGACACCTCGTTCTTATTGTTCGCATTCAACCGACTTTTTGTTATTTCATTATGTAGGTGTTCCAGTAGCGCGTGTTTTGTCAAATCACTTCAGCGGTCGTAGAACGTTATTATTATTGTTATTATGCAATAGCAAGTTAAAATGAAATGCTTATGTGAGGCATAATGGTTAGTATAATATTAAATTTCATTGCGCATACAATTTTTAGAATAATGCCACAATGTCTATTATTTTGGTAAAGTCTTTGTAATGTTACAAATATAAAATTATGATATTAAAAGCACTAGAAATCATATTTCGAATTTGATAGTTTGTAATCAATGTAAAACATAATACTTCTGGAACTTTGTTGTAAAATTCGTCGAAAAATTACGTGTAAACGCTGGGACATTGTTTGTTGTTTTTGAAATGTAACAAGATCCTCTTGACAAGTATTTTCTTGCCATCAATGTTCGTGGACTGAGGTATTGTAGCTTCGAGTCGTTATTATGCTAAGTACTCACATACGGTTTTGCTCGATAGTTTTACTCGAAGTCGAGCAAAAACCACCGTGTGGACCGCAAAACTCACGGCTCGAAGGCTCGCATCGAGCCAATTTGAAGGCTCGAATCGAGCCGGCTTGACAATTTTTTTGACACTAGTTTTTATTATTCGTAGCTAATTTCCTTCAAACTGGAGTAAAACTATCGAGCAATGCTGAATGTGTGAACGAAAGCCCGAGCCGTGGTTTTTACTATACGTGATTGCTCGATCGAGCAAAACCGTATGTGAGTACTTACACATAAAGAAACATTCAACCTTTTGTTAGTCTGGTTTATTTCCTGTAACAAAATGCTATACCTACAGGACGCAATAAAATATGATGAATCACAATTATAATATAATAATTATTATAATAATAATTTTATAAAGAAAAGAGTGTGAATGACCGAGATGCGCTAAAAATCATATCCCCATGTCTTTGACTTAAGTTAGTTTACCAGCAATTAGGACTAATAATAAAAAGTAGGTTTCATTCATATCCTAATGCATATTCCATGACATATAAAATTCACGTAGATACCTACTACTGCTTCTATCGAATATTTGAGCACATACATTGTACCTAAACAAATTTTGTTCTACGTAACTCAGTATGCGATGTTGCATCTGCGCTTTGCTGTGTCTGAGCAAAGAGGACGCTTTGCATACAAATGCATATCTTTGGCAAAATAGATTTCGGTTTTATACCAAAGAAAAAGATTTCTCGGGGCGATAAACTATCGTGATAGTCCCATCAAATGCAAAATGGCAAAAGGTAAATTTCATTGAATCAGTATTCAGTAGAGCTTATCTAGTTTTATTGGATATGAATTGCGATAAAAAACAAAAGCCAAAAACAGAATTTATTCACATGGCATAAAGCTTAGCACAAACCTACGCGACCACGCGACTGCCACAATAGACATAACTACCAGTAGTTCGACTGCAAAGAAACGGACAGGTTTCAATATCTGTCAAATTCGTCGGGTTTCACTAGGATTATGAACGGAATGTGGATCGCGCTGGCTGATATAATTTATTTTTAAATATTTAAAATAAAGATTTCAAAATTGGATTCTGATAATTTTAATCGCATGTGCCAAAAACAAACAACAATACGACCAAAGAGGAACACGTTCAGCGAATATGTCATAGTTTTAAATTCGTAGGTAACAAGTCAACAACCCTAGCGACGATTTTCGTCATAATACGTCAAATTTAAAAATTTCAACATCAGTTCTAAGTCGGCATACTCTATAATTCTGTCTACTCTGCGACTGCGAAGCGGCAGCGTCAATACAAAACACACATTTTTGACAACTTGTCAAATGTGTGTTTTGTATTGACGCTGCCGCTTCGCAGTCGCGTGGTCGCGTAGGTTTGTGCTAAGCATAAACATTAAACGTCTACATGCGATCTTAGTTTAAATCTTTGGAATACTTAATTTACTGTTTTTTTTTTTTTAACTTCGAATTTGTAAAAAGGCATTCTTCTAATTTTTTTATATTTCAGGTCGGCCACGGCCCCGAGTCACGTGGTATTTGGAGAACGTGGTGATAGATGACTCGTACGAGCAGAGAGCTGATGGGATCACAGTCAACACCCTCACCTTCCCCAACGTTGGGAGGCAGCATCTCAACGCGAGACTCGTCTGTCAAGCGTCAAACACCAACCTCGCCCCACCTGAAACCAAAGTTTTAATCTTAGATATTAATTGTAAGTATTTTAGTTATACGTTCCGTATTTGAAATAATATGCAGAGCATGAACGTAGAAAAAAAGGCGGACGGAGTCTTATTATACACAGCACTCTGTCTTCAGAGTCGGCCAGGCTGACTGCATGTACACGGTCCGCATGCACACATTCTTACGCTAGTCCGGACATTTTTGACAGGCGTAAGAATGTGTGTGTGGCCGATTCTGAAGACACAGTGCTGTGTATAATAAGACTCTGTCCGCCTTTTTTTCTATGTTCATGATGTAGAGCAATTTATTTTTAGAATATCTATTCGAGTAAGGATTGACAATCGATAAAAAAGGAACAGGAAAATCTGTCTATCTTTGTAGCTTCTGATAATATTCCGAAAAGGAATTTCCAATATAATATGGGGCAGGCCTTAAGATTATTTCTACGTTTCACTTTTGATTAAACAAGCGATAAATTCTTTGATTCCTTTTGAGCTAGCTGCCTGTCACGTCAATGAGAAATAATATTCTTTTCTCGGAAGGTTTCCGAAAAGACTTTGAAAGTAAGTATCATGTCAAATATTTGGCGAACTACTAAAACTAAAAGCTGACGAAAATTACTAAAAAGGAAATTCTAAATGCTTCAAAATATTATTATTTTCATACAAATTAAATAAACTTTGACATAAAAAAAATTGCTGATACATAAATACATGAGCGTATTTTAGAATTTTTAATAAGTTTTTAAAACAATAACTATTTCCAAAAAAATTTGCGACTGATACTTTTCTATGTATTTATCACAAATAAAAAATCGGCGGCCAATTCAAACTAAGCCTTTGCGGTTTATTGATGAGGGTGTTGGATTAAGCAATATTAGTTATTGGAATTATTGGTGTGCCATGATAAGTGTTGACCAGTTTTATTAAATTAAATTAATAATGTAATAAACTAGTGATGTTATTGCAAAATATGATATTGTTCTCTATTATCATAATTTTAGCAAAAAGCATATTACATAATAAATTGTGACAATTCCTTTTCAACGGAATAAACATGTGTCTGTTTTATGTTAAAGGAGATGGTGTGACAAATCGTGTTTAATTTACAGTGAAACCGATAACAGTGAACATATTGACCAAAGAAAAGCAAGTGTCAGCTGACAAAAGGTATGAAATCGAGTGTAAGACGACCGGCTCTCGACCTGAAGCATCTGTCACTTGGTGGAAAAATAACAGGCAGCTCAAGCGAATGGCGAAAAATGTAAGAAATTCTCCCTTAATTATTGGACATTCCCTACGCCCATAATGATGTTCATTATTGTTTTCGTGACATTTTTTTGTGAACGCAAAAGATCTTGATGTCCTCATTTCTTTTGTTGGTATTGTTTTGTTAATTTCTTGTTAAGAGAGGGTGATTTTTTTAATGAATGCCACCAAGACAGTAATGATAATTTTTATCATATTTTATATTTCTTTTAATTGCTTCTTTCTCTTCGATGTCTTTTTAACGTATTTAAGGGTGCTGGCATACGTAAGAATCATGATCATCATTATTTTCACGAGTGTAAACCAAATTATTACGATTCTACGACGATCACTGATTAGATTTCTTTTCAAAAAGAGATTTAAGACACTTAGATAAAGATAAATATCTTTTTAATGTCTTGTAATCCGGTGATTACTTTTATGTTACAAAAAGCTTCTTGCTCGGTAGCAAAAAGCTTTTTGTGACATCAATATAAATATAAGCCATTTAACCTGAGTCTTACATACAAATAAATAACAATGTGCAAAGTCTTGTTTCATGGAACCAAGTGTTTTTTGATTCAAGAAAGATTAGATAAAATCAGGGAAAGATTTCGAACCCCTTTTTGTAAAATAAAGGAAATCAGCTTAGGCATAATATTGCAAAAGGTCTTTGTTGCAATCTTAAAAACAGTCATGGGCATTTTCAATTTTTATTATTATCCACGTTATGGGTAGGTTTAATGTTAAAAGTATTGTTAGGCCCTGAAAGAGTATAATATTGTAATTAATTTTTTGTACGCTTACCTGTACAGAAAAAGTTTGCTAATTGTTTGACAAAGCACTTAGATAAGGTAGGTATAGTTACCTATTATTATATTATACTCTTTTTAACAACAGTCCAAATGAAAAAAATGTGACATAAACATCTTTAATTCATGAAGCCCCAAGCGGCCACATCCGGCCGCGATAACAATGAAAAAGCTATTGTGTCTCGTTTTGCCACGACTGATGGGTTAATTGCAGTAGAATGTTGGAATACAGAAACAATGTTAGAGACAATAAAAGTATAGGATATTTAATTAATTAGATGCATTTTACAGTTCTCTGAAAACAACGAAACGCTGAGCGTACTCAGTCTCGTGCCGGGAGTGGAGGACGACGGAAAATATTTGACGTGCCAAGCTGAGAATAAGCACATACCTGATTCCACTATTGAAGACAAATGGAGGCTAAATGTACACTGTGAGTAGGGGACTCTATGTTTTATTCATGCCAGTATAGAATTCAAAATGCTCTGTGTCTGAATTTAAAGCGAGATCATCAAAGGGTTTAGCTCGACCTGAGCTGATGAAGATATATGATCGAGTGCAAAAAGCAAACGTTTCAATGGATTCTCTCAGTTTATAATTTAGTTTTCAGTGGAAGAAGTTTTATGTCAAGATAAAATTTTCTCTCTTTTTGTTTAGTATTTGCCCTATAAGTAAAAAAGTGTGGCACTCGGGGACTGCCGCGGTAAAGCTATTGCGTAGCATTTTTATCAACTGCAATTATAATTCGTATTCGTCTAGTCGCACGTACACAAACACCATGCCGAAATCTGCCGAATTGAAACTACTTTAGAAGATGTACGGCTTTCAACGCCGCACCGCTGTGTTGGTCGGAGTGGGTAGTGTTAGGTTTATAGTCGTTACGGAAATTATTGATGCGGTCGTCGCGCTCAAAGCTTGTATAAAAGCTAGGCAATAGCTTAAAAACTTATAATGCAAATAGCTATAACATCACGGTCTTCTGCCTATTTCTGTCATGCGATTTTTTTACATGCCAGACAAACATAAGCAGTCAGTATAGTTGCAGTATAAATATTTTTATTAATACCTAAAGTGGACGGGGAAATCTAGAAGGATAGGTACGTAATTACTAAGTAAAGGAAAAGCAAATTAAAATAAAGTTAAATTAGCTTTTTATCAATTGTGCCTTGATTAAATGATTAAGAAAGGTCAACTTAATTAACTTCTTAATTAAGTAGATGCAGTTTCCAAACTAAATGTTTTGAAAGGAAACTGTAAAACAGCACGATAAGATTATTATTTTTATGTTTTAATTTAAATATCTATGTTGTATGACATACTTAATATCCTAAGATCCGACCGTAAAATCCTGCATGAATCGTTTTTTTCGATCAAATATATTTTAAAATAATCTTTAGAACGTATAGAATGGATTAATGTTGGGTTGCCTTGTTAAAAGTAGCCGCAAGTACCTCTAATTGAGCAAAATGAAAGCCCGTAATACTTCAGTGTATTTAATAGAAAAGTAAGAACTAAGAAGCAATGACATTGATGAATGACAGAACACTACGCATAAAAATAAAAACGCCTGTTAAATAAAAATAGCAATCTAGCGGGTTCTCGACGTCCTCAAATCCTGCCAGGCATAATACTTGTAGGCCTGAACATTTGTCATATACAAAAGTGATGGCAACCCCAGTTTGCGGCTATCGTGCAACTGGCAACCATGGATATTCATGTACAAAATGCATAAAACTTTAATTTTGTATCAAAATTTTTAAAAAATCGATGCTTCAATTTTGATGAAGAACTACATGTCTGTTTGCGGGCTGGCAACCCTAGGTTGCGGCCGACTTAGAGCTGGCAACCATTTATACCTTATTTTGTCTCGTCATTTTCTTTCAAATGATGTAAAATTTATTGAAAAAAAAGATACATGCAAATTTATGCATTTATCTCATGAACATTAAACTTAATTAGAGGTACTTGCGGCTACTTTTGACAAGGCAACCCAACATAAATCCATTCTAAACGTTCTAAAGATTATTTTAAAATGTATTTGATCGAAAAAAACGATTCATGCAGGATTTTAGGGTCGGATCCAATAGTATAAGAATATATGTATTTATTCATCAATTATGATTCGCATGAATAAAGATCGGTACAATTTCTTAAAAAAGGCGGTGGTGAGTTTTGTTTTATCGAAAATACTAGAGCTTCTGTACGTAACCCACACGCAGTTTTTACTGTAAAGCTTATGAATAATGTTCGAAAATGCAATATTTAACAATAATTTTATTTTTCGAACGCCTACAAAATACATATTATACTATAGAAGGGCAAAAGGAAACCATTTATTAAGAGGTTGCTCTCCTCTTTTGTATGCGATGTCGCTTTATTACAGCTGCCGTGCCAGAATGATAAATTGAAAATGATTATATCGACAAAGACAAAATTTAACATACGATCACCTTCAAAGGTAGAGTGTAATATTTTTTGATAGACAGGCTTTCACATATTTTTCCTTCGTCGTCAGGTGAGTTCATACCTGGAAAAAAGCTCGATAAAAAACGATCTTGAGTCTTTATTACACGAAATAAACAACCAACTTGTACGTCATGTAATAAAAATACCATATAGGCTATAAAATATTTATTTTAATTAAGGGCATTCCCTACGGAGATTCCGTAATTTACTGTATTTAAAGCCATATAAACTCATAATCTGAAAGCTACAAAGTTATAATAAAAATACAGCAATAATCTTCAGTATATCAATATTCCTTTCCCCGTTTTAAATTTTCTATTTTTGTTTATTATACTCATTATATCAGCTTCCAAAGTAATACCAATTTATTAAAATTCAAGCATACATTCAGCATCTCCTTAGGATTTACAAATTACTTTTATTTGAAACTCACGCCAATAGATCGACAATATCATAAACTACATATTCCCCGTTTTTTTTAGGACAATTTTGAACTAAGATCAGTAAAAATAATAGGGTTTTGGCGCGATCTCGGCAACGCGGCAAACGTATGGCCAAGGTCGTTTGCTCGGAGGACGGCCTTAAGAGTAAATTTTGTCTAGGTATTTTACTTGAAACATTGAATAAGTAAAATTTTATAACATGTACCTCTTCATTGCCCAGATTATTATGTTTATTTTAATCCACAAAAAGCTTGCAAAAATACAAATGAGGTTAATGCTAATCTTATTTCCAAATCTCTCTGAACTTTAAAAACTCGCTGATGTAGAAGGCCCCTACGGTAGACATTGATAATAATCAAATTCGGGCAAAAAATATTTTTATATCAAAATTTTAAGAAGCAGCTGAATAGAAAGATAACATTTGTAACGTATACAAATTGTGAGACTCGTGATATTGTTTCTAAAAGACGAATATAAGAAACCAAGAAAACGCGAGGACAGAAAGACAATTCTAAGGTTTTACTGGAAAAAGAAAACATAATATTTTATTTAAATAATTTAAATCCAATTTACTATGCGTTTTGTTCATTATCATCATTAAACTTAACTTATTACTATTATTTAATGTCATTTTAATAAGTCTACCGGATACATTATAGACACGTCTGCGACTTTCACATAGAAAATATAAACAGGCAAATATTAATGTTCTTTATGCATGAAATGAACGAATTTGTTTGTATTTACTTTGTTGGTTTGTAATGAATGAAATATAATAATTCACAAAAACTTTCCAAAGTTTTTACAGACTTTACCTAATATAAATTGTACGTCTTATTATGATCAAGGATTTTATTATTATTGTTGTAGCAAGATACTTTTAGTAAAATCAATTACCATTTCGCGATTCAAACAGTCAACGTTACTTTATAAAGCTGAAGATGTTTCACGATTTCCTTTTGTTTTCAATTTCGACATAATTCGAATGTGCTATTCAAAAGTAACCCAATTAAAAATTTTTCAACTTTTGCAAAACACCGAGTCGACAGCAGACAAACCCTTAATCAACTTAAGTCTAAAGCCGCATTAATTATCACGAAATTAGAAGTGAAAGGCTAAAATTGCCAGAGTTTATTACCTTCAAACTTTATATCCTTCCTATAAAATATTACGATCCGGCCGCCTTGAAATACTTTTTGCACCTTATTAATTATTCCGCACAACGTTTCACAAGACTACCCCATCAACCCTCCGATTTCAAGTAGTGTACAAAAAACGTTAATTAATTTTGAAATTCAATTACCTACCACATTTTTGCTCCAGATAGGTCTTTAAATTGCAGGCAACTTTTTTCACAGCCTTATTTGATATTCTCATCCGATACAAGAAATACCTTAAAAAATACTGTAGTACAGATAAGGGCATCAATTTGAAATAGTTTTGGTCGATATAATATTATAAAGGCATGACATTCACAAGACGGCTGCATTAGTTCAAATATTCCCCACGCGCCAAAATATTGCATATTGGTGATTGTATCATTTGATGACAGACATTTAATTTTTCAGATGTGCCAGTAGTTGATTTGAAAATGGGTTCAAATTTGAATCCAGACGAAATAAAAGAGGGGGACGATGTGTATTTTGAATGTACCGTGAAAGCTAATCCCAAAACACACAGGCTGGTTTGGTTTCATGATGTAAGTATAACACTTAGAACTAAACAATAACGAGGAAAGATATTTCAATAAAATATCACAACAATAATATTATGTTCATAATCCATACTATCCATATTTGATATTATAAATGCGAATTAGCGAAAGTGTGTCTATCTGTTATCTCTTCACGCTTAAACCCCTGAACCAATTTTGTTGTTTGGTATGGATATACTTTGAGTCCTGGGAAAGGAAATAGAATACTTTTTATCCCGGAAAAATGTGCGGTTTGCGCTCTATAAACGAATTTTAGCGCAACAAAGTTGCGGCATCTAGTAGATAAGAAAAAATAATAATAAAAAAAATTGCAGAACACTGAAATATTTCACAATGAAGCAGCAGGAGTGATATTGAGTGCACAGAGTCTTGTCCTACAAAGCGTGACGAGAGCAGCAGGTGGGGACTACACTTGTATGGCAGCGAACAGCGAAGGAAAAGGAACAAGCAACCCGGTGTCGCTGCTAGTCCGATGTAAGTCATTTTCCTTCGAGTAATCTCTTAGCAGACGAGCTTACAGATCGCACTTCGTCGCACTAAGCTAAGAATTTATTACCGGCTTAAATTTAGTTTGTTCAAATTTTTTAGTTACTCGAGTAAACTTTAATTCTTTCGAAGGACATTCATTATGCTAGTGATAGGAAATTCAATAAAAGCATTTCAGTTAGATTTTCCTTTCAAAATCATAAATATTCTTCGTATACTCTAGCTATATTGAGTTTAGTCGTTATTTATTTGTTTAGTAAATTGGAACATTAAGTCTAGGGTTGATATCGGATGCACATCGATCGAGCCACATTCCGTGTTATTACAGAGAACAAATGTGAAAGATAAAAACAACAGTTTTATTGGCGCTGAGCAATGATTGGATTTTATGAATTGTAATTGGATTCTTGTTTTTATTCTTTCCAGCTGTTGCTGAAACAATTTGATATTCTAATTGGATACTTTTTTGTTTGATCCAATTGGTGTCCGAAGAGTATTAAGCGAATGTTTTAGCAATTTAAATAGCGCCATTGGATTTTCAATTACTGGCTCAATGACTAAAACAATAAAACGTCAATAGTACAAAACGCGTTAGCATTTTACTGAACTGTACAAAATATTATATTCTCTAATAATATTAACTGATAAAAAGACATTAATCCTTCGATCGCCAATTCTCGGAAATCTTTTGCTATCGCGGCCCACTTGGGCCTTACGCGGATTGATAGGTAACGAATGCGTCGTTATTAATAAAGTAATATAATATAAATTTAATATTCAATTATTTTAAGTAGACGTGATAAATGTATTAAAAAAAGTTTCTTTTTGAGCAAAACTTCAAATTGGCCTTAAAAAGAGCCATAATTAATTCGCAAAATGGATCTTTTATCAAATCAAATTTATCAAAATAAAACCTAGTTTATACCAAACCTCGGTAATGAATTAAATTTCCATATTATGACGCAAATAGGATTTTTTCATAAAACTAACTTCAAAACTCCATTCTGATATTATTTCAAAGCTAAGAGCAAAGTCACGGATTCCATAAAGAACATTTCAACTTTTAAAGCGACCGTGCCATAATTATTAGCTAAACTTTCAAAGATTTTCTAGTTTAATATCAATCCTACTTTTAGTAGTTTTCTTTATTTTATCGAACTAACTCTTCCGGCTCTTCCCAGCTGAGTCTTGCGATTTTGTTTTAACGATCTTGTTATTGTCATTTAAGAATTTGTCTTGTTTTATACAGTTTCAATTGTTGTTGAGAACTTTTAATAGAATGTAAAGTGATAGCTTGACTTTTCTCTCAGTAAAGATTTTATATAACGCTTGATTGTGAAACTTTCGCTGCGATGTTTTCATTTTCTTTTTTTTATTTTGAATAAAAATCTTTGTATTTTTGTGTGAAAATAGTGGAAATGAGCAACCATATTTTAACATAGCGTCTTTTGCTTTTTCATTTATAGAAGCGCTATATTTACTACGTAGACATGACTACATTTTACTTAGTTCTTCATACAAAACCCCGAAATTATTTTTGTTTTTCTGGTCAATGTGCCAAAACTTGTCAGATTGCGATTTGTGTTTATACGGATACCGGACTATATTTTTGCATTTTTTTCGGTATTTGTTATCACATCGACTATGACTTGAAATAGGAAATCTACGAAAATATCTAACAGAATAATCTTGTTTAATATTATACAATATGGAACTATAATTAACCTTCATTAGGCTCTAGAATTAAGAACATAGTTTGTAGAACATATTGTAGTTCATATATAATTGGGCCAGTAACTTCTTGATATATATATAAAAAAAAAACAGTATAATTATGATTTCACGCAGATGCACCAGTATGTGCGGAGAGGCGGGACAGCGAACTCTTTGGTGCCCTCAAACATGAAACCGTCTCTCTCCACTGCTCTGTTGACGCCAATCCAGCACTAGTCTCCTTCCACTGGACCTTCAATAACTCCGGAGAGCAAACTGAAATACCTCCTAGGTAATACTTTTAATTATATGGCTTTATGCAGATAGTAATGTAAAAGTGAAGCAGCTCATAAAAATAACTCAATCGATCAAAATTGAAGATGTGAGTGGAAGAACACAATAACTAACAGCAAAAAATTGCCATTTCTTACATAAATTGAGGTTTTAGGCCAGAAAAATGAATCAAAATAAAAAAAAATGTGCAATTTATATAATATCTAGCCAGATACATTAGCCAGGTGATGAAGTAGATATTTAAGTTACAAGGTCTGTTAAAATTTACGGGAAAAAATGAGTAACTGTCCGAGTGTTACAAAATGTTAGTTATCGTGTTCTTGAACTCACGTCTTCAATTATCAAATTTAGATCTCTTGTATAAAATCTAATTGCTTGTTCTTAATGTTCTTAAAAAGTTCGACCAAACAATTCCTTAATTTGTCAGGAGAGGACATCACTTAAAGTCTTGTCTTATCGGCTAAATCGTTTAATCCTCTTCCATTGACTAAACCCAGATTACACGCTTCTGCATAACTCCGGAATTTCGCCTATATTAATTAGGTACTTGGTTAAACAATTATCAGCTTTGCACTAGGTTCATGAACCGGTTATAATTATATGAGAAAGACCAAAATTCGCAAGCAAATTAATACAAGCTTAACATGGAAAATTATATTAACAGATTATACAGCAGCTACGGACATACGTCTACTTTGAACTATACCCCGACTACTGACATGGAGTATGGAACTTTAGCTTGCTACGGCGAAAATGCGGTGGGACAGCAAAAAGTGCCGTGCCTCTTCCAGTTAGTAGCGGCCGGTAAGTTTACTCGATTTATTCTGGAGGATTTTTAAAGAGAGAAGTGTCTCAGCATTTTAACCAACAATTTCGATGCGCTTTAAATGTTTAGGATAATGTGGATTCTTGCAGGTCGTCCTTTCCACCTACAGAACTGTACAGTTGCGAATCAGAGTTTGGACGCGTTGTATGTAGAGTGCGTTGAGAATTTCGACGGTGGTCTTCCTCAGACTTTCCTCATGGAATTATTGGAGCTTCCATCTTTAACTGTAAGTGTTTTGATTTATATTTACGGCCAATAAACCATAACAGTTTATATACTTACACTACATTTTTCCGCTAGAGAGTTTCAAATATTATCAAATTTCATCAAAAATTTGATAATATAAAGCTAAGCTAAACAATTAGCTTAGCTTAGCTTTATAAATTTGACTCCAAAACAGTATCTTGTATTGACAAACAGAATAATATATTTTCGTCCCATTCACATTATCGCTAGCTTTAATAATTCAATTAATTCAAATGAATTTGCCAAGCGTCATTCTATTGTCAACAATTTAATTATTTAAATCATTAATTAACTGCTCCTCCTCATTACTGCCAGCGAGATAAATCTAAAATAATATGAGTACACAGTTAAGATTTCCCATACGCATCTTAATGTACGAAACTTATACAGTATGCTGTTGGAAAATGTATCTACTTACGTAACACACTGTGCTAATCTTAAATGATTTTAACTTCTATTGAATATTCTATTAAAACTTATTCAGGTAACGTATTTATAGTTACATTTGGGCTACGAAATACATAGATATTCCGTACTATTATATTAAAATTTCGGGTTACATCAATCAAACTGTCTGCAGGTCCGATACAACGTGTCGACGAATAGAACGCCACCATATTTTGAGATCCGGGGGCTGCCACCAGGTGTCAGCTACAGGATCGACCTGTACGCTGTCAATGCCAAAGGCCGCAGTGACGTGTCTACCATCGAGACAGTTACGTTGAGGGGTCAAGCTAAATATACTGGTGAGTTTATATAACATTTTGTACTCCATTATTCTCTAATTTAATCTTTGTTAAAAGTTAAGTGACAACAGACTAGACTTTAGTTAAAATAACCATTTTAATTATTTGCAAATTGTGCATTTTAGTTTCCCCAGAAAGCATTTTCGGTAAATTAAAAAAGCATGACAGTATTATGTAGTCTTACAGAGAATCGTTGAGAGAATCTTAAAAAGGACGCTTTATGCTTTACAATTTTAACGCGTCTTTTATGAACAAAATGTAAGTCTGTGTACTATAATTTTATTTAACCCTGTAATAAAACTTTAAAAGATTCAGTGAAGTTTATGAATACTGTCAGCTCTGCGATATTTAATTCACGGGGCGCGCTCGTTTAAAGCCAATTTCGCAGACCTCTCTGCTATAAACTTAATGACGTCAATCTTTAATTTACAACAAAATTATTTCGACCTCCGCTATAACTCTTTATTTATGATCTTAAGCTAACATTAAAAATATTAATCTGTGTATCGCAGCACGCCATGTCGCGAAATATACGAACTTAATTTCGACAAGCGTTTCGTTGGAAATAGTCGTATAAACTTGGCTGGTCCCGACATAAATTTTGTTGGGCTTTAATGACAGTTATTTGGGATTCGGTTATGGAAAGTTAGGTTGTTGCTAAGTATTTCGTCTGTGAGGAGCTAAAGTGGGTCGATGTAAATTAACTATGTATGATCATGTGCCTACCCAACTTCTACGATGTGATTATTCTCAAACATTTTATGAAGTGATTTTAAAATTAATTAATTATTTGTATCATATTTTTTGGGAACTGTGGAATGTTTTATACAACATTTTACTGGTTGGAAATTAAAAAAATACAAATATTAGGTTTCATAAGATTTGAATATAATTATTACACTTATTAAATTAATTTCTATTTCTAAATCTGATAAGTGATTTTCAATTTTGGAATCCTTACTGTAAACGTCATACATAACGCTACTGTAGCCAATAAAAGCTATCTCTAATACAAGGGTTCAAATTAAGTATTACGTGCATCGGCATGGCGCATAAATTGTTTCTATCTTCCTATTCCCTAACTATTTTAGCTAATAAATGCAAATACTTAACAGCATCCGTGCTCTACGTCGCATGCATGCTGTTCCAGGATTCTACCAATTACTGGCATAATGAAATGTAAACTGTTACGCCTAACTCGGTCAATGGAGTTGTTTTGCAAATCCGGATGGCTTTAAACTCGATTTATTTCATTTTGTTACTGCATCGTTCCCTATAATTAGACTTAACAATTTTATCACTGTTCGTTTTCATAGATTTATAGCTGATGTACATATGAAAGTATTTTTTTTTTACGTCTTATACATTTTCTAGGTTTCTCTGAAATAAATTATGGTTAATTGTTTAGACTTTAGATGTAACTATATTTTGTTGTTTTCATCAATATTTTTCTTCATGACATTCCTTTGCTTCAGGTGAAAGCAATTCGCTAACAATGTCTCCGATGTTGGCGTGTGTAGCTGCTACTTCGGCACTCTTAGCTGCTGCCGTCTGTGGGATCTTAGCGGTTTTGTACAGGAGACACGCTGCAAGACATCGACACCTACCCAGCAAACATGCACCTTTAAGGTTCTAAAGTCATTAAATTTTCCCGCTTAATTAAAATTTTTTGTGTCGCTCTAAATTAAGATCGTAAAATCGATATCACCGTTTGATTGTTACAAAACTGTAAGTTAATAGTTGAACATATTGCAACATAACATTTTTATTTAACAGTGAAGCAATGTACGCTGATCGTGCTCCGGCCTGTAGCACTCCGGTGAAGACGGAGGCGCGGGCAGCGCCGGAACCTGACCCGGCAGACGATGCGGATCCGGATATCATACCAAATCTATACGGTGAGTAGAACCAAAATTTGACTGTGTTTAAGTTACAACTCCATAGCATATTTTTATCGACCTCTCTACATACGAGAGGTATTTGGAGAGGTCGTGCTTTCTTCTTCTTAATTTTTTATTTATTTATTAAAGGTCGTTTTAACATCAGGGTCATTAGCGACCACAACAAAGAATACATTCTTCTTTCTATTTGTTTATAAAGTATTTTTTCTATAATACCTCTAGACGCTTCACACCACGTCAGTCTGGCCCCGTGCTAAGTACCTGAAGGACTTGTGTTACTAGTACCAAACAACGGAAATATATTTAATACTTTTATACTATACATATATTTAAGATTTTTATTATATCATTCACATATTTAATACACATCCATGACCCAGGAACATTGAAAACTTTTTGTTCCGTCGGCGGGATTCGAACCCGCGACTCCCGGACTGAGTTACACTCTTAACCATTAAGCCACAGCCTACGTATAATAATACACTTTTTAACCAAGATTAACAAGAATAGCAATGTAACCAACGTAATTTTTTTAATAATCTCCCAGATCCGAAAATAAAATAATTTTCAACCCTATTGTCTCATAATCGGTTTTTCATGAAAGTGTAATAAAAAAAAAAATCGTTCAAATTACTTTTTAATTTTTCTTTAAAAATGTTCTTTTCGTTCATTTACTTTTTTCACTCTTATCGACATGATTGTTTCGCGCTTTGTTGTATCCGGTCCCAATTGTTTCTCAAGTGTTTTCATTTAATGGCACTTTTGTTTTGTTACTTTTGATGAAAAATATAATTGAAAGTCACTTTTGGCTTCCATTCTTTTTATTATAACGATTGTTCTTTTGTGTATCGTTAATGAATAAATCGCGCTTACGACTGCCTTTTCTGAATTAATCAAACTTTAATTATTTTATTGTAACACGTTATCATCGTAAAAGATGATATCATTTCGAATTTGACGGATTTAATTCATTGTAAGATTTTAAGGTTCAACGTCTGAAATGAAACTGTTTTCTCAATAGAGAGGAGACCTGTGTCGAACGGATACATGAGCCTACAGAGGCCGCCGTCCAGCAGTAAAAACGATGATGCGCGTTCCGAGCCCGACGGCGGCGGATACTACACCGAGTTCCGGAAGAAGGACTACAGAATACCCTTAACAAGTGTAAGTATTTTAGGCTTCTTTTATTTTAAATTATAGTTCCTTTTTGTAGAATATTTTAATTGACCTAACTGCTAGGGCCGTATACGTTCATGAAAGTTAACCGGGTCCTAAAGACATACCGTGTAGCTTCAAAACGACTAACGCAAAACCGTGTCTTAATTTCATATTTTAATGAACACGAAAACATTTTTCATTAAAAAATAAAAACCTAACTATAATGCTCGGCTTCCGCAACGCGGAATGTAATTATGCATTTGTGCATGAAAACTTTCTACTTTTCCATCTGGAATAAAATGATCTTTGTAAGACACAATGGGCGTACAGATACAATATATTTCTGCCTCATATTCAGAATGAGAGTAGGTCAACATTCTATTCCAGCGCATTCAGCCTGTAATACGTAAATACTGAGCGTGTTGAGTTAAAACTTAGTAGGTATTAGACAAACAAATAAAACTTTAATTGGATGTGAAATACACAAAAGTTTGCTGACTCGTGTGGAGGTGTATTTACTATTCAGACTAAGTTAATTTTGGCTTGGCTTGAATGACTATTTACGTATTTCCATATATAAAACCAAAATCTGTCTGAATTTGCAGTCACATACGTGTAACTTATACTGTAGCGTTATTCAATTGATTGTGTTCAAACAAACCTCAAAATTTATTTCACTGATGTCAATTTGCATTATTTATTATCACCATTTACTGTTTATTCTTGGCCCGGGCTGTTTTGAAAAGATGAATGCTGGAGAGAAACATTTCAAGTTTATCAAATTTTAAATTACACCGAACTTTTATGAAGGGTTGCATCGTCGTGGAATTAAAAATGTATTTTTTAATCAAACTGAAGCTCCAAACTTGGAGAGTTTTTTTGTCTTGTAATAATAGAAATGAAAAATATTTTCTGTTAAAGTTTCATTTTGAAAGTCAAGGGATTTTTTCAGGTATTCTAATTTGTATCCGAGTATATTTATCTTTCGCTTCCCTTCCAAAAGTAACTATCGCGTTGTACACACTTTCCTTGTAACTTATAAAAATATTTGCTTTGCCAATAAGCCTTTCAGTTCAATATTTGCCTATGACTTCATAGCTGGCTTTGGCTATGGCTTTTCTATGTAGGTATTATAAGACGAAGTCATAACTCATGTTACATTGCCGGCAATCTTCGTTTTTTACGTGGGGTAAAAATTGACTTATGAAAAACTATTCTCAGAACGTTCAGATGTTGCTATCTTGTAAAAGTTTATCAGCGTTATTTGTAAAAAATATAATAATATTAATCAAATTAATTTACTCATCAACGAAACAAGCCTAGAACATAATGTATTTATCATGAAACAACACATTACAGTCAGATATCAAGGCCATATATTGTTATCCTGTCATAATATTCCTGTTTAGCAAAACTATTAATATTTAAGCAACTCCCACGTAGATGGGTCCTTTACGAAGAACACTATTTTTGCGCCCTAAATCCATCACTGCTTTATCTTTTTCTATTTCGGATCCATGAAATAGTGCCCTCAATATTACTATTCACAGCAATTCTTGTGATTTATTGGATGGCAAACCGATTCTAATGTTCGTAGCCATATGGCCGTTACTAGTTCTATTTAGTGTGACCGTCACATGTCGGATAGAACGCGTGGAAAATATAGCAAATGTACATTGTACACTGAAACACAATATACTCAATAGTGAAATAGATGTATTTATAAAATATCCACTACCGGAAATGCTGTTTTTATTCAATTCTTCTTCTGGTTTTTGATAACTAATACCAGACACAGCTTTAAAAAAACTCAAGGAAAAACTGTACTTTAAAGGACGCGGTTAAGGGGGGGGGGGAGGGGGGAAGGGGGGGTTACCCCCTGATACCCCCCCCTCTTGAAGCAAGCTCTTGGTTTCTGAGATATTCATGATTGAAGTTTGAGGTTATAACTGCACTAAAAGTGTTGAAATTCAGTTTCGGATCATCAAATTAAGGGGGGGAGGGCGGTTAAAAGGGGGAGTGGAGGGGGGACTTGCCTATTTCCTACAAAATTGCCTTTCAGGGGTATAAAGAGATTACTGTTGTCTGTTAAAAAAAATAACAACAAAATTTCTAACCTATCACGTGACCTCCAGGACTTTGGCAAACTAAATAAAACAAAAAAATTTAGTTGACAATCATTTTAATTAATTTGTATTGTCCACATACACATACTTAATTGCCTTTAATAATTCTTCAAATGGATCGGTATGGTTGACCCTTATTTTTCGCCTCCATATATATTCGCATAGCCAATCCGTGAAATCTGCTTTATTTTGTTCCTGCCTGAATTGTTTTTTTCAATCCCCTCCACTGGCTCTCAATGCGCTGCGTGTGTGTCCCATCTGGTGCCACAAATTTGTTTGTGGGATCACTGTGATTCACCCTCTTATGTGTATATCCATGCTCAGGAAGGCTCATGTAAGCTCTCCAATAATCAGTATGGATGATAGAACCTTCCTGAACATGCTTCTTGATGAGTGGCACCAATATTTCCGCAGACCTCTCATTAACAGGACACACTTCCAGCCGAAGATCATCGCTCCCATCTTCGATCATCCCTATCACCCAATGACCTTCGATCTGTCGACCACGGTTATATTTTCTTTTGCCAAATTTGGATTCGTCTATTTGTACTATTTTTCCTGGTCCTCCTATTTTCTCACTTGCTTGGTTATTTTCCAGCTCATAAATAACAATTGTTTCTCGGCAATAGCTGTACCAGTCCAAGCAAAGTAGCAAGTTGTTTTTGTACTTGCATATAAGACAAACCCTCGCTAAAAGCATACATTATTTGAAATATTAATGTGATGCATAACCTCACATTTTCAAACCAGGTTCCTTGTACCCGGCTCACACTCCTGTTCCTGCAGTTGCTCTTTCTGCAGCGGAATCTGCCAAACTGTGTTTCAGTAGACGTCACTGGCCTGTGGTGTATATATGACACATTTTCTGCTTAGGAATAAATCCTCTCTCCTCAGCAAACTGGATACACTGCTGTACCGTCCCAAGTCTTGTGAAGATTTTTTTCCAGTTCCACATAGACCTAAAACAAAAATAAAGCAAGTTGAATGACAATTTGAAAGAGATTTACATAACTCCCAGCTACCCAAAGTACAATAACTGTTCTCGGGTGTTTATGAAGTGTTTTTGAAGCATCACAGGGCTGTGGTTGAGTGAAGGATGTATATATTACAATATAGAGTACAATTCCTGCTTAGGAATTGTACTCTAGGGGTTGGCAAATTCGTTTTTGGGACCATGTCCGTCTGTCACGTCTCCGTCTCATACCTCATACCATCCGTCTCATACCTAGAGACCAATGACCCTCAATATGGCACAACTAGCTTCAATTATCAGTTGACGGAGCCCCGCTACGCTACTACTAGGTTTCTGGGTGTTGTGGTCTACGTTCCAACCTAACCTAACCTACTTTTGGACTTTCTGGATTGTGTTTGTTTTTGTTTTGGCGGGGGGCTGCGCCACCCGAGCCCCCCTTTAGGGGGGGCTGCACCCCCGCCCCCCCGCTGCGGTATCCGTGGCTAAGTAGTTAAGTAAGGCTGATGTTTTTGATCATTTTTCTGTCATTTGACAAAAGATGTTTGCCGACTTTTCTCATTTTATCATATGAATATTTGCTGTTTAAAATATTTATATTATTATCATTTAAAACAAATAACATGAAATATATTTATATACGTATTATAAGAATCGTTAATAAATTATTACATTACCTACTTAAATTGTTGGGCATTATTGTAAACTTTAGCCTACTAACCTCAACTCTTCCGAGTAATAATGGATTCGCCTTCCCGATAAACCAGAAGGGGTTGCTGGCTCATGCAAGTCTTCAGATGATGTGGAAACTGGCATGACGAGATCTGCCATCCCACTAGGACCAGCGATCCCACTAGGACCAGCGATCCCTATAGGACCAGAGATCCCACTAGGACCAGCCATCCCACTAGGACCAGCCATCCCACTAGGACCAGCAGGCGAAGTAGGCACAAGCGGCTCACTAGAGTCCATCACTTGCGCACTACACAAAGGCACTGAAAAGGAGGCCGTAACAAGCGGCTCTGTTGAGTCCAACACTTGCACTTCACTCAACTTTTCAGGCGATTCAGCGGAACTCGAAGACTGGGGCTTCGGAGACGCCATGGTAGTCATACAAATGTAGTCAGACAGGAGTACGTAAAACGATTTCGACTGCAAGAGCAACAAACGATGACTGATATTTCCAGGCACACGACGCATAAAACAAAATGGCGTCGTTGCGTTTCGTTGTTGCACAGTAGAAAGTAGAAACACGATATTTCATTTAAAATTAAATTATTAATCTTTTCAATAAATTACACGTAAATACATAAAATTTTACATTTCAAATGTATTTACAACATAAATACCCCAAAAAGACCCCAAAATTTTGTTACATTGACTGCATAGAATTAACTTTCACGTAAAGAAACGCAAATGACAGATCGTAGCTTTATAAGGTTGGTAGTCAGTCATAGTAGTGATGGTAGTGACGTAAATTAATAAAAAAATTTGATCTAATTTTGAGATTTTTAATAATTTATTTCTCGAAAACTACTAGGTTGCTTCAAAAACCGACTTCACCGAAAGACTTCTTGCATTGTTTAGTTTCTAACAAATAAATATGAAACGCCAAACCGGCGTCCCGTAAAGTACAGTTTATCCAAACTCAAACTCGAATTACGAACCCAAATATTTTGAATGTATTCTAATATAAATTAATATAAATATTTAGGTTGGCTCTTAGACAATCTCTGTTGTAATTTTCAGGAAATAACGCAATAATATATTTTCAGTCATATCACAGTCTGGGGCGCGTCAACAAGGGGGTGACGGCGTGCACCGTGGGGACAGGTGTGACGTCATCGCTCACGGCGCACCGCCTGCGCCCGGAGGTCGTGACCACGTCGCACCGCGTGCAGGAGAGCTGTATATAAACGTAGATGTAAAGGATTTGCACTGAATTTATATGGAACAGTGGGGCTGCATAGGGTACCTAACTGGGTACTTAGCGGTAAGGCTAAGGCATGTGCATGTTGAACCGGCTGTTTAGAAGATGTCCCAACGTGCAACGTAATGCAATACCTTATGCTGAACCGGCCTACGTCCAACTGACGTACGTCATCCGTCATTTTTACGTACGTTTTTGGAATGTTGACCGACTATTTGGTTGAATGGACGTGATATTACTACACACCCTATAATATCGTCGTTTCGTTTAATAGCTGAACCTTATAGCCCCACAGAGCTCCACAGTTCCATATGGAATTATCGACAGAAAGGCATGGTAAAATAATATTTTGTTGTAATATAAATAAATGCTCGAATTCTTCTCGTTTCAGGTTTTATGGAGTTTCTCGTTCGTTAGACGCCTTAAAATAAAAATGATATCTAACATAATTATATAGATGCTATAGGAATTTATATGACGTATAATATTGTAATCATAGACGTATTTTTGAATTGAGATCGTTAGTAAAATAGGAAAATTCTTCAACCTTAATCGTTTTGCGTGGTTATAAATTGAGAAACCTTATAACGTAAACTTTTCGTTTCGTTTAACGAGCGCATTCACCATAAAACCTCTCCAAACCCATTGTTAAAATAAATTTCAGATACTCTTTTTTATTTACCTCGTAAAAAGTCAAAATAAAAATAAATAAAAAACATTAAATTTAGCTATAGTTCTAAATAATGTGATTCGTGGAAAAAAGCCATTTACTTAGTTATTTTCTCTGGAATAATGTCGTAACAGTGCAAATCTAATTGTATATAGTTATTACAGATGTATCCTGATTATTGTGTTCCTTATTGATTGACTATTACTGTATAGTACTTTTACACCTTACCTAACGCTTATTTAGTTTCTTTAAGTAATTAGCTATTAGAGTTATTTAAAGGCTAAAATGTAATATTAGCCTAAATGTACGGAAAGTTAGTACAAGAGGCTTTCTTAAAATGAGGCAGTATTACTAAATGATATACTTTATGTACCTTCTTAATATACTTTTAATATATTATTTATTATATTTTATAGTGAAATCGAAACAGGAATTATTTTACTGAACTCGACTTCTACTGGACAATATACTCGTCTTTCCCACCATCTTGAGCCATTTAATCTAGATAATTACTTTATAATGATTCTATTACATAATAAAAGAAATTATAATTATTATTATTCTGTAATTGGAAGCAGCCACGGTGAAGTACAACAATTATTTCTTAACAACATTCGTAAAATACACAGTTTACAAGAGGACAAAATAAAATTATCAATTTCAATCCACGTCATGTCAAAGTAAGACGCCATGTTTGAAGATGCCATCAACAATATATGGATCACACAATACCGTGAATTCTTGACTCGAGAAAATTATCATCTCTTTCTCAAATACGGCACGTCGCGGGCAAATATTTGTAAAGAGGTCCGTATGATTGATACTGGGAATTGTCAGACACGTAAAGGGAACGTTAGTCGATTTAAAAGAAATCTAGTGTGGCCACGACCGCAGCGAGACTCGTATTTTATATGTGGATAAACCTTTAATTATTGTGAATGTTCATAATATTCATATTTTGGTTCGTTGTTCGTCTTAGGTCCACTTGCGCAGATTTGGGTTAAAGTTAACCCCGGATTAAAGGTTATCTCTTTCGTAAAATATATATAAAGAATGTAAGAAATAACACACTATTTAACCCGGTATTAACTTTAACCTGGATCTGCTCAAGTGGACCTTACAATAAAGTTAATAGCGGGCTTAGATTACTTATTTAAATAGCATTTCAGTGCATTCCAGTGCCCATTTATATTATTCCAGTAGTCATCCGGCGTTGGATTTGATTATTAGATTGGAATAATGTAAACCGGTCATAATCGCAAAATAGAAAGTCAAATTGTGCACCTAAGATTCTAGAATTTATATAGATTGTCATGTTTGTACTTAGCAAACCTGAAACCAGTAGGCTATTTACAAAAATAATATTATGCTCATAATTAGGATTTATAAAGTTGTAACTTATTTAGTCAAGACGTTTTGTATTAAACGACTGTATGTAAAGAACATAACGGTGAAAAATTGTGACCGAATAACAAAACTGTACTAACAAATGACAAAGTATTTTACTACCTACTACACGGTGTTACAACTTACAAGGTACTAAGTAGTGTGACACTTTGTGACACTTTATAAAGCGCTATTTGAGACTTTGATTTCCATTTGCGATTACTTAGCACCTAGTTACTAACTAGCTTACCACTATTGTAGCTTAACTACTTAGGACTACACAAATTATATCATTTAACGCCATAGGGTGACACTCAGGAAAACTTTAAAGTTCCGTTTTGTAGTTACAATATTGTTCGTCAAACAACTTAAATAGATTTATTTTAATAATAACTGTTACTTTTACACCATTTAAGGATAAGTTAGTAAACTGTTATAAACTTATAAACTGAATTTGTTTTTCGAAGATCCTGTTAGTACTTTATTGACATAAACAAACAATTATTTATTCCTGAATACGAGATACAAGTGGAATTGTAAATAAAATATGTGGAGCGCTAAAAAGGTCACACGAGTGACGAGCAACGCGATATAGTTCAACTCTAGGGGGCACGATTCTCAAGCGTCGAAAGGTGTTTCGATCGCGGGTTATCTCACTCGGGTGCGCACTTGCTGAGTGACGTGTAATTCTAAGTACTGACATACGGTTTTGCTCGATAGTTTTACTCCAAATCGAGCAATAACCACCGTGTGGACCGCAAAACTGACAACTCGAAGGCTCGCTTCGAGCCGGCTCGATGGAATTAAATATGTCAAATATGTAATTTCCTTCGATTCGGAGTAAAACTATCGAGCAAAACCGTATGTGAGTACTTAGCATTGTGAGACGGCCTGCGACCGAATCACATTCTAGGCTTGAAAATCGGGCCCAAGGTGTGTATAACGTGATAGGAAACATTAATTAGAAACATAATACGACTACCGCCGTAGAGTTATTACACTGGAGTTAAATAAACGAAACTCGCAGTACGAAATTTATTTTACATACCTAAAAGGATTTTGTGACACATGGATTTAATTTTATGGGACATGGGTAAAATGACATTAGCTTTAGTTTTGGCGATTTACGAAAGGTAAGTGCGAAAGACAGTGAAACAGATGTCTTACAATTCACAAAATTCTGCGATTATTATTGAATTTGCTGTAATGCCAGAACTGCATTAAAAATATTTAAAGTCTCTCATACATCAATTTTTGTTTTCGAAACATACTTTTATATTTCATGTCTAAGAAAACGTTTTTCCTAATAAATACTGCTACTGACTACAAATTTTTGTCAAGCTCACATACAACCTCCTAGCTACGATCCTAAAATTGTCTCAACTATGTATATTCAAAATACATATAGATCTCTATCTCAGATTTTTTTTATCTCTATCTAATCTTAGATAGAGATAAAAATATTTAAGCCGCATACTTTATTATAGTGCCTCTCCGAAGGTGCCATTCAAAATTTACCTGTGAGTTTCTACGAGAGTGATCCTTAAGTCATTGCCATAAAGGTTATGTCAGAGGTAAAATAACTCAGATCCTGTAATGGTGTCGTTTAGGGTCAAGACGTCACTTGAAAAACTTTTTATGCGTAATTGCATGTCATGGCGTTTTACTTAGGCACTATAATTTCTCATAATAAAGAAATATTTGTGGTTCGTTATTTATTTTTAAAAATTAAACACAGATTGCAAAAATTTATTGCGAAATAAGATACCTACTCGTAATCTTAATATGTATATCATTCTATGATATAATATTATATAGAATTGGTACTGAACACCGAAAGATTTGCAATTAATAAGGAGTAGAAACTAAAAATTATTGTTCGTCAAACTCTACAGGTCCGCAAAAAAATTTAAATAATTTGCCTTCTTAGCTGATTTTGGCACGATTGTAAATAAATGTAAATATGTATATAAATATTCTATTTCAGAATAAAATTTCTAGTCTAATTTAGTTATAAAGGTGCTGAACATTGTATAAACTAACAATAAGCGATGACATGGGCTCTCTCTGGTTTTACGCTGCTTATGAAAAAATAAATGTTAAAATGAAATTATCACATTGATTTGTTCAATTTGTCCGTCATGTTAAATATCTAAGAAATTTCTATTATAACTACAATTATTATATAATAATATTGTAAATTCAAATAATTTTATAGTTATTACGTTTTCAGAGAATCAAATTCTATTGAAGTAGCGATAATGTTAAAATATTTTCGAAGAGATTCGTAATTTTTTGTAAATTTAATTATTTGATCACCAAAAATGTATCAGATGAATTGTTTAGAAAAGCCAGGAAGTGTTATTACAGTTTGATGTTTGTTAAAATCAGAAGTAGTAGTGCTTTCTACGAGTATTTTTACTAATAAATAGTGCAGGCTTTTTCAACCGGTGTGCCGCGGCACACCAGTGTGCCGCGATGCTTAATTGCAATCATAAAAAAATATTTCAAAAAACAAAAAAAAAAAAGTACGGAAACAATAACTATAGTCAAATCCCTGGAAACGAGACGCGTAGAGCCATTGCGATTTCCGTCGTCATAGTAGAATTAAGTAAAAAAGCTCTCATTGTCCTTTTGCCGTTTTCGACATCTCACCTACGCATTAATTGATTATATCATGTTATTTAAAACTTATTAATATAATGAAATATTAATAAAAATAATAATGAAGTTTATTTTCTCCAAAAAAACACAAAATTACATTTGACAATTAAAAAAGAAAAGTTAAGCACAATAATTATTTTATAAACATTTTACGTTTTTTCTTTGGGTTGGTTATGAGGGTTTCCTACCTAAAGGATATCAATAGGACCCCTACGTCCGTTACACATAAATCAAGGCCTCTAATAATATACCTACGCCTACCGAATTCTATACTGGTGTGCCATGAAAGCTTACTGAAACTAAAAGTGTGCCGTTGACAGCAAAAGGTTGAAAAAGCCTGACCTAGTGTGTAGCTTATAAGTCATTGTCTGATTAAAGTATGCTTTTAAGCTTAGCTTAGGGCACTACCCAGTTAGGATTCATGTCATCTTAGAATAAAATGTCGGTGTTTGCCCACGTCCAGTGCTGGGAAAACTTGTTGAATAAAATAAAAAAGATATTGTTTCTTGTAAATGTTTCCAAATAAAATGTCGAGAATTTATGGTTTCTAGTGTTTTATTTCATAACATTTCAGTACCTAGGTCCTAGAGGTTAAGACTTAAGAGGTAGTAATAGGGAAGTTCGGTAAAAATTGCCAGTAATAATTAATTATAATTAGCCACTGGTCAAGAGACAAGGGCTTAAGGCGAATAAAACAACCAACTAACCTACACAATATTGTGATGTACTTGGATCCGATTCCTAAGAATCGTAATTTGAATTCCTTTTCTTACAAACACTCATATTTTAATAAAAGATTTTACACAGTGGAAAGAAAATGTATGAAAAGTCTTATTTAGAGAAGATATTTTTTCGGGTATTTACCAGGTCTATTTCCCAGTAGAAATGAATGTACAGATTACGTGCCAACTCCGCAGTGTAGAGTTGGCAAATATCGATAAATCTACGCGCACGCCCCGTATACAATACTAACTGTCGATACTGTTGAACACAAACATGACTTAGCAAACAAACAGGCTAAAGTATGAATGTATGGAGACCAAATTTTGGCGCATTTTATTTCATATTACATAATAATATTTTCCGTAAACTCGAAAAGAAAAGTCGATAAAAGGTTTTACGTTAGGGGTAGAGTTAGCAGCGCTTGCAATCGAGTAAGTGCCGATTCACAGTATCTTAGTGTTTAGTAGAGTATTTTAGATTTACAGTATCTTAACGTTTAGCAGTAGTACAACTTGAAAGGCAAGTTCTTTAGGGCTTTAGTGCGCTGTACTTGTTACTAATGTAATATATTCTGGGGCTGTACTAACTATAGAACTGTAAAGGAATGCGTTTACATCGTTTACATGATTCGATTACAAAAAAGCGTTTAAATGATTCAACTAAAGTATTCTAAAGCACTTTCCTAAACACTAAGATAATGTAAATCGGGCCTAAGACGTATACATTACAGATGACAAAATTTAATTAGATTGAATAAAATAAAAGAACCTGCAGCAAAATTCATACAGTTATGATTTCAAGAAACAATAGAAACGCAAACCATCACCCTCTTTAGCGTTTGGTTTACCTACGTCATCAAAATGGTCCTAAGGCGTAAATATTCGTTCTTTAGTACGAATAATTTTATATAAAAAAGCTGGTATACTAAATCCTTGTAATATTTTGTACCTTGTACACAGAAAGAAAAAAGCCGTAACCAACTCGAGCTTTGGATCAGCTCGGACTCTCGCGTCTTAACAACAAACAGATCTGGTCCCGAAAGCTGTCAATACAAGACAGCGTACCTTATGTACTGGAATATTACAGTTTCCACTACACATATCTATTTAACATAGACCTGTGTCTATTAGGTACACTGACATCGATGGAGACTTTCCAGAATATAGGTAATATTAATAATCTGTGCTTTGACTACCTAGTTTAAGAGTGGGTTGCACCACAGGCGTTGTTATACTAATTACAGTCAAGGTTAATTTTAGCAATAACCATGCACCATGCACCATATTGTTAACAGTTAGTTAATCGGGGTTGAGAGTATGAAAAATGAATTATCCGTAAAAATTGTCAGGAAAACATAATTATTTGATACGACAAAACTGTGAGCCTTGTGTCAAATTTAGCATTTACAATAACCGACCAAAATTGAGCGGTTACGGTTATCGTTTAAATAGTGCAGTCGCCAGAGGTTTTAACCTCCGAAAATTGTAATAGTGAATGGATTTTTGTTTTTGAGGTGTCATTTTCTTTTTTACACTATAACTTGCAAAGTTTACCAAAAATTTTTTTGTTCTTTTAATTTCTTAGTTACTTAATTAAAAATTAATATTTCATCATATACAACCGGTCCAGAAAAAAAAATCTTGTTCCTGTTATTTAATGACTCTTATCCGATTGTTAACGTTGAAAATTAACTAAATACACAATTTTTAAAAAAGAAAGTTTGCTTTGCTAAGCTAAATACAACTATAAGATTTTTACAAAGTTTTTAGAGATTAACGCTCGTCGTAATCAAGGGTTTGAGTGGATTTAAGGGTTGTAACGAAAAGTGTGTTAAATTTACTTGTCGTGCGTATTAAATTTTTAGAGAAATGATACTAAAACATTAAATGCATCGACAAATGAAAGACTTCTTCTTCTTCTTCTTTTTTAATGGCTAGCTCAGTGAGTTGCCAATGTCAGAGTGGTTTAGAAAGACTTTGCTCTATATATAGTAGGTCTGGTAAAGCAACAAGGGTACATTTACATGAATTATATATTTACAAATTGATTTACCTAAAACAAAAACAAGTGTTAGTAAAGACATCACAATCTAATATTGTTATCACGAATATATGAACACAAAATCTCGATAAAAGGAGTATTTACATAACTTAAAACTGATTTAAAATTGATAGGGCGAGGGATGGATTTGGGAAGATAGTCATATAGGGACGATTGGTTTCTAGGACAACAAAAGAAAATGTGATCTAAGGTGCCCTCATCTATACCACACTCACAGAGAGAATTATCCTTAACCCTAATTTTGGCAAGGAACACTGGTGAACAGCAATGTCCAAGCCTAGCACGACAAATTGTCGAGCATACTGGTTTACTACATTTTAAGTATTTAAAAAACCATGGTCTAACAGGTACACTACCCTGAATATCAAAGTAGTGTTTACCTTTGGTGGTACTTGAACTGGTCCATTCTGTATTCCAATTGCTAGAAAGGTGAAATTTTGCTACAGGAATTAAGTCATGGCAATAGAGCTGATAATGACTAAGTCCACCTGATTCCGAAGTCCACACTCTCATTGCCAGTGATTCCACTATGACCAGGAATCCAAGCTAATTTAACTTGAATATTTTGAACACGACACTTAAGGAGTAACTGTCTTATTTTCAATATCAATGGGAATCTAGACTTAGAACGGAACTGGTTGGCTGAAATACCCTCTAAAACGCTTCTGGAATCCGAAAGAATAAGTGATCTATTCAGGCCATGGGACTCGACAAACGAAAGTGCTTCAAAGATGGCAAGTGCCTCTCCTGTAAATACTGAAGTAATGGGTGGTAATTTAAAGTTCAAGATCACATTAACTCTCGGTATCCAGACAGCTACTCCAACACAACCATCCACTGAAAGTTTAGATGCATCTGTAAAAATAAGCAGCCAATCCCTATAGTGCAAATCAATAACTTGTTTAAATTGAGTGTTAGCTAGTGAGGAACCTTTATCTATGGGAAGGTCAAGAATTATGTCTGGAGAGATTGTTAAGGCATGATACGGAATGGAATAGAGAGGATTAAGTCTACACTGGAAAATTGGACAAGGAACCTGAGTTATCTTACGGTAACTGACCAAAAGACAAGGGGGATCTTTATTTAGCCAATAATTAGAAGAAGAGGCCAATTGATTTAGAATGTGTAGTTTGCCTAAAAGGGGTGAGAAGAATTTTGAAAAGCTTTATAAAGGAACCTATCTGCAAGATATTGCCGTCTAATATTGAGTGGAGGATCAACACACTCAACTAGAAGAGCGTTGATTGGTGTTGACTTCATTGCTCCCACTACAATCCTCAAAGACTTGGCTTGAATTTTGTCTAGCTCCTTTAACGGAGCTTTATTACACGGCTCCAACAAGAAGGATCCATAATCCATGTGACTGCGGATAAGAGCATTATACAAAAGTTTCTGAGTAGAAGGGTGAGATCCCCACCATACACCACTGAGAGATCGCAAAACATTAATATTTTTTTCGCATTTCTGCGAAATATGAGCAACCTGGTAGGCGCCAGTCAGTCTTGAGTCCAGATAGACACCTAAAATTTTCACTTTATCACTAACCGGAAAAACTTGCTGTTGAATACGTATATCAACATGAGGTACAATTCTAGATCGGGAGAACACCACCACTGAACTTTTGGGAACCGAGATACTTAAACCATGTCTATCCATCCACTCTGTAAGGTAAAGAATGGCAGAGTTAAGGCGCGCAACGCATTCTGTAATATCCTTCGAAGCAATGTAAATTGTCAAATCATCCGCAAACTGTAGGATCTCACAAAAACTTAACACTGATAAATCTAGGTCATGGGTATATAGATCATAAAGAAGGGAACTAAGAGGAGATCCTTGGGGAAGGCCTATATACGTAATACGGGGAGGAAGGGTTGAATTTGGTGTGGAAACCACGACGGAACGACAGGAAAGGTAATTACAAATATAATTCGTCATCTTCAACGGGACACTCAGATTAAGCAATTTCTGCCTGAGTATTGGAAGACGAACATTGTCGTAAGCGGATGCTATGTCAAGAAACACTGCCACCACATGTTCTCTTTTCGAAAAGGCTATGCGAATGTCAGTCACAAAAGAACCGAGACTGTCCATAGTGCTATAGCCCTTTCGAAAACCGAACTGTGTTTTGGATAAAATGCCCTTGCTTTCCATAAACCATTCCAACCTATTTTTAATTAAGTGTTCCAAAATTTTTGCCAAAGTTATTGATAAAGCAATCGGTCTGTAGCTAGATGGATCATTACTGAGTTTTCCCGGCTTGAGTATAGGTATGATTATTTGTGTCCTCCACTCCTCAGGAGGAATCTCAGATTGGAAAATACGATTCAGAACATTTAGGCATACTTCTTGTGTAATCGGGCCACTGTTGCTTATAAAGGAGTAAGGTATTCCATCACTGCCTGGACTAGTATCCTTTAATGAACCTAAAACCAATTGAAACTCCTCCTGAGTAAACGGACTATCCATATAAGATGTTGATGGACGGGAAGATACATAAAACTGACATTCGTCAAAAGATGGAGCTGACAGTGGTGCCAGTTTTTGAGAAAATGCATCTATCCACTCAGCTGGGTCATTCGACTGTTGGTAATTGCTTTCTAATGAACCCCGAAATCTTCTAATATTTTTCCAGACCATCGATGGTCGGGACAAAGGGGAAAGACTTAAACAAAACTGGCGCCAACCTTCCCTCTTTTTCTCAGATAGCAAACGCCGCACTTCCGCTGCTACTTTTTGATAATTCAAGTAGTTTTCTAAAGTCATCGACCTCGAAAACAATTTCTCTGCATCCTTGCGACGTTTACAAGCAGCTGTACACTCTGAGTCCCACCATGGAGGAGAAAGAGTTCTATTAACTAAAACTAACTAGAACTAAATCAACAGGTGATTTGCGTGGAATGGTCTTATCCGCAGCCAATAAAAGGACGTTTTTCAAATGCTGATATAATATAAGAGTGTCACTGTCATTGGTATTTACAATCTCTGTATCAGTAACTTCAGTAAAATGAGTCCAATCTAAATTATTTGTTTTGAATTTAAGTCTGGAAGAAGGGGATGATGCTATCTGTCTAGTCTGTCTGTGTGTTATTGATAATAAAATGGGAAAATGATCGCTACCATAAGAGTAAGGAAGGACTGTCCAGGAACATGAAGGAGAAAGGGACGGGGAGCATAATGACAGATCCACCACACTCCTCGGATTCTGCAAAGGAGATACCCGACGAGTAGGTGTTCCATCATTAAGGATAACAAGGTTATGAAGATCAACAAGATCAATAAGGAAGGAGGAATTACTATCATTGAAATGGGAACCCCAAGATGTATGATGGGTATTAAAATCGCCCAACACAATCATGGGGGAAGGAACCGCGGATAAAACGGAAGAAAGTTCGGAAAATATGGAAGAATTGGGATGCGGGATGTACACGGACACAAAAATAATATCTAAAATACGGACAGCCACAATATTAAAATAACCACTATGTACAGGGAGTGAATATACAGAATATGTACAATGGCTGGAGACAAAAATGGCTGCTCCAGCTCTACCATCAGATCTGTCATCCCGGAAACAGGCATAACCCGGAACCCGAAAACGGGAGTCAGGGGCCAACCATGTTTCCTGGATGGCAAAAATTGATGGTTTATAGGAATTTATTAAACTAAGGATATCTTGTTTTTTATTCCTTATGCTGCGGCCGTTCCACTGCATCACAGTGTAAGCCATCTTTAGGTAACAAATTTGCTAGCTGGGTCAGGTTAGCCAGAGTTTTATTTGGCAATGAGTCGCTGAATCTTGAAATTAGGTCAATCATGAACAGGGTCAAGTTGTCGAGTAGGTTATCATTCGGGGAAATGGAGGAATTTGTGAAGGAAGAGGGTATGCACAACCATTGGGAGTCTGGGAAACAGGTTCCTCTATTAGGTTTCTATGAGCCTGGTGGTCATAACCAGGGGACCTAGGGGGAATGGGGCGACGGGGAACATAAACAGTTTTTCTATAGGATGTGGTTGTTGGGGATTTAGTCAGTCGGTCAGTCTGTCTGGAAACACTTGCAAAAGCAGAGGGAGAAGTTCTAGCCAAATCAGCAAAGGACCTTTTTACATGGGGGAATCTAGCTGATGCCTCCATGTATGGGATATTTTCCTGGCTCATTACCAATTTAATCTCCTTTTGTCTACAATACTCTGGACAGGAGACATCATTGGCTGCATGTGGGCCTCCACAGTGCAGACATGTAAATGTTGAAGCATTACAAGTTGATCCCTCATGCTTTTGCGAGCATTTGTAACAACGAGGTAAGGACCTACACTGTGCTTTGACATGGCCAAAGCGGCAACAGTTATTACACTGAATAGTAGGTAATTTATATATTTCTACAGGTAGGGAATTATAAAAGCAATAAATGTGGGAAGGTAATTTCTGACCAGTAACAGATATAACTACTGATTGGGTAGGTAACCAAATGGAGGAATTTTGCTCATTCAAGCTTCTGCGACTCATTCTACGCGCTTTCACTACCTTACCATAACCAACTGGAACTTGCAGGTTTTCTACAAGCTCTTCCATCGACCAATCTACAGGGACATTACGAATAATGCCCATGCGGGATACACTGTATGAGGGTATCGCTACAGTATATCCAGCACTTACTACAGCAGGTAAGTCGATAAAAGAGTTAGCATCCTGTGGGGTTTTAAATTCGATGGAGATTCGATTACGCCCGATCCTCTTAATTCCGTCCATTTTAACGCTATGAACATTGTTTTTGAACAAAAATTGGCCAAATAGTATTGGACTTAAGATGGAATCAGTCTCTGGCTTTGACACTTGTACAATGTACGGCGCAGCATCATCGGAACCATATAATTGGCCAAATAGTATTGGACTTAAGATGGAATCAGTCTCTGGCTTTGACACTTGTACAATGTACGGCGCAGCATCATCGGAACCATATAATTGGCCAAATAGTATTGGACTTAAGATGGAATCAGTCTCTGGCTTTGACACTTGTACAATGTACGGCGCAGCATCATCGGAACCATATAATTGGCCAAATAGTATTGGACTTAGGATGGAATCAGTCTCTGGCTTTGACACTTGTACAATGTACGGCGCAGCATCATCGGAACCATATAATTGGCCAAATAGTATTGGACTTAAGATGGAATCAGTCTCTGGCTTTGACACTTGTACAATGTACGGCGCAGCATCATCGGAACCATATAATTGGCCAAATAGTATTGGACTTAAGATGGAATCAGTCTCTGGCTTTGACACTTGTACAATGTACGGCGCAGCATCATCGGAACCATATAATTGGCCAAATAGTATTGGACTTAAGATGGAATCAGTCTCTGGCTTTGACACTTGTACAATGTACGGCGCAGCATCATCGGAACCATATAATTGGCCAAATAGTATTGGACTTAAGATGGAATCAGTCTCTGGCTTTGACACTTGTACAATGTACGGCGCAGCATCATCGGAACCATATAATTTTTTTTCAGCAAACTCAGGGTTCACATAGTGAAGCTGAATAGAGGGTACTGAATGTGCATTACTACTAATTTTTTTAGCCGCTGGCTCAGAAATATCTTTATTGGGTCTTTTTCTGTTCCCACCACCAGGGTCAGGAGGATCTGAGTCCAGATCCATCTTAAAACCTAAAAAACAACCTAACCTAAAAAACAAACAATGACTAAAAACTACTACTCCACAAAAACAAATAATAATAGACAACACAAAGTATAAGTAAGATAAATCAACAGATGAGCAAAAAACCTCCTCAAATCCTAAAAATCACAAATAAAAACAAAAACAGAAAAAAAACGCTTGTTGACAACACTCAACCAAAGAGCAAAGTCAAATGAAAGACTTTTTCTAGTCTTTGAAATATATTTAAACTTCCTACTTAAAGCCAGAAAAATATTGGGTACTACAAATATCACGTACATACTAAAGACGCATGCTGCGACCTATGTTTGGAAAATGCTTACCTGAATACAAAAAATATCAGTTAATAACCTAATTTGTATTTTTTTCCTTTAAGTATGTTTATCAAATATAATTAATGGAAAAAAATGAATTAAAATCAATTTTATTCTGTAAAAACCTAACCAAAAGAAATAAAATACAGATTTTCTTCGAAATATCCGTCAAAAGTTTGTGCTACATTTTCAGAAAATTTAATAAAGTAAGAGCTAAATAGTTAAAGCTATTATACACATTAAGAAATAGAAGGCTTTGATAAGCCTAAAAAATTATGTTAAACTTCCTATTTAAAACCAAAGAAAAATAGGAACGCCATTTACCTGGCGAGACACACAACAGGCACATTTGGAGGTACATACAAAAATATTAATTTTAAATCTAAATTATATATTTTTTCAACTTATTTTCTTTCTTTGGAATATAAGCAACGATACAAATAAAAAAAAAAAATTAATATATTTTATTATTTTGCTATATATTTAAAAGAAAGAAATATGCAAATTTTCTTCAAAATTTTACAGTTTATGAGTTTACTTGAAGTGGAAGAGAATAATTTAAAAATCAAAAGCACAACTTTTCAATAGGTAAACTTTATTATAGCTACACATTCCTTTTTTTCTTTTCAATTTTCATCCACTATTGCAAAAGGAGTCCCCAGAGCGTAAAAATCGTGCAAACCTCGGAGGTTTGCACGATTTTTACGCTCTGGGGACTCCACTAAAACATGGCGTCATTTTAACCATTATAAGATAGTTGATTTGACATTTTGTTATAGTTAAAGTAAGTTGGTGCAACCCACTCTTAAGTACCCCGCAAACGATCAAAGTTTGACAAACATGTTTGACGTAATTTGCGTTTTCATTAAACAGCAGCGCAGACGGACAAACGTGCATCAAACAAGTTTGTCAAACAATTAGCTAGAATCGGTTTGAGGTCATGAGATCTAGTTTGACAACTACTGCGGAATACGTTCAAACACGTTTGTCAAACGCTACGCCAATGAAAATTTTCTTCAAACAGGTCAAACACGTAGTTTGTTTGACAAATGCTTCAAAAAAAGCTGTACACTATCAAGTGTTTGACAAACACGTAAAACTTGACAAACAATTTGATCGTTTGTGGGGTACATAAGTGTCTACAACAAACACATCATGCCGAAGTTACGCGGCCGAAGTTTGGCATGATTACGTCAGCAATGTCAAACGCATACAATATATAACGCGACATAATTTTGGCATGGTGTGTCATGGGTAATTTAATATATATTGCAGGCTTAATCATGCGGAACTTCGGCCGCGTTATTTCGGCCTAGTGTGTTTAGACACTTAGAGACGAAACCGCAAGAAAATTACATTTCAGTCACTATAATTTAAAGAAGGTTAACTATCATTTAACATGGCCGACAAGACACGCTGACAATATTAAGTTACCACCCACAAGTTATCAATTTTAACGATATCATAAAGCGCGGCATAAATAAAGACGCGTCACGACATCGGCGGCTCCTGCTGGGGTCGGAGCATTCAATACTCTTATCACACAACGATCTATCACTTCTAGATACACAATGAAAAAAATATTTACCTGACGGCATGCAGAGTGGGATAATGCCTAACACTGAAGTTAGTCAGCAGATGTACTCAAACTCGAAACTCAATTTTTTTACTAACTTGTTAGTTTTTTACTAACGAGTTAGTTCCGGGTGGTGGTGCTCCACCACCCGGAACTAACTCGGATAGAAGAACCGGCGTTAGAAACTCGCACGGTTCTCCATTTTTTTTTATAAAATAAAAAAAATGGAGAATTGGTCTTTTAAAAATGTAAAACAATGTCATTATGACTAAATAATATTATCAGAGATAATGATTTAAAGTCAGATGGCGGACCTACATAACGTAGTCGGTTTATGTGAAACCCAGCCTATAATCATGATTCACGACTAACATTCACTTAACATAACGACACTGATTAACGCAGGTCCCCCATCTACCTACCTAAGAGTCAATTTCTTTGATGGTAGCAGATAAACTATGTTTCGTGAAACAAAATATTATATTATAGCATTAGTTTCAGGCTTCTGACGCCAGAAGGCAGCATAAGTATACGGAGACAAGCAGGAATTACATGGCAGCACATGTCAAGTACACTTTCCTGATCGGCAAAATTGACGAAAGGTCCTAAAAGAAATGACGGACGTCGATGACGAAAGTAGCTTTACTATACACGAACAATTTTCGTTTGAAAATTGTGTCTATATCACAGTAGTAGCTAATTTCACTACACAACTAAGCCATGTCAGCATGTTGTATCTATTACTTATCTCATGTCGATGATTTGTCTCGAGAAGATACAAAATTCATTGTTCCATAGAAAGGTATTGTCCCATGATCCAGCTATACACCAAAATAGCCCATATTACTTCCTCAATACAGGTTAATTTGTTATGTATTTATGGTTAATTTAGACCTTAAATCATATCCGTAATTGAAATGGTATCGTAAATACGTTTCCGTTTTGTATTTATGATCAGTGTTACGAGAGTTGCCGCTATAACGCTGTCGTCTTAAATTACAAATATAGAGTGTTATGGCTTAACCACAGCTTAGAGCTGTCCTCATTGTAGGTTTCTAAATAACATAGATAACAGTAAATATTGGGGCCTGGACCATTAGCCAAGAAGATTTCGCTAAATTCACTATCGAAGTTCGATGTTAAAAAGTAATGTAATTTGACAAAGGCTTAATTAATGTTGTGTTGCAATGTCTCAATTCAAATCATACAAATTTTAAACTTTGACTGAAATAAATGAAAGTTGGCTAGGGTCAATAATACTTAATAATCGTGTTAATTTAATACAAAAAGAAAATTGGAAGCTTGAACAATTATTATTGATACTGCATCGATACGCCACTCAATAACGCAATGGAAAATGTTTAAAAAGCATTTCGACCGTTCGAGAGTTTGAGAGCGAGTACTCTAGTTCTCGGTGTGCTCTCGTCACATTAGTAAGCGTAGCGTTTAGGCCGTGTTCACACCAAACCGACTGTGAGCCGCCGAATGTGAGCGAACGTTATGCAGTTTATTGTATTTCCATACATATTCACTTTTTCGTTCAGACCTATCCGACAGACAATACGCTATTACGCTAGGCGTAGGCGCGAACATTCGATACCGTATATTTTCAAGTTCACACTGGGGCTCACAGTGAGCCTGCTCATATTCGGCGGCTCACAGTCGGTTTGGTGTGAACACGGCCTTAGAGTTAAAGCATTCGCGAAATCTTTCTGTAGGACGAACGAAATATTTTAGTACATTTTATTTTATATTTTTATTACCATCATTTATTAAAAAACGATTCGGTTATTTTGTTAGAACTAGAAAAAAATCTTAACATTGTCCTTACAAATTAGAAATGTTCGAATTTGAAGTGTATTTTTATAATTTTTTTACAGAATTGTCATGCCATTTTTCAATAATATTCTCCTCGGTTATTGTTATCTACTTTGTTTCTAAAAAGAAAAATTTAAGTCTATATCAATTTCAGGCTGGAAGCTTAAAAATCAGTTTTTTCTCCAGATTCTGCGAACTGGCCTCGCCTTAACTTACTAGTTACTACTAACAATATAACAAAGAAGAATTTGTTTCTAAGCTTACTTTAACATAATTTATGTGACTGCACTTTAAATCATCTGAACCGATGATAAATCAGGTATCCTATGTTTTGCAACGTGTTTTTAGATATTTAAAATCAAAACGAATATTATGAAAATAATTCATAAATATATATATATATATATATATATATATATATATATATATATATATATATATATATATATATATATATATATATATATATATATATATATATATATATATATATATATATATATATATATATATATATATATATATATATATATATCAAAATGTTATCTTATTTTTTTGACAATTTCTCTGTTATTTTTATCGCCAAAGTAATATTGTATTCGTAAACAAATATATTACTTTGGCGATAATGATCAATTTTGTCATTTTTCCTGATGATTCACAAACAGAAGACGTTAAAGCAGCACTGTTTTTACGCTAGGTGCAAAGCAATGGCAGCCTCACTACAGTCAAGTTCATTTTCTGATACGATATTTGATCAGTTATTAAAATCAAAATTGTCTTTGTTATCCTTCTGACTCGACGAATGAAACAGAAATTGGTTTTAATGAAAAACATTCTCGAGTCATTCAATCAAATGTAATGAAAATAGTCAATCAATTAAGACTAATTGATACTCAAAATAATATTATTGTTTATTGATTAAAGTACGGTTAATCTTTACCACTCAAATATTATTGTTTCTTTGAAATTATTTATGAATAGGTAGACATAAACTACGATAACATGGCGCGCCCCTCCAAATTACTGTTTCAAAGTTACTGTTACAAAGAGTTTGTATGTAGTAAGTATTCAACCAATCAACCTGTACGCGTAATATTTCACTCAATGTCACTTATAGTCCATTGAAATATCACATTTGCTTTGCATTTATTGCAATGCGGATGCAATTTTATTTTTGGAACATGTTGGGGGGGTCAATAGAAGCTTAACCTCAAATTTGTGGGGTCGCCACTCTTGTCCCCCGGCCGCCATCTTGAAAAGAGGGGTGACAACACTATTTTCACGATATCTCGGAAACTGTACGTCTTACAAAAAATTTATAAGAACATAATTTGTTGCAAATTATTTTGTTTACAAATATGTTCATATAACTTTTTACCCTAAATTAAAAATTTAAAAGTTATGAGCAAAAAAGTGATAAACCGTGAGAAATTTTTTGAAAAGGTTTATTATCACTCTTTAACTTTGTTTAATACATTTTACAAAAAAAAATACCTTAGACCAACCTTATAGATGATATTTTGAGAAAAATATACCACGATCCCATGAAAATAATTTTCTGCAGATACAAAGGAAACTGTTGAACCGTGTATGGCTGCAGAAAAGCAGGCCTGAAATGCTTTATAGTATAGTAGGCATGTGCAGACTAGTATAGTAGGCATACTTTAATATAGTTTGCATATATTTATGTAGTGTAGTAGGCATACTGTAGACTGTGGCTGCAGAAAAGTAGGCCTGAAATGCTTTACAGAATAGTAGGCATACTGTAGATCATCTTATCCCTGCTTTTCTGCAGCCACACATGGTTTCACAGTTTCCTTTGCATCTGCAGAAAATTAATTTCATGAGATCGGGGAGGGATTTAAAAATAATTATCACTTTTTTGCTTATAACTTTTAAATTTTTTAATTTAGGGTAAAAAGACATATGAAGATATTTGTAGGCAAAATAATTTTCAACAAATAATGTTCTCATAAATTTTTTGTAAGACTTATAGTTTCCGAGATATCGCGAAAATAGTGTTGTCACCCCTCTTTTCAAGATGGCGGCCGGGGGACAAGAGTGGCGACCCCACAAACTTGAGGTTAAGCTTCTATTGACCCCCCCAACATATTCCAAAAATAAAATTGCATCCTCTAATAAATGCAATATTCGGTCCTAAAATTGTAACATCTCAATGGACTATTATTACCAAGATGTGTACGACTAATCATAACTAGCCGATCGCGCAAGACAACGCACATATTTTGACAACGCACTTCAAACGTTTTCAATTTTGGAGGGGCGCGCCATGTTATCGTAGTTTATCTCTAATTTTAAGCTACAATGTTAAGTATTTGAATAAAATTTAAATAAAAAAAATTTACCATTTGCATTTTAATTGTACCTGAGTAGGTACTCTACATAGGGTCTAGGCTCTACAGTATACATATTTATAAATATAACTAATTTTTACTGCGCAGTACTAGGTACCAACTTACATAATACACAAAGCAAGACTATAATATTATACTATGTATAGTTAAGCAAAAATAGACGCAGTTGAGTGTTTGACTTGCATTAGTCGGGTTGATCTGTCTATCGACACTTAACGCTTGCTAGAAAAAAACAGAGCCTTATTCTAATTGGGATAGAGTTACGGATTGCTATAAAATTTTCTTGTCTAGTTACTCGGCGCAATAATTGGTGTATGTTTATCGACAAGAAAAGGTTACGCGATCGTTTCTGTACACATTTGCCAATCCTTTATTTATTTTACTAAAAATTGTTTTATGCATAGGCAAAATTCAAACCATTGCAGTTTTTATCAGTAGACTTATTCATGATAATATCATTAAGTATACTTATACTTCAATACTAATATTGAATATTATAATTTGAATATAAAATTTGTAAGTTTGTGACGTGAAAAGCCACCCTTTCTGAGCGTCATAGCCATAGAAGACTATAAAATTAAAAAATAAAGGAAGGATTTCTCTAAATTCCACTAAGTTCTTCTTTGAAGGAAAGCCGTCGTAGCCTCGTTGCTTGAAAGGTAGAAATTTGGTTAAGTTTGAATTTATAACATATTCAGGTGTTTGAGCTTATTAATTGAAATTTGTAATTATCGCAATATATAAAATATCCCTACTCACAATATTAAACATATTATTTTTCTTGCAAGCGCCAGTAAATTAATTTTTTACGGTTCTTTTAATAATTCTTTTTGGTACGTTTTGTGAATGATGTAAATTTTATCTTGCATCGAGTTATTAATATTTTATTCCGTTTTCGTAATTAGGTGGAATGTTTAATTTCATTGCCCGTTTTAGAAATTTATAAGGTCGCTTGGAGGTTTAATTAGGACAATAAATTAGTGTTACGAGTTTGTGTTAATATATATGAAGGAAATGTGACACGAGACAGACGCAGAAATTAATTAAAGTTAAAAAAAAAAGACGGGTTGCACTCCGGGAGTGCCGGCAGAAGTGAAAACTTGATTATTAACGTTGCGCATTATTTTTTAACCCCTTTTTTATGAAAATCGATTTTTAAAAAATCGATTTTTTTAATTAATCGAAACCCTTACAATCGATTAAATTTTAAACCCATTTTTTATGAAAAACGATTTTTAAAAAATCGATTTTTTTAATTAATCGAAACCCTTACAATCGATTAAATTTTTAACCCATTTTTTATGAAAATCGATTTTTAAAAAATCGATTTTTTTAATTAATCGAAACCCTTACAATCGATTAACTTTTTTAACCCATTTTTTATGAAAATCGATTTTTAAAAAATCGATTTTTTTAATTAATCGAAACCCTTACAATCGATTAAAAAATATCGACAGTTGAAAAAAAACAATCGATTGTTCGATTAATCGATTTCGATATTACAATACTACTCTCCAACCGTCTTACGGTTTTTCGATCAGCAGAGAAGCTGACGCCAGTTTCACAGTTTTTACCTATCCCACAAAAGTGCTCAACGCCGCTAAAGAAGTTTTCACTTCAATAACTGACTGTCCACCGAAAGTGCTATATTGAGTCTCAAGCATACTGTCCAATACTATACAAGCCGTAGGACACCGGTTTACGCATGCTTTCTGGATCTTTCAAAGGCATTTGACCTCATTTCATATGATGTATTTTGGAAGAAAATGGAGAGCATGGGTGTACCGGTGGATATTATAAATATTTTTCGTTTCTGGTATGCGAATCAGACGAATCACGTAAAATGGGCCAATAGACTCTCTAGGGCGTACAGGTTGAATTGCGGTGTGAGACAGGGGGGTTTATCGTCTCCTAAGCTATTCAATCTGTACGTGAATGATCTCATAGTGGAGCTCAGCAATATGCGTGTCGGATGCAAGATTGGTGGTGTTAGTGTTAATAACATTAGCTACGCGGACGACATGGTATTGCTGAGTCCCACTGCGAGAGGAATTCGAGAGATGTTGAAGGTGTGCGAGAGATACGCTGATTCGCATGGCCTGAAGTATAATGTCGACAAAAGCGAAATTATGATCTTTAAGGCCGCCGGTAAATATCCCAAATCCATACCTCCAATATGTCTCGGCGGAAAGGAGCTGAACAGGGTATTCCATTTTAAATATCTCGGCCATATACTTACCGACGACCTTAAAGATGATCTAGATATTGAGCGGGAGCGGAGGGCTTTGGCGGTGCGAGGTAATATGCTGACCCGCAGGTTCGCACGTTGTACGGATGAAGTGAAGATCACACTATTTAAAACGTTCTGTCAGAAATCAGAATCTGTACACGGGCGGCCTGTGGATCGGCTATACCAAAGCGTCCCTAAATACCCTTCGCATCTAATATAACAATATCTTCAGTATGATGCTGAAACTTCCCCGATTTTGTAGTGCGTCCGAGATGTTTGCACAAGCAAGGATGGATGGTTTCCGGGCACTCATGCGCAAGAAAGCTGCATCTCTAATTAATCGCGTAAGGGGAAGTGAAAACAGCATCCTGAAGATTGTGGCAGGTGATCCGCATGCACCTATATTGAAGAACTATGTGCGGATAGTGAATGAATTCGAGAGCAGACCTCCAGGATACATCCGCTCATGGTTCTGATTGGGTGCATGATGGAATTTAGACTTAGTTTTTAGTTTTAGTATTAGAGTAAAAAAAAAAAATTTTAACGAACCCTAAAAATAATTTTAATGTAATGTAACTAACCAATGGACCATAGTAGTCTGCAATAAAGATATTTGTATTTGTATTTAAAATAAATCTGTGTTAAATTTACGCATACAGATATAAGTACCGTATAAGACATGGACGTATAAAAAAAGATAATAAACTAGTTTTTTCTTCTGAAAAACTTAAACACCTAATATTGTTATAGTATACTTAACTTAGTAGGTACTAATTAAATATTATACTTAGTAAAATATTTATAACCTTTCTTTCTAAAACAATATATTTGACTGCAACAAAGTAAGTACCGGAGGTTCCCTAGAATAATTTTTCTTCATTACTTTAAAGTATATAGCTAATTTTTTGTAGCTTCAGTAGACAACGAGGACTTGTTGATTACATAACCCTAAAATGGAACACCAACCAGCTGGTTTTTGTATATTGAAGGTTAATAGTTACAACAATTTAAGAGTAACATGATTGTCCTACAAATAGAACAATCCATATTTTAGGACCATCAAATCGAAATATTAAATCCTATCTCTGTTAGTTACTTACCACTTTCGAGAATTTTCGCAGAGAAAATTGTTCTTCGTCTTATCAAAAAGAAGCCACTGAAACCAGAACAGGGGCCTGTACTAAGTCGGTCATTCTAAAGAATAAGATTAAATGTTTTAATTTGTCAGAACTTTGAACCTAGTAACCAAGCGCAAAATTCTTTTGTAACCGAAAAATTTGTTACTAATAAAATAACATGTTTTATCTGACTACAGCGATAAATCGTGATAAAAAATATCTGCCATTATTCCCAATAAAAACTAACAGTAATGTGTCATGTGGGTCACATCGACAATATCGAGCCCTCGCCAAGTTACGAAGTTTCCCCAAAAGACCCAACAATGAACCGTTCACACGATCTGCTAACGAACTTCGGACGAACTATTCGAATCACGTTAGGGAAAATCTGTAGGCATTAACCCCCACAGAATTACACGGGAGAAAAATCTTTAAAATGGTAAAAGAATGGATTCGGTAGAGTTTTTGTATTTCCGTGATCATATTATCAGGTCTAGAAAACTACAAAAGTGAAAAATATTATAATATTTTCTTATTATTAACAAACCCGGAACGAACCCGGTATGAAAAACTGTGCCGCGCCCTAAGTATCAGGGGTATTTCTTTAAAAGTAAGTAGGTAGATACTAGATACTAAATTTAAAAGGCTTAAAAAATATTTTTTCTCCTGTCTTAAAGTTATAAGTAGGTAAGTACTATATTATAGCCATGACTCATGAGGCAATATAAATTATGTATACAAAACCTCCTCCTTTTTGGAAGTCGGTTAATCCTTCGATCGTGGAAAACCAAGACACAATAGCGTTTCTATTGTTATCGCGGTCACCGGTGACCGCTTGGGTCTTGAAGCATTAAGGCGCAGAGCAGACGACAGTCTATCCGTGACGCACTTTTTAGTCTGTGGGAAATAGAACCTATACAATTTTATGCAGTAACGCACACGACGCGCATAGGTTCTATTTCCACAGACAAAAAGTAGCTCACGGATAGTCTGTATAACGCACGGCCTGCAGACAGTCCCAACTCTAAGCAGCAGAACTTATAAAACACCTTTTTCTGAACCACATTCAATAAAATACTAAAACGGCGTCATAATACATATTCTGTCAGGGAGATAAAACGAATGTAACAAGCGTAGTTTCTGTCGGTACTCACTTGGAACGTGTTAACACGGACGTCGATTTCAATTCAATCGCTCGACAATAGCTATATAGGAAAATATATTTAAATTCCCGAGCCCGCGTAGTTACAGTTAGCACAAAAATTATAAGGGCCATAAAATATTAAAGCTAAAATAAAAATAAAAAATAATACAATAAAATAAAAAATATAATACTGTAAATCTTTTAAAATTGTCCATCGGCGTTCCTACTTGCATAGTAAATGCCTTAAAATGGCATGATTCTACAATTATTGCCTATTATCTGCTATAGTAATTGAGACCTTATCCATAATGTAGCCTGTATTTGTGTAGCCTTGTATGAGCGAGTCCCGGTCTTATAGACCCTTTTTTTGCATCCAAACCCCAGACGCACACCAAAGACGGATTCGATTAAAGACGTGTTTTCAATAATAATTTTGACAGTAGAGTTAAAAACAAAAAAAAGTTACTTATGGAAATTGATATAAAAAGTCGATAAGTGGGGAGGGGAAGAGGAGATTTCGGGAGTAGCACGAGGGTGCCAGATTAAGCTTGTATAGGCTTCCGGCATGTGTATAGTTATCATGGTATAGAAATCAGATTTCTCACGTGGTGGGTATTTTTTTTTATATTGCAATGTCATCGTATCTGTCAGATTAAGATAGAGGATGTTTAGTATACCCCAATGAAGCTTCCATATATAAGGCACTGACGATTCAAAGGTCAGGTAAGCCTGTAGGGGCATTTTAAAATATAAAAAAATAAAGCTTCATATTTTCCTAACTAAGCTTCGCCGATATTTTATTTTGCACTAAACTAAATGATTTTGTCCTTGTGGTCTAAAATATATTTATAATTTACCTAAATAAGCAATTTTCTAGATATATTTTCTTTTTCAAAACTTTAAAATGGCTGCAGTTTCTGAACCCACCGCTAAAATAAAAACGCTCTTTTTATTTTTGTATCAGTTTTACCTAATGTAAAAAACCTACTAGGTCTCCATCACGCTCGAGTGACTACAAAAATAGCACCTTCCCCTCCCCTACTATAATACGTTACGGCCATTCTCCGGAGAGCAAAATTTGAGAGTCCCGGGCTTGTATACTCTGTAATATTATCTTATTCAAGTATGCAATATTTTTAAACGGTAGATAGCATCCGTAACTAGCTACAAACATAAACACAGGCTTCTAATTTAAGTAATTCAGATTAAATTAATTTAAGTCGTGTTCAAAAACCGTGTTTTTCTGATTACCGTAACGTGTCCTCACGCCAACTTGATCTCGAAACTTGCTTGTAATTTTTATAACGTACATATTTACTTTGATCTATTCATCTTTTCAAATGCTCATTAACATTGGTTATCGCTTTGGAAAATATCGACTCAATAGGCCCAGCCTGTAAATAGTTATCATGAAATAATCGCTTGTCCTATCAAAAGTTCTAATTACCGTAACGCATTCTATTTTCGGGCACCCACCCAAAAATAACAGGATTTGGCACATTACAAGTGCACTAGTCACTTCTCCCTAGCGTGTGCCACGGCCCTTTAGCGGTCCCACGTAGTTAATGTTAGTGTGCCGCCGATTCAGCACGTGAGTATATAACTACCATAGCTTTGGTTTCGAACTTTTCTAATTACCATTATTTTATTTTGCTACTTGATTTTTAAATTAGATTGTACGTTAATCATGTCAATCTATAAAGTTATTTGGTCTACGTACTTTGCCGTAAGCTAGTTTTTGCAAACTGTGTCGGTTTTCAAAATTTTCAAGAAAATCTAACTTTTTATAATTACCGTATACTAATTACCATATGTTCCTAATTACCGTTGTATGAAAAACTGATACGTACTTTTTTATCAATTGAAGTTTGCCCGCGGTTTTCATAGATTATTATTATCATGAATGAGTCTTTAATGATACTAGCTTTTGCCCGCGCTTTGCCCGCGTTAAAAAGTATTATTATATACAATCTTTCATCCCCTATTTTATCCCCTTAGAGGTAGAATTTATCAAAACCCTTTCTTAGGGGATGCCTACGTCATAGTAGCTTTATGCATGGAAAGTATTAGCCCGATCAGTTTAAAATTGACAAAGTTTCATAGCCCTTTGGGGGTAGAATTGATAAAAAAACTTTCTTAGCGGATGCCTACGTCATAACATCTACCTGCATGCCAAATTTTAGCCTGATCTGTCCAGTGGTTTAGGCTGTGCGTTGATACATCACTATGCCAGTTAGTCCCTTTGTGATATATATAATATTTAGATATCTATATGCTGAGTATTCATAAAATTATGTATATATTTTTTTGGTGGGAATGACCAGAGAAGAAATTGGAGAAAAGAAGGCTTGTTCCTTGGAAACGTCTAGTAAAAATTTGAAATTACCCAGTTTTATATCAGAAATCAAAGGAAAAAGTGAAAGAAAGGTATACTTAATAAAAGAAAATACTGCTTATCAGCGAAACTCCGACAAAACGGCGGAAGAAAACTCAAAAAACAAATGAGTTAAACTTTAGAGCTTATTAAAAAAGACAAAAAGAAAAGAAAAAAAAATAGAAAAAATCGAGAAATAAGTGTTCATAAATATAGATGAACTTGTAAAATTACGAGAAAACAAAATTAAGTAAATTTCTAGCTGTAAAAGCTGTAAGCTACATTTGAGTTGCTATTCTGTCCAAAGAGATTTAGAATATAATTATTTTTAGGTTCATCGTACCTGGATCTTAATAAATATCTACCGATTAAAACAATGTTTGTTGTTATTTTCTCATTTTTCATATTTTATTTGAAAGTGTCTTTTTTTTTACTATTGGCGGGTTATGGTTGTATAGGACATCGTTAATTCTACCCCTTTTGTGACAATTATACATGTGCAACTTATTAATCAGTGTTTTTGTATGATGTTTTAGATTGAATTGAATTGAAGAATTATGAAATTTATTAAATATGCTTTCTAATTACCGTTACATAAAATTTTACATTAGTCTAATTACCGTACCCATAAAAATTTAAGTCTTATTATCTAAAAAACTATAATGAACTGTACCACGCCAAATTTATTATTGTATTGGTATCTTTCATTACTTTCATATTTTAATGAGTTTAAGTCAAATCAACGAAGAAAAAAAATGGTAACGGTAACTAGGCAAATAATGCCAAACCTGAGAATGGCCGCTTAGCATTGATTTTTTACTTCTTCGCTAATTTTAGAAATTACACTACACGCACATTTATGTTATCATGTACTAATATTTTGTGTACCTACAAGAGAAAAAAGAGGAGCTTTAATCGGTACTAAAACAGATTTTACTAACCCTACCTATATGAAAATGACACCGCACCGACCAAACCGAAATTCAATAAAAAATTCCGCATGTCACATCTGACGGCATAATTTCTGTCACAACAATGCCTCCTACTCAATATTTATATTTTGCATGGAATTGTTGATAAAACAAAGAGTAGAACGATTTTGTGTCCTGTAAACTTAATAATAAGACCTATGTTTTCCTAACGTACAGACTGATTATGATTAGAAGTATTTATGAAAATAATTAATTTCTCAGATTATGATTGATGACAATAAACATAAGCACGACATAATATTATTATTTATTATATACTAGACCAGATGATGCCCGCAACCGTTTATCGCACAGGAACCGTACATTTTTCCGGGACAAAAAGTATCCTATGTCCTTTCTCGGGACTCAAAGTATCTCCATGCCAAATTTCAGCAAAATCGGTTCAGCGGTTTGAGCGTGAAGAGGTAACAGACAGACAGACACACTTTCGCATTTATAATTTATTATGGACTAGCGACCCGCCCCGGCGTCGCACGGGTATAAAATATATAGCCACTAAAAAAATGATTAAAATTTATAGCCTATGATCCTTCCCGTGGTCTACTTCTTATCTGTGCTAAATAACATAAAAATTGCTCCAGTAGTTCGCGAGATAAGCCCTTTCAAATAATTTCCCCCGTTTTTTCCACATTCTCCTATTGATCTTAGCGTGATAAAATATAGCCTATACCCTTCCTCAATAAATGGGCTATCTACCACTGAAATAATTTTTCAAATCGGACCAGTAGTTCCTGAGATTAGCGCGTTCAAGTTAGCCCTTTCAAATAATTTTCCCCGTTTTTTCCACATTTTCCTCTATTTCTTAGGTCTTATTAGTCTTAGTGTGATAAAATATAGCCTATAGCCTTTCTCGATAAATGGGCTATCTAACACTGAACAAACACAGGGACATGAGGGAAAAAAAGCGACTTTGTTTTATAATATGTATAGATTAGTATGGATGAATGGATTATACGTCCTGTATCACCTATCGCCTTTCTACCTCTCGACCTACGAATAATAAAAACTACTCACGACCCTAGTTTGGGATGGTTTTTACGATTTTTTGTGTTTTTTTTAAGGTTAAAATCTGTCGAATATTGCACTATAAATAGACCAGGATATCCCAAGTCTTTGGCCAATAGCTATAATAACCTATCGAGATAAATATAGACACAAAGTTTAAGAACTCTGGTCCAAAAATTTATAGACAAACAAAATCAGTTTAAAGTTGATAGTAAACAATGCTTATAATTTGTCAACGTCAAGTGGGAAGTTATTGACTTCATTGGTGATTGATTGCCCGATAAAGTTCTATCAGTGGATGTTTCGATGTCGCAGATCATTTTCGCCAAATTGAACCGGCTTCCTTGACGGATATGAATTTGATAGTTTAATATTAGTAACGATTAAAAGGACAAAATGGGGGATTAATCTATGGATTCAACACACAATAATATAAATCTATAGTCATCTAGTGGTATCACAAACCGAACTTTTTTATAAAAATACATGTTTAGCATTAGTGTAGCAATAGAGAGATTAAGACTGTCACTATGGTAATTTTAGGATTTTATTAATGGGTGAGGCCGCCAATTTTTGCTGATATGACGGAGAAAAATTTTGCGAGAGAAAGAAAATGGGCGAATATCTACGCTGCTTGTGAGTTGTGACGTTGGACCACCAAAATTGTAGCGAATTTATTCCTCTACGCTATCATAGCGTTGAGAAATATGACGTTGGTGCACCAAAATGATAGCGTAGAGGCTATCATAGCGTTGAGAAAATCAAACCTATCTCTGTAAATAATACACAATGTGGTTTTTATTATAGCCCCAAACATGGCCCTTTTGACTACTCACATGATGCATTGATAGTTTTATGTGAAACAGTAATACTTACATTTGTATCACAAAAAAACTTCTTTTGAAAAAACTGTGTACACAGCCCGACTGAGGTTCAAATGTGAACTGTCGAGAAATGGCGGATGTTACGAGATTTTCCATAGAATACGTAAAAACTCAGCGTTGCCACCGATACACAGCGATTTTACCTTCCCTAACACCCAACGATAACAATAAATGGGTATTATTGATGACGTTTAAAATGTGGGGTGGAATTGATGTTTCTAACGATTCATTTGATTTTAAAAAGTTTATAAAGAAAGTTATCTTAAAATACTTTAAGGATTAGATGAGGTAATTGCCATTTTTTTTATTTATGAAATTGGAGCCGTCTATGGGCTGTTCGCCCATATCCTTTTTTTGTTATTTTATTATGTATTTATATTTTTCGCACCAAGGATATTTGATATAATATTATTAATTTTAATTAATTGCAGTCCATCACGCCATGGACTTTTTTTTAAATATATATAATAGAATAGATTATATATAATTTAATATATACATATAATAAATAAATATAATAAATTACATAATTATAATATTAATGTTTTGAACGGTGTGGCGGCCAGTAGATCCTACATTTTTCGATTCCCTTAGATTTTATGCTGCTTCACCCTTTGCCTTTAGATGTTGTGACATTGGCTTGGTGGAGAGGGGTCACTCAAGCTGGGTGGAGTTTCTAGGGTGTTAAAAGGATATCGTTCGGTGTCGAATCTACCAGATGCCAGCCAGTGGAATCGCCAGGTTGGGTTTTAACAATCTGTTTAGGACTAAGTTAGTGTTATAAGGTTTACGTTTTATTAATTGGTATTTTATTTTTGCCGATCTCTGAGGATCACAGGTTACGACCCGCTATGTGGCTTAGGACTTTATCGATCCTGTCTTTTATAGCCATTTTTATGTTGTAATCTTTTATGTGTTCGGTTGACACCTCCATGGTTCTTTTTATGAAGCTTGCCACAGCGTCTCCATCAGTGTCAGTGTAATAGACACAGGTGTTAGTGTGCCGGGATATAGCTACGACTGCATGAGGAACGCTGTCATGGATTGCCAGCTTTCGGGACTTGGTCTGTATGATGATCACCGAAGGACTCGTTAATCCCTGAGCTTCATGGATTGTGAGGACGCGAGAGTCCGTTCCCGATCCATAGCCTTTATTAGTGAGGGCTGCTTTCTCCTCCTGTGTGTGGACAAGATACAGGGTATTTAGATCGTTTTTAGGCATTCTCGCTCCTGTATACTTCATTAGCTTTATACGGTATACCCAGTGTTTAGCCATCAGTAACTTACGCTGCTTAATTTATTCATTTATTTATGAAGCACCTACCTACCAAGTAATTTCTTAGTTTTTTGGCATTGTCAGAGACCAGACACGCATTGTTTATTTGTTTCAGTTCCATAGGTCTCTTTCGAGGCCCATCTAAGGAGAGGCTGACTACTATGGTAGCTATTTGGCCGAGAACTGGGCTGTAACGGCTGAGTACTGGGGAAATGTGCCTTATTTTGAAAAATACTTTATTTTCAATACTTCTTAAGAAAAATTATCATATATGTTAATTTCATAACAAAGTTTAATAAATGATTAAGTGAATGAGTACAAAAGGTTTTTGATTACTATTTTAAATAATTTTCTATCCAAATTTAAACTTGCGCTTTCCACTAAAAGGCTGACTACTGGTGCCAGTACCCTATTATTGATCTCAAATAATTCTAATGCATGCTTGAGTAGGTACTTTGTTTTCTTCGTTAGAATCAGTTTTCAAGCATAAGATAAACACAATACTTTTTAAAATACAAAGGGCGGAGAAAAATAATTGCAAAATCAGCAAAAATTGGCGGCCTCGCCCTAACAGAATCAACCTTCTGTTTTTTTTTTAAATTATGAGTTAGGTAAGTATATAATTTTACAATAACATATTGCGTACGATACATAATTTTATAACAAAACGTTGGAGTATCTTTTACGGGGAAAGCAGAAAAAAGAATTAACACAGTGAACATTATATTTTTACAGGTCGCATTTTTAAATTAAGAATTTACTCAACAAAATGAAGGTATTTATTAATTTCGCTAGAAAACTCCTGTAGATTTTCCTTGACGAGGGTTGAAAGGAGATTTCCGATCTAATTGAACATTGGTTGCCAGCTTGTATAATTGTATACAGTAGAATCATTGTTGAATCCCAGAACCTTGGTACGTTTTGTATAGCCAGCTGAGCTTATTAGTCTGATATGCCATTGAAAATGTTCCATGAATACCTGAATATCCGCATCGTGAGATTCTATTCGAGCGTTAGTTACGTGAGAAATTAGTAGTCATGAGGACTGTATAGATGTTATTTTCTAACTTAAATAATCACTAGCTATTTGACCGAGCTTTGCTCGGTATTCGATAAAACACGAATAAAATGACATTTTCTAAAAATCTTCTAGGTCGATTTATCGCCCCCGAAACCCCCTATATGCTAAATTTCATGAAAATCGTTGGAGCCGATATATACACATATAAGATATAAACATATAAGATAAGATATATATATATAAATATATATAAAAATATAAGATAAGATATATATATATATAAATATAAATATATATATATATCTTATCTTATCTTATCTTATATGTTTAAACGAGCAATATACAAGAATTGCTCGTTTAAACATATAAGATAAGATAAACCAATCAAACTAGCTACCATTTTCCCTAGTTCAGAATTTGATATGTAACTTAAATAATCATATAAGTACGTAAATAAACTACCATTTTTGCCCTGTTCAGAATTTACATGTTATAGTTTTTATATATATTTTTGCCTATAGATATTATAACAATGTCTAGTAACGATATAAATATGTTAGACAAAAACTTTAATTTTTACAATACTCCATACTTATTGGTAAATCATTTTTTCTTACATAATAATATTATTGTGCCCAAACAAAAAAGGCAATGGTACATTTATCGTCTCGTTATTACAAATTATAAACCGTTTTTTGTTTTAACTAATTTAAAACCACTTTATTCTAACGTCATAATAACAGTTAAGCCTTTGATTAAGTTCTAGATCATAAACCATTACTGCAATCAATACAGGAGGCCCAAGAAACTGTAACCTATACCTAGGTGCGAGTTAGGAGTTTAAGCGTTTAAATAGTTAAAGCGAAAATACCACTCCCATCTAAAGTTTAGTTAATCTTATGGATAATTAGTGTGTTTTAAGACAAAACGCATACATTATTTCAATGTATAATTATTTCTGTAAGTTGAGTTTGTCATTAACTTGCATACAAGTTTATACATCAAATTAAATACCAAATGAATTAACCAGCAAAAACCTTTGCTGAAAAAATAGGGAATGTCTGACACATTGGAAAAATCAACAAGTGAAGGCATAACTTGAATACTATGTTGCATAAATATCTTATTTAGTAAGTGGACTATTAAATTACATTGAATATTCCTTCGGGAAATTCGCATAAATCATAAAATCGCTTTAGCTAGCACCTTGGACCGTTGTCGTTAGTATGTAATATCAACACGCACAGTGGCAATTTGTCCAGTTTTTTGTGCGTGCTTTGGTAATTGTTAGTATTAATTCAACGCTATGTTATATTATGTAGGACACGCGATACCGACGCCTTTATTATACTGAATTTATTGCATAGACCACATTAAACTTAATTTGGCTATATTTATTTACTGTATTCATCATTTTGAACTATAAAAAGGTTAGTTGGTAGCCGTTTTGATTGTACACAAAGAAAAGTTTTTTTGTCAAAGTCCTCCGTTAGAGAATAGAGCTAAATCCTACCTATGGAACTAATATGGTAATAAACCCACATTTTACCAAATATGTTTATACAGTGAGGTCCAAATAGTAATTTTGTGGCGTGACCACTAAAGTTGTGTACTCTGCAGTGAGTAGTGCAGTTCGAAAACCGCGGGCTTAGTGGCTCCATACGAATTAGTGGGCTCAATCATTCGGTGTGGTGAATGAATTATTAAGCGCGTTGATAAGGAGCACGAATTCCGAACGAAAGTAATGGCATTTTTAATCGTGTTGGTATTTCGTTCAATTCATGTACACTGATTTAATTGATGTTTTTTATTCGTACCTAAATTTGGTATTCGTTAATTGTTTTTATGTGAATAATTTAGATATTGGTACAAAGTATGAAATACTCTGTCACCTGCTAAGGTATATAATTTGGTATAGTTTGTTATATTATTTGGTATATTATTGTGATTGTTGTAATAACTTCATCCAATTTACCACTGTTTGGTGTCCTTTTAATAACGAAAAAAAATCACAATATAATAATATAATTTTGTCTTAGAAAACACATTTTAATGTGTTTTCTAAGACAAAATATATTGTTACTAAACCGTGAACGTAATACATACATGAAAAAGGTGATATTCCAAACCAAAGCCCTATATCTACCTGATAAGCTTGAGAGTACTTAAGCCCTGTGTTAGTAGTATCTGTAAGCCTATTTGTCCTTGCTATAGGCGTATTTATGTGGAAAATATTACGGCAGCTTTCTAAACCAATTCCAGAAGGATTATCGTCCCGACAAATACCCGGATAGAGGTCGGGCGACGATTGCCGTTAGTTCTCCAGTTCGTTTCCCCTCATTATACACATAATTTCATTTCGGCCGGAATCAGCTTGTATCATTAGAGCTTTTGTGATCTAAAGACATGTTTTGGCTTTTTGGAGAGCTTTATGTTTTGACTGTTTGGGACCTCTTTACGCTTAAATCATTGAACAAAATATAAAAATCGATATAAGTATACATTGGTACAAGGGTATATATGTATGTATATATATATTAAGAATTAAGATAGATTTTATCATGGAATCACGTGCTGTTTCATTGTTCCATGTAATTTTATAAAACTTGGTGTAGTGGTAACCTAATTTTGAGTAATCCATATTATTTAATATTATTAGCATTATAAATGCGAAAGTGTGTCTGTCTGTCCATATGTCTGTTACTTCTCCACACTCAAAGCGCTGAACCGATTTTGCTGTTTGGTATGGAGATACTTTGAGCCTCGGGAAAGGACATAGGATATTTTTTATCCCGAAAAAATATACGGTTTCCACGCGATGAACGAATTTTGGCAACGGAGTTGCGCGCGTCATCTATAAGATATGGGAACTATATAATATTATTATCACGGTAGTAACATCAGCTATAAAGTAACTAAAGTAAATATTTTGCACGTTAAAATGTTTGTGTAGCAAAATGCTCGCGTATCAATTTTTACAACCACTAAAGGTTTCGTATCATCCATTTTGCGACGGAGTAAATTTGTCAATAAAATTAAATTATGATATAATTGGACGGCTCGTATACAACTCGATATGCGGTAAACCGCCGCACCGCCATTTTGTTAAAAACGAACAAACTTGTTCAATCAGTATTTTGGAGAGTTCAGGCTTACAAAGGGTGGATCAAAATGTAAGCCGATTATTCATGTATAGATAACTGCGACGGCATTTTAAAATTTTACTCCGAAAGCCAACTGTGTGTTTGTCAATGTTTCGGGTTCGTTTTGAAATTCTGCACGCCTGTTTCCTGTTATAAATAGAAAATACTTTTTCTTTTATTCGTAACCTTTTGAGATAAATCAACCCATACTAAATGCAATATCAAATTTGAGGTAAATCAACCCATAGGTACTATATATAAAAGCTTTCAATATGAAGACCACAGAGAGTATACTATAATACTGGGAAATCTAATAAAATTTTGTAACTGTTGATAAGTTCAATTATTCTTTAGAATATTATTTATAAAGACCCTTTGTTTTAGATTTGTTGCATTTAAAATGCCTCTTAGTATCAGCCCTTTAAATAGACTTGTCTAGCGAAAATTTAGAAGTGTTTCGCGTGTACTTTCATTTTCAACCTATAAATTTTACTAAATGAAGTATTATCTCAGAACAGAGCTGTAAAAGCCGCTATAAGCACACGCGTAGTTGCTCATTAAAACTTGTAGTCATGTTTGAGTCGCAATAACTCGTCTACTTTAATACGGTCTAACTTCGAAATTGCCGCATAACGTAAGCCCGATAGTTGTGACTTGTGACGTCATAGTTTTTGATAATTTCGTTATTATTATTAAGACGCTTACAGCCACACTCAGGGACGAATATAAATTTCATAATAGTGTAATTAAATAAAAATTTCGACATAAGCCCCCATACATTATTTGTAAAACTCTTAATTAAATTGAAGGTTAATCATCATTAAAATATGTCTTGGCGTGCGGTGGTTAGTAATTACATAGTTACAAAACTCGTCTACTTTAACACTTCATTTTTGCACATTATTACACGAATTATAAAGACAATAATAATTTTATTTGCATAATTTGTTTTATTTTCGTCTTCGATTACTTACTCTCACTTGCTCTATATTTTTTTATTGTTGAATTTAGCGAAAATATTGATATAAGTAAGGAAGATTTATTAAAATTATTTGGATACTAATATAATCGCCACTTAGATAATATAAGTATTCTTAGAAAAAACTTTTATACTTTTAGTGACGGTTTTTCTGAAAATTCTGCTATAAAATGTAACCAAGAAGGCTGAACATAAGTCACCAATTGACCGGAAATATTGTGAAAGGGTAAAAGTAAATGATCCGAATTCATTATACAAACCAAAAGGACCCCGCTCTATTTTGCCAATCGATAAATTAAGAAATCTTTATCTACTATTATAATATATTATTGTTAGAAGTTATAAGATCTAGCTTAGTAAAACGTTTTTGGAATATTATTTTAACTCTTTATCACTTATAGTGATTGTAAAAGAAATAATTATGGTAATAATTTTCTCAGATATACAGGGTGTAACAAAACAAAGTGTGGTAAACACTATACAAGGTATCCTATAGAGTTCACACTAAAAGAGCTAATATTTTTTTTGTGATTTGTATTAATTAGCACTCGCCCCAGCGCGCGACGTCGTGATTGTCATTTGCCTTTACAAGTTAAACAAATACTCTTTCAGTGCTGCTACCTTCACAGTGAATTCTATACAGGGAACTCATACACACCCTAAGGCCTAAAGTATTATCACTTTATTTTGTTATACCCTGTATAAAAAAACACTAATCAGATTTTTTTTCAAGTAAGTAAATTAAGGTTGTCCCCCGAGCAAACGACCTTGGCCATACATTTGCCGCGTTGCCGAGATCGCGCCAAAACCCTATTATTTTTACTTATCTTAGTTCAAAATTGTCCTAAAAAAAATTAAAACGGGGAAAATGTAGTTTATGATATTGTCGATCTATTGGTGTGAGTTTCATAAAAGTAATTTGTAAATCCTAAGGAAATGCTGAATGTATGCTTGAATTTTAATAAATTGGTATTACTTTGGAAGCTGATATCATGAGTATAATAAACAAAAATAGAAAATTTAAAACGGGGAAAGGAATGATGATATACTGAAGATATTGATATTGCTGTATTTTTATTATAACTTTGATTGTAGCTTTCAGATTATGAGTTTATAAGGCTTATTTTAATTTCGTAATTTACCGTATTTATACGGTAAATTACGGAATCTCCGTAGGGAATGCCCTTAAAACTAGATGCTACTTTCTTCTACACCATAATTAATATTAAGCGCAGAATACAAAAACGAATGGCCCTAAAATTCGACCGGCAATACTTTAAAGTCACAAACTGACCGTGAACTCTGGGAAAAGGGTAAAAGTAAATGGTCTGTATTAATTATACAAAACCATAAGGGGCCCGCTTATCTTGTCAATCGATAGCCGCTGTAAGTCTGAACCACAGCACTAATTGCTTCCAATCCAATTGAATTCACCTACAGTGGTTCGGTCACGCAATATTTTATTCTATTCCCTCCTGGCTACGGTTACGGTTGTCGCATTAAGTTTATTTAATTAATTTATGCACATAAAAATTTATTGGTTGATTTATGTACGGCTTTGCGGTAAATGTAATTTATTTGAACAATACGTTTTTTTTTTTTTTTTTTTATTAAATAAGGGGGCAAACGAGCAAACCGGTCACCTGATGGTAAGCAACTACCGTCGCCCATGGACACTCGCAACATCAGAAGAGCTGCAGGTGCGTTGCCGGCCTTTTAAGAGGGAATACGCTCTTTTCTTGAAGGTTTGCAGGTCGTATAGGTCCGGAAATACTGCTGGTGACAGTTCGTTCCAGAGTTTTACAGTGCGAGGCAAAAAGTTACGCGAAAAACGCACTGTGAAAGACTGCCACTCATCAAGGTGATGAGGATGATATGTTTTTCGCGTGGGACGATGGCGAAAAGTTGCCGGTGGTATGATTCCGAACAACTCAGAGCACTCCCCGTGATACAACCGATAGAGGATGCAGAGTGAAGCTACATCTCGGCGTAATTCCAAGAGGTCCAAGCTGTTTGAAACACTATGGCAGTCAACAATTCGACCGGCCCTTCGTTGGATACGATCCAGAGGGAGCAGTTGGTATTTAGGCGCCCTGCCCAGAGATGAGAACAATATTCCATATGAGGCCGAACCTGCGCCTTGTAGAGTTGTAAGCGTTGGTCCGGACTGAAGTACTGTCTCGCTCTGTTAAGAACACCAAGTTTCTTCGAGGCTAATTTGGCCTTACCCTCTAGATGATATCGGAACTGGACTTCGCTCGATATGTTGACGCCAAGTATCTCAATGCTAGGGGAGATGGTTAAAGATGTGCCCTCGAAACGAGGATATACGACCATTGGTGACTTTTTTTATGTGATAAGATGTGGACTACCTGATACGTTTATCTCATAATATCTATAAAATCTTTATTATTTCGACCACTCGTTAAACAGCCTTGTAAGGGCCGGTCAGGTCCCGAGCTTATACTTTTATAAAGCTTTTTGACGAGTGGTCAAAATTAGAATTAACGGCCATTAAGTGGCCAAAATGAAAACACGCTGGTGGCATCGCAGCTCAGCTCCGGTCTCATGACAATGTCGTCGACGCGCCAAAACATCCTTGCATTTCTAGAATCTAGATAATATGAATACGATCATAGTATATTTTAGGGGGCGTCCACAAATTACGTGATGTGTTTAAGGGGGGGAGGTGGTCGAGTCAAATCTCATCTAATCTTACGTTGGGGAGAGGGGGGCTCTCGGCAAATCTCACGTAATTTTTTTCACATTGTTACAAAAAAAAATACACAAAGTGTTTTGGTCTATTTCATCCAAATTGAACTTATGCTTAATATTTAATCGTAATCGTAATCGTGAATTAAGATCATTCACTAATTCCTTAGAAAGAAAATAATTTCATTCATACTTTGACGTTATACATCTACTGACTCTCAAACAATCTAACGCGTTTACGTAAGAAACCTACATCTTGGAAAATCTCACGTGAGATTGGGGGGGCGGGGGAGGGGGTTGAATAAAATCTCACGAAATCTCACAAGTCAGAAAATTTCGAAAAACACCTCACGTAATTTGTGGACTTATCTTATCAGTACTATATTATTACCGTATTTCGTAATATTATATTTGTAAAAACGGAAATCACATAAACCAAACTAGCATCAAGTGCCACTTTGTTTTATCGTATCACATAATATGTAATATTCCAACTTATTATAACACCTATTTAATTAGCTACGTAGAATATAAAGTACTCCAGAACGTAAAAAATAGCACTAAAAGTATTCAGGTTGTCGGAGATAATGAAAAAAGTTGTTTAAATGATCATTCGCTTCCGTGGGCGAGGCGTTGAAAGTCTAAAAACTCTATCCAGAATGTTTTATCAACAAACTTTGACGGTAACGTTATAGTTTTGCTTGTCGTTGTTATTATGTAGAGAACTGTAGAGAACTGTAGAGAACTGTAGAGAACTCGAAGTTAGAACTTATGGCCTAGAGCGAACGTTAAAAGGCTGTCATGTCCTTATTATATACTTCGAGCCCGATTTCGTGACGTTGGAATTAAATTAAGACGTTACAGCGTTATAAATAAATTACTTTTAAATTAGCAGCAATAGTAATTTTTGACTCCAAAATTGGTGGAACCCTAGGAAAAACCTATGTGGCAAACATACCTTCCTCTTGCCTTCTTATAAAATTGTTGTTTTGTGAAGCGTGGGACGTTTCTAGACGTGGGAGAGCCATGCTTCGGCACGAATGGGCCGGCTCGACCGGAGAAATACCACGTTCTCACAGAAAACCGGCGTGAAACAGCGCTTGCGCTGTGTTTCGCCGAGTGAGTAAGTTTACCGGACGCCCAATCCCCTACCCTATTCCCTTCCCTAAACTCCCCTAGTCCCTTCCCTTCCCATCCCTACCCTTCCCTATTAACCTATTCCCTATATTATTATTATAGGCCGGCAACGCACCTGCAGCTCTTCTGATGCTACGAGTGTCCATGGGCGACGGAAGTTGCTTTCCATCAGGTGACCCGTTTGCTCGTTTGCCCCTTATTTCATAAAAAAAGCAAATATCTGCTTGTTACGGGCTTCACTAGATTTTATCTTAACTTAGTAAGTAAGCTTTTATCCTTCTTCAGTGTTTGGACGTTGATGAGGTTGAATAAAAAATATTGTAACTCTCCTTAAATTAAAGGTTGAGCAATCATATTCATGAGTTATTTTATGAAATGGACCAGGGAATGTAGACGGAATGTCTGCAGGTCACCTATAATAATTATTGCTACCGAGTACCGCCCATGGACGAAGGTATTCCGCGAGACCGTGAAGTATAGTCCGTGCGGAACTAGTTGGCCGCGCCTTAGGTAGGGACGGGGGTAAGGGGGCGGGTTGCTTGCTGCTCGCAACGCACATGAGATTAAACGGTGACGACCAATCTCAAGATATCTTGAACAATAATATTATTTAATTATTGAAAGAATGAATAAAAGACAATTGATCAGTTTTATATTCTAAACTATTGACATCGGCTTTCCGTTTTTTAAAAACGTATGCACTTTAAATATTATTTCCTTAGATTATCTTTTTATCGGCGGACTCGTCTTGCTATTGCAATCTCGTGTGCGTTTTGTCCAAACTAGCCAGAACTGTCAAAATCAAGCGCCCCCGCCTCTCCGTCCCACCGCTCACATACCTAAAAGGCCGTATACACGATCGGTTCCAACCACCAACAGAGGTCACCTCGGTTGGGTCAACAAAGTTGAATCTCTATCTACACGTACATCAACTCGTCAGTCTTGGCTGGGCTGTGGAAAAGTGAACAATGGGACCACTATCCAAACCTCATGTCATGTGTTCAATTTTCTTTTTACCATCGACATATCAGCCTCAGGGTCATATTCCTTTAATTTTTCGACAAGCAACTGCCACGCTTGACTCTTTTTGTCCCGATCTTTATTAAGATCGGAACCAATATCCCAAAGCGTTGGCAAATTCCTATACATTTCTAAAAATTCTGTCAAGATTTCGCGTTCATTGCGCCGGCGCCGCCATTTTCAGTTGCTAGCACTACACACCACATGCAACGCAGCCGACGATCAATGTGCGACTGAGCGCCAACGAGCGTCTACACGGTCGCGTTTCAACTCAATGTTCTCTATTTGACATTGGTAGTGAGGGATGCGCTCACTACCAAGGTAATTGAAGGTTATTTGGTTGGTCAACCAAAAACAAACGTCTACACGGTTGATTTTTGTTCCAACCCTACCAAGGTGACCTCTGTTGGTGGTTGGAACCGATCGTGTATACGGCCTTTAAGGCGCGGCTAACTTGTTCCGCGCGGACTATAATGACAAAATACTTTCTCGCACCAAAACAAACACGATATACAGAACAAAGAAACTAAGTGTAAAAAGTACAAAAGGCGATCTTATTGCTACAAAGATTTCTACCAGACAACCTTTATAGTAAAATTTAAACGTATTATTTTTCCGGTTGAACTAGCGCATTCTTAAAATTTTCCGTTTTCTTATGCCTAGTTAAAAAATATTAAATAATAATTATTTACGACTCCTTAAACGCTAACACCTAAAACTCCTTAAACGTAAACTATTTAAAAACTACAATAATATTAGTTATTTAAAGTTCCCGGACCCCAAAAAGATATAAGCTCAGATCTTTTGTTCTCGCAAGCGGAATTTTCCAACTGCCCTCGTAATGTGTGAAACTTATAGGAAATGGTGGTTCTAAGAATATTACAAAAGATTTTGCAACTAAATGTTAAATGTTTTTAACTAAAGTAAAACTTTTGTTTTTTACTAAAGTTAAGTAAACAAAAAATAATGTTGCGACACGAGCTGTCTTTTTAAGCTTCTTGATTAGATAACTAGATATTAATTTTATTTTGTAGTGTGATTTTAAAAATATTACAATTTATACAATTATCATCTTAAGTAAGGACCAGAAATAATTTAACTATTGTAATAGAAATCGCCATGAGCAAGATTCAAAAAAAGGCTCAAATAAATAAATGGTCATTTCGAAGCACAGATATTCAACGAAACGAAACTGAACGTGAATAAAAATGAACACGGCCGGGTTGTAAAAAATAGAGGCATGACAGAGATAGGGAAAACATCCAAATACTTACCCTATCTAAACAATGATGCGAACAAAATAAATCGAGGAAAAACCGGACGCTCCTAGATGTTTTAGTGCCAAATTCAGTTGGGTGTACGTCGGGAAATCGTGCGGAAACTCTAGGACAGTTATTGGATGGTTCCTTTGAATTGGACCGGCTTTCGTATAGCTGGCCTGCATAAATGTGGTCTTGATTTAAATTAAAATATTACGTTTTTTAATATAGAATTCGGGACTAAAATACTTTGTTGCTTGTTAGTTTAACTTTCTTGCTTTGCTAAAATTTTATGATCACATATTATCTTCCAGCACTATCGAAATGCACAGAACGTTGTTAAAGTCTTATGAAATAAAGGTAATAGCTACTCAGGACCTTACCAGTTTTACGAAATAGGTAGGAAAACTGAATTTCTAACAAATTACAAGATTAAGTACACAAAAAGTCGAAACGTACTCGAGGTGTATAAAACAAAACGACGTACAAAATAATAGCGGAAGTACTCACCATTCCCGCCAAATGGGGGAATCCACTTCCGGTGAATGGAGGCTTCGACGGAAGTTTACTTAGCCGCTGCGATCCTACGGCGACCCGGACCACCTCCGGTTATGGCGGCCTATAGCCATTTCGGATTCGGTGCTGTTGTCTTAATAAAATATTATCTAAACAACCCCTGGAAACGTTACATTTCAATAGCCGTTTATTATATTTTGGGATACGAGGACAAAGACAAAAGGTGATTTGCAAAACCTTTATCATTTAATAATAGCTTCGAGCAATGTTTACTGATCAATAATAAAATCAAGAATAAAAAAGCTATCAAGCTTCGTAATTGTGGCTATAATTTGGCGCTGTATCTGTTAAATCTTTATAATAATAAATAATGAAGTTTCGCGACACATTGCTCGCTAAGTGGCTCACGTCGAGTTTTATAATAAAATGTAATTCCACTTAATTTACTCAGCCACTCAAAGGTTCCAATTATGTGCTGTAAATATTCTATACTTGATAAACCTCGTAGTCTAAGAGTTAACGAATACGTTTATAATCATATTTTGTGACTAACAAGATTTCAGCAATATTGGTTAAGCTCATATCAAACAAACTAGCTATTTAGCAATAACTAACAATATTTGGTATTGTCAATAGATTGGAAATGGGTAATTTAAGCAATATCAATTGTCGTCCATAGTCGTAACTTCCCATAAGCTAAGGGTAAGCCTAGAGAGGATTACATGCTAACGACATTGCTAGTATTAGACGTAGGTAGGTGCAAAATTAATGTTTATGCATACTTGTATCTCCGTAATTGTTTGATGCCATGCAGGTAAGACCCCAAATACAATTCGGTGTAAATATGCAGGTAGGTAAAAAAATATGGTAGCTATGGTAAAGTTATCTGTTCATAAACTTGAATTGAAAAGTTGACTGAAAGCTTTTTTATTTAAGTACATTTTACTCAATAAAATGCTTAAAATGTCAATAAAGTTAAAGTAGTACTGGACGAGCCATACCTGCCGCATGCATCCTGACTGTTGGGCAAGTCACCACAGAGTTGGTGTTAGAAGATGGACGACGTCACCGTGGTCGGCCTCGAAAAAGATGGCGAGATGAACTAGATGCGGCCTACAAGCCAGGCGGGCAAACGGTGACATTAGAACGAGACAGATGGAAAACCTTGAGGGACGCCTTTGCCAAGCAGTGGTACCGTAAGGTACTAATTATAATATATTCTGTGGCAGTGAGATAATATAGGTTGTTAGAAAAAAACATATCAAGTACGATTATTTACTGACTAGCTAACAGCATTGGCTCCTAGTGTATAAGGTATAAAACGGAACGCTCAAACACGCGAAATTACCGACGCAATATCCGTCAGAACAGAAAAGGTGCGATGGTGGTAATTATGCCTTCGGGCTTCAGCACTAATGATAACGTGATATTACTTGCTATTACCATATTATCGCGCCGAGAAAAAGGTAAGTGTTTGTTGGTTCAATGTAATATTTCGCCGTAGGGTGGTATTATGTCCAAATCAGCGCATCTCCGCAAATGGTTATGGATTTATAGAGATTATTGTTAGTAATTTATGGATTAATGGAGATTCATACTTATATTTTTACACAGAATTTTCCTCGTTTTGTAATTATTTCAATTTATATGCAAGCAATAAATATTTTAGAACTTTTAAATCAAACAAGGTATCTCAAAGAGCGCCTCTATTCTCTTAATTCTAGTTTGTTTTTCGGATTGAATCCTTTTTTAAGCGTCGCCTTTTTACAAGTGCAATCAAAGAAGAATGAGCACGGACTGCCTTTCCAGAATCACAAATGGAAAAGTTTACAAGACGTTGGCCTCGGGGATCCACTCGGATTAATTAAAGACTACCGATGCTGATCACCGACTCCCCCGTGGAAAATTAAATTACTAGACCAGGTTCGGAACCCTTTAATGGAAAAAAAACTTAATTTTCGGCGAACGCGTGATCATTTTTCTCAATGTACTGAAGTCGATCATGTGCTTAAAACATTTCAACATTTCTATGTAAGTTTTGAGTAAAAGTTGAAGTAGTTTAACGATTAAATTGAAATTAATAATAGGTAATTATATTTTTACATAATATTATGTAAGTAAAAAAATATTGTTTTTCAAGGATAGTTTTGCTGCAGATTGTGTCAGTTACAAAATATGAGCATTGCAGAGCCAACATACATTGGGCCAACGTGTAGAAGCCTACTTGGCGACAAATTGGGAGTGACATTCTGTACTCTGCACGTCTTCTGAATGCGCTGGCTCAATGCACTGGCGCAATGTGTATAAGGGCTTAAGCGCATGTGTGAATTACATCACAAATGCGCAACTTCCAGCAAAACTTAAAATGCAGACGTCTAGTACTATATTTCTGAGCTAAATGCGAGTAATCTCGATATAGCATCATTAAAAACTAATAAACAAGTCAGTATTAGCGGGTTCGGATTGCACAACTTGGAACTGCGAAACTTGGCCGTAATTGGAAACATATTGAGTTTGTTTGTAACGAGCCCGTGCCTCAGTTGCGGGATCGATAAATCTACTCACGTATTGTTCCCAATTGACTGCTCATTTCGACTGATTATAAAAAAAAAGTTAAAAACACCCGCGTTATTGTTGAGAAATCTGGGGCTTTACAAAATTCTGTTAATCTGTTAGTTGAAAATACAAATACGGGTAAACGCAATCGAAAGCACGCATCGCACTTGCAGAAGTACCTGCAGCAAATGTCAATAAGCGAATGGCAACGTAGACTGCAGCAGAGATTGTTGGAGGCAGATTTGCGCTCACTTATAAGAGGAGCGCATTACAAAAACTAGAAAATAGAAACAGCATTAATAATAATAATATTACACAGGCGGTAGGCAATACAGAGCAGCTCCTGTAAGAGAAAGAAAATACTATTTCTTGCAATAATTATGATGAATTGTGACAATTCAATCACGGACTCGATCCCACCTCGGGCTTAGGACAGTGACAAATGACTTCAAACGCTATTTAATCTTATTTTTATCTCATTTCGCACATTGACCTAATACATACAGTAAAACAGAGAGCAAAATATGGGCGTAGAAAATAACCTGATATTACATTAGCCAAAAAACTGCGTATTGGGTAAATAAAAGAAACGTTAGTAAGAAAGGGTCCATGATTAATATGTACGGGGGCCTTAATGTTCGCGTTTTGTTTTATTGTACAAAGCAGTCTTGACGTGGCCCATTAACCGCTCCGCCCATTCATTCGTCCGTTCATTCGTTCAGTCATTCGTTCCACGATCACCTGGGGACTGGGTTTCGTACCATTTGGCTTAATATTATTTTCCCTTTTTATTTACTGTATGCCTGAGTGAATATAGTCATGACTTATGTTCCTATTTCGTCTATCCAACTTCATTCACATACGAATTTTAGTACATTCAACTTTGCCTTTACTCAATTACTATTTTATTTTGGGTACACAGACACACATTTTCTTTTATTTCCACCTTATATTAAACTTTACCTGTTAGTTCCCAAAGAGTCGCATCTTGCAACCGAATTGTGAAAACGCTCCTCCAAACCGATTTCGTTTAAATTTCGCACACGTTTATAGTTTTGATGACAATGCAATATTGAATTTCTGAGCAGTGCAATATTGCAAAGTTTTAAAATTGCGATCACTTCTCCTAACTGTTAGGAAACTTAGCTCATGGTATATATTCTAATTTTAAACTTTTTTAACCGCCTTCCAAAAAGGAGGAGGTTTCTCAATTTGAAAGTATTGTAAATATAATGAAAATTTGTAACAAATTACTTCTTACGAGCACAACGTTTTATTTCAGGTGTTTCAATGTGTTTTAAACCTATTTATTTAAAACAAAGAAAAATATCGAAAATGACTTTATCTTAAGTGCTTTCCGAAGAAGAATAAAAGGATTTACTCAAGTACTCAAAGTCGATTAGCCTGCAAAAGAAATACGGTAACAACTTGACATTAATTCGGTAATAGACCAATATATTTGTTAACTGTGTCATTCAATTTACGGTTTTGATAATGAAAAAGTAAAGAAAGCTTTTTTAAAACGGTTACAGTGTATTTTTAATAATAATAATAATAATATAATTATACCATATTATTATTTCTCGCTTCCTAATCCCTAGTCACGAAAATGTAAGAAGGAGCAAAATTTCAGAAAAACAAATATTTTTTAAGCTATTGCATAGCTTTGAGCGCGGCGACCGAATTAAGAAATTCCGTAACGAAAAAACTTAATACCCCCCACGCCGACGGGAAAGCGGTGCGGCGTTGCCGTCCATCGTCTTTTTTGTGTGCGTAGACGAATGCGAATTTAAATTGCATAAGTTGATAAAAAATTATATGTAATAGCTTTGCCACGGCAGTCCTCGAGTGCCAATATGTAATTAATATTTTAAATGGTATTTACTTTCAGTAGAGGACAACTCGCTATAAACGTGGTAATACTGTCTAATATTGCCGTGGTATAGGTAAATATTGAAACAAGTAACAAGTGTATGTTAATTTGTTATGTAATTAGTACACCGCACTTGGAGGATGTAATAATTACAGCACCCTAATAAATTGTGGACTTAGGACCCATCCTAATGAGGTAATCCGCGTAATTCTGGACACAATCACAATTGTGGTAAACGGTATCTATGCTAAATTATTAATTAAACACTTCATTTGTTAAATTGTATTGATCATTATAATAATATCCTATTAATATAATTTTTTTCCAAATTTGATCAACTTATTTCATAAGAGTTTTATACAAAAACTAGCGACCCGCCCCGACGTCGCACGGGTATAAAATATATAGCCACTGAAAAAATGATTAAAATCGATAGCCTATGATCCTTCACGTGGTCTACTTCTTATCTGTGCCAAATAACATAAAAATTGCTCCAGTAGTTCGCGAGATTAAACCCTTTCAAATAAATTTTCACATTCTCCTATTAATATTAGCGTGATAAAATATAGCCTATAGCCTTCCTCAATAAATGGGCTATCTAACACTGAAAGAATTTTTCAAATCGGACCAGTAGTTCCTGAGATTAGCGCGTTCAAGTTAGCCCTTTCAAATAATTTTCCCCGTTTTTTTCCACATTTTCCTCTATTTCTTCGCTTTATATTAATCTTAGTGTGATAAAATATAGCCTTCCTCGATAAATGGGCTATCTAACACTGAAAGAATCATCAAAATCCGTTGCGTAGTTTTATAGATTAAAGGGAACAAAGGGACTTGAGGGAAAAAAAGTGACTTCATTTTATAATAAGTATAAATGTAAATATTTTTTTATGAATAGGCGTAATATTCCACTTATTCCATTATACAATGCGTGACAAAATTAGCAACAACGCAATAATTAGAATAATTCTAATTGTTTGTAAATTTTTTAAGTTGTTTGGATAACTTTTTTTGAAAGTTTTTATTTTTTCGAGTGTCTCTCAATTATTCTGGGACTTGTTCAAACAATATTACTGGAAACAATGTCGGAATTAAGTTAATCAAGGATCGCCAGATGGCGTGCAAAAGTTATAATAATTTTTATTCGCTAATCGGAGATTCTGATGGCTGTGGCCTAATCAGCTAATTGCCCGATGTTACTTTTATCACTTCGATAATAATAGAACGGTCTAAATGAGAAGCTGAAGGTTATAAAGATACAATTAATACTCGGTTTTTGAGTTTTTTGAAATGAGGATGATATTCCTCTATGGTTTATCTATTCACCAGGTTTTGACTGACAATTATGTCACAAATAACTTATCAAAAATTACATCTCAAATGTCAATGTCAAAAATGCTTTTAATCCTTCGATCGCAGTTTCTTGGAAATCGATTGTTATTCTATTATATTGTTGTCGCGGTCGCCGGTGTCCTTTAATGGGGGTTTATAGATTAAAAAGATAAATCTCATTAAAAACTTCACAAACTGGGTAGGTATGACCAGTGTTGAAACTTTTATGTTATGAAAATACAAGGAGGGATGGATCTTTATTTAGAGGGTTAGTAGTACAAACTGTCTATATTTTCTAACTTTATTACAGGAACAAAATTCACAGAATTTTTCTTGTCGCTCAACGACAATGATAAATATTTATTGGCAGTAAAATTAACACCCTCCTTTTTTACGAAATCTTGGTGAAGGACACAAACTACAATCTAGAAATACTTTACTCCAATAATACTTTGAAGGTGGGTTGCACCAACTTACTATAACTATAACTGTAACTTTAACTATAACTTTAACTATTAACGATAACCATAACCGCAACAGCAACAGACATTTGTCAAATTCTGTGGTCAAAATTAAGGTTAAAGTTAAGTTAGCCTTAACTATAACCAACTTTGAGCATAACTGTAACCATAACCGCGCCTCTGGTGCAACCCACCCTTAAATATCTAGTAAGCTTATGGCTTAATCCGCACTCGAGGAGCCAATTCTTTTCAAATTAAGCTCTCGCAATTTCGATATTGCTTGTTAATGAACCATCCGATCGTGAAGGGTTCCATTTACAAGTATGATAATTTTCTGCTGCCGTTCCCTTGGACTCCTAACGATTATTATGTCCTTAAATCCCAATTAGGCTTTTCTAGTATACAATAAAATTCCTTTTCATTTGATTTGAATAATACCGGCTCATTTATACTTTATCAAAAACTTTTATTATAGGAATGAGTAATTAATTTTTATAAATTTTTTATATTTGAAAAATATAAATTGATAGTCAGTATGCAGTTAAATCAAAGCTAACTTTGTAACTACGCAAGCGATTTTGATGTAATTTTTCACAGACACAAAGCGAAATACAGGAAAAAACATAGTCTATACTTTTAGGGCCGATTCACACCGGAATGGCAGAGGCGAGGCGAGCAGTTTCAGTGTTATATGATTTTAAACTTTATCTTCATTATTGTAATACGTAGTATTGCTTGAGAAATCTGCGGCCGCCCGTGGACGCTCGTGGCCGCTCGTGGCCTCTTGCGGCCGCCGGCGGCATCGATTTCTCAAGCGATACTATTGTATTACAATAATGAAGATAAAGTTTAAAATCATATGACACTGAAACTGCTCGCCTCGCCTCTGCCATTTCGGTGTGAATCGGCCCTTAGCGGTAAAATACGTGACGTTTCCTGTGGCATTTCATATTCCTCACAAAAAGTCACGGAACCGCTGATATAATATAATAATATTTAGCATCATGTCAACTTAGGTAGAGCTTCTTCAGAGCACTAAGTGATATATTAAGTGCGTCATCAATTTCAATCAGACCATGTTAGAGACTATCTCCAGGAAGCGGGTCAAACTTATGAGGAAGTTTTTAAGCAATCTATTTCCGTCAGATAGATGGCGCCTGTGGGATCGTTACGGCAGACGCCTTACCTTAATTAGTTAAATGACACATATTGAGAAACAGTGGTTTCCAAGCCGCGCTAAGATTTAAATTACATATTAACTATTAATTTAACTAATTCTAAGATCTATTACGTCGCCAAAGTTTGTGAATATGGTGACTACTGAATATTTGTCTTATTAATTGCTGTATCATTTTGTTATATGGAAAGTAAAATATTATTATGTCACTATACTATCATTTTTTTACTTTATTTATTCTTCGCATTACATAATTTATGCTCGCAACTTCGTTCACTCTATAAAGAACAGACAGATAGACATACTTACACATTTATAGTAATTATTATTATCAACAGTATTTACTAAATTATATTATTATGTAATGGATTTATTAGGCTAGTTCTTAAATCACAAACAGAGGAACACAAAAAACTATATTTGCCACTACAGCTGACTCTAGCCATCATAATATTTTTCAAGCTTCGTCAAGGTCACTTAATATCTGCTAGGTATTTTAATTAAGAGCTACCAAGGTTTCATTCCGGCCATAAGAATTAATTCAATGCGGTATCGCAGCTTTTGTGCTCTTTTTGCTGGCGACAGATAAGTTCCCGGGGAATTTAGGTCGGATGAATAGGTTAATACGCCTATTTGTTTCATTATCTCCGCCTGCCTGCTAATTAGTCTCATTTCAAATTTGGTAGCCTTTTAGGAGGTTTGGGGTAGGCTTTTTATAGCTTTACTGTTTTACATAATTTATTTTGTAAGAATTGTTAAATCCAATCCATACAAACATTTAATATTATATTATACTATGTGAAAGTGTGTCTTTCAAAACGCCCAAACCGCTAAACCGATTTGGGTGAAATTTAGTATGGAGATACTTTAAGTCCCAGGAAAGAACATAAAATACTTTTTGTGGCGGAAAAATGTACGGTTCCCGCGCGTCAAACTAATTTTGGCGAAACGGAGTTGCGGGTCATCTTGTAAATTATATCTTACTAATCAAAATTTACTCAACGTAGAACTTTATAATATCTGCAACTTTATCTGTCATACTATTTTGACAACTTTCAATGTGCTAGAGTCTAGACAAAGACTAGGACCTTGTTACTTGTATATTGTTCGCTGTGTAAAAAATTTCGAGATAATCTTTTTCTATTTAAACAGGAACAAAGAAAATGCTTACGATACGATAATATCACACTACTTACCTGTTATTATTTATTCTCTAAATTAATTTCAATATTTATTCATATTTAATATGGCCTACTGATAATGGTTTGTATTATGGTTTATGTTTATTAATTGTATGGCTCTCTTCTATTTACAAGAGCGCAATACCTATAGAAATCCTGTATCCAATATTGCCGGACCACCCAAGATGCACGATTCGCGATAAATTCCCTCTATAAGTTTGCGAATAGTCATTAGTTTCGTGTCATGAAGTATGACGCCCCCTTAAGTGATATCCGCAATGAGGAGATAAGTTATTGCTCCTATATTTTATTTATGCCACCCCGTTAAAATCTGCACACCCTGTCCACGCCTCCCCGGGATATGTGGTAAGTGTAGCATGTGCGATGATAGTAAAAGCTTTTGAATTGTTAAGTATCTTGTTTGTAATATGTACAAAATTACTACAAGATGTTTCGTATTAACAATACATACAAGAAAAGAAATGGGCTTTAAGTCCTGGTGACTTTAAAGTTTTAAGCTAACTGGGTATTTTTAGATAACGCATAAGGATCGGAAAATAATAATTTTTCATGAACGCTTTTTAAATTTTACTTTAAATTGCTTTGTAAGTATTCAGTACCGAACATTTTCTATAGCATGGAAAATCAAAATATCTTCAAAGGCCAGGCAACTCCAGACCCCAGTTACGTCCGACTAGTGTAAAGTGTTACATGAGTGACAGCTGTTTCACACCCACACCTCCCATGTCAATGTCATCCAAGTATGTGGCTTCGTATCCATGCCTCCATGTCAAAGTCTTTTAAGCACCAAAACTAAAGGTACCATTGAAGAAATTGATTCAGGCAGTTGAGGGACCTACGTCATTTGGTCGGATTATGTCAAATTAATGTTCGCGGGCCCGCGGGCTAAGGGTTGATTCAGACCGCAACGCGACGCGTAGATGCATTTCTAAATTTATATGGATTTGACAGATTCGCAAGACGTCTCACGCAATTGAAAACTGTCAAATCCATACAAATTTATGCCGCGCCGCGCCTCGCCTCGCCTCGTCGCGTTACGGTCTGAATTGACCCTAAAAGATTAATTTTATTGTGCAATATCACGTATTGTCCTATATATCCTGTCCTATATAATATTATGTCCTATATTATTGACTGTCTAGGGTTGATCCTGAACGCGCCCGCCATTCAAATAAATTGATCAATAATATTAATATTGTTCAATGATATTTCACAATAAAATTGATCGTCTAGGGGCCCACTAAGTCATCCGCCGGCGGAGTTTGACAAAACGCAACCAAAATGCGTAGGTCCGGCATCTGCCTATAAATCAACTTCTCTGATACTACGTACCATACTTTGTCGCAGTAAATTAGGTGCGTAATAAAATTCTAGTACTAGTATGTAACCAAACAGTACTAAACAATCCCCTATTTTTGGGTGAAAGACGCTTATCAAGAGCTGTAATATTTTTACTACGGTGGTCTAACCATCCGTATGTTTCATGCCACATCCGGTGCGACAGCCTCTACCGGAAACCGGAAGCGGCGCCGCCCGTCTAATGGATCGAGAACCTCTGATAAATAACTGATATTAATATATGTATGTATTCGCAACACTTGTATTTTATTGGACTTCTGTATCATAATAGTTGCAAAGGAAAAATGTTTACGATTTTTATTTTCAGGAAAATTCTTATACAATTGTTTATAGTGTTATGAAGGCAAACGATGTTATATTATGTTTTTTCTTTATTCCAAATCAAAACCACTATCAGCTCTGAATTTGCTCCCCCTTTACGCAGGCCCATTTATAATATTATATCTAGACCAAGATGACCTAGTACCATGGTGGACGTCTATTGAAAATATATAGTACCTAGTATAATATGCTATAGAAAATTTCGCTATCATGGTGGTAGTCATGGTTATTAACATGCTTTTATTAGCTTGGGATTTTTTTAACCTATCTCCAATAGTCTAATTAATTTAAAACTTTGCATAAGAACCAAAATTTTTGAAAAAAAATTATAAAAAGCATGTTATTATTTTTTTTTTACTTGGAGAGAACGTGGAGAGGCGCCTGTAGGCCCTTCGGCAAAGGTCGTCTCGTTTCTGTTAGGCCAAGATTTCTCTCTGATCAAATTCTGTTCACGCAAAAGAATACCTCCCTCACGGTATTTATAAATTCTTCAATAAGGCCAAAGGCAAAAAACAAACGAATTGTAAAGTAATATCGAACTATGGTAAGTTATATTGCGCGCGTGCTAAGGAAGTTTACCGATAGCGAGTGGAGGCGAGGCTCGCATGCGAAATTGTTGCTCCACAATAACTGGATACTTCCAAGTGCCCTATATTTTCTGACACAATTTCTGCAAAAATTTGTATGCATTTTAATGTCAAGGCACTTTTTTCATGGGCAGACTAACCTTCAATGTTTATGACAGTGTTAAGAGAGGCTACACTGTGAGGTGGCGATTAAAAAAAATGGGTAAATAAATTACGAAATAGTACATAAGTACATAATGAATTAACAAATAATAGAGCAAATAATAATTTAGTAAAGTAGATAAGTTATACCTTTTTTTTACATGGGGAAACGCATTACGCATCCCCGGCGGATTGGGGACATCGCTTCGGCCGGGGTATGTGGGGCTCTCCGAGGAACTACCCAACTTACTGAAACAACGTATGGATACGGAGAGCTGCTACGATGATATTATTGCTAAAAGCTCCTTTTTACCTTACTTTTCACGTCCTTTTGGCAAACATTTTAAATTGATAGTAAAGTCTAATGCAGCCCTTCCACTTTACCCAGTCCTTGATAAAAAAATATAGTATGTAATAAGTAATAACATACTTGCCTATAATTGCCCACGATCGACGTCTATTGTGCATACTGTGCTTTGTGCAATCGTGGTGGCTAACGTGGTTAAGGCCCAGTAGTCCCTAAAATTAGCAGGTCGATGTCTGTCAGTACGAATATCGACGTAAAGGACATTAAAATAATATTCATATTATCAGCGCGCCTTGTACAGTGGCGTTTACGCGCTCGCCGCGTGCCTTGATAATAGGAAATAGGAGAAAAAACCTTTAGTTTTTAGTATTATACATACCAAATGTATCAAATCGTTTAGGTTAGGTTATGACAAATGTACTACATTTTTTGTTTTTTTCTAGAAAGTGTGTAATTTAGCCATAAAATGATTTAATTAAGAAAAACAGCGTTATGCTAAGTACTCACATACGGTTTTGCTCGATAGTTTTACTCGAAATCGAGCAAAAACCACCGTGTGGACCGCAAAACTCACAGCTCGAAGGCTCGCATCGAGCCAGTTTGAAGGCTCGAATCGAGCCGGCTTGACAAATTTTTTGACACTACTTTTTATTATTCGTAGCTAATTTCCTTCGAACTGGAGTAAAACTATCGAGCAATGCTGAATGTGTGGACGAAAGCCCGAGCCGTGTATTTTACTCTACGTGATTGCTCGATCGAGCAAAACCGTATGTGAGTACTTACACTTATAATAGTCATCTTTGAGATTTTTTCTATCGAGCAGAATTTTTCAAATTGTGTACTGATATACCTTTGCGTATAGGAAATTTTCTCAATTTTAAAACGGTACTTTTTTATACTTAAATAATGACATTTCATTTACAAGAAACATTATTTAAAAAACACATTTCGTAGTTGCAACAACCACTGCACCTTAACGTAAAGCCTTACCTTAAAAGATTTGCAGTCTCAACAATAATTAAATTTAACTTGACTTTAATCTCGGCGTGCGGCATTAAGGAGACCTGTAAAATGAAATCGTTAAAACTTCTTGAAAAACTTTCTTTATTAGTGTTTCCAAGAGTTATTAAAAGTTGAGCGATTACAATTAAATAAAACTATGATTGATTCATTAAGGACTATTTCCGTTATAAAGTCACGTGCATAATAAATGGTACACCCGCGGACTTGTTCTTTTCTCTCACTTAATTTTCATTTGTTACTTCATCATTATTCGTCTTTATTATTCCGTAATTTCTTTGGCATCTTAATTTAAAGTGATATTGCTGACTTCCTGGGCTATTTTTAAAAAGATTTACTAGCTTCTTTTTTGTTATTTAAAATATTAGAAGCAATGTTTATAAATTATTTGTATAGGAACATTATAAACTAAAAATCTTATTAGTACATTAATTATTTTCGTTAAGGATAGTTTAATCGTAAAACTAAACATTATATTTGGTTAAATTGTTAAAAGTAGTAACGGACTGAATGATTGGTTTTTTTTTTTATTTTAGTTTTAGACCTGCGGGACTAGCATGTTTTGAGATGTTAAGTTTCAAAAATTCTAAAGTTTCTGAATTTTTGCACATGGATGGAGTGATGTCTTATTAGGTTATTTTTAAATTTTGTGTCATTTCTGATAATAGGTTTTTGAGAAAAACAAAATTAGGTAGTCGATTTTTTAAAATTTGTATTAAACTAGCTAGCAAAAACTTAACTTAAAAATAACAATAGCATCATATCTAGATTAGTCTTCGGATTGTAGGTACCTAATTTGAACCATTTTAGCCCATTGCAACCCAAAATATTGCCAGTTATTTAAAACACTATCTAAAAAAAAATCGGCCAAGTGCGAGTTGGACTCGCGAACGAAGGGTTCGGTACCATTATAGAGAAAAATTTGTAAAAAAATTTGTGTTTTTGTATGGGAGCCCCTCTTAATTTTTTGTTTTATATTAATATTATTATAAAATATTTAAGTACACATAAAACTAAGGATTGTGTGAAAAATTCAAGTACCTACCTGTTGCTATTATTAATATAGAGCAAAAAGGGCCAAAAAAATCACGTTCGTTGTATGGGAGACCCCCTTAAATATTAACTTTATTTTGTTTTTAAGTATTTGTTGTTATAGCGGCAACGGATATACACAATCTGTGAAAATTTCTACTCTCTAGCTATTACCGTTCTTGAGTTACAGCCTGGTGACAGACAGACGGACAGACGGACAGACAACGAAGTCTTAGTAATAGGATCCCGTTTTTACCCTTTGGGTACGGAGCCCTAAAAATAGAGTTTCTGAAATCACAATAATTGGGCTCATTGGCTATTAACAAGTATAAAAATCAATTTCGCTTTACTTGATCGAAACTTTAATTACTTTTTGTAGCTTTTACAAGATACTGAAAGCAAAAATATAAATTTCTTCAAAACCCGTGGATGAAAATGACACAAAACTTTATCAATAGCAGCTATCAACAAACTAAACCATATTTTACCGTTTTTACAAACTCTAATATTTTTTCGACGCAATTAGGCGACGTTTCTAATATTTGCTAATTACTGGGAAACCCCCACGGGTTCATCCACATGAATCTGACACAAAACGTGTCTGCACATCAGTTACTGCCCTAGCAATATCCCAAAAGCCAAATTTTAAACTTTAATATTTTTTTCGGCCTATAACGACCAAAAATCTAAATCCCTAAATATCTCTGGAAGCTGTCATCCAAAATGACACAGAATCATTTTTTAGGTTTACCTACATAGGCTGCTATTTATGTATCCGGAACTGGCCACTTACAATAACAATATTTAAAAAGTAATTACAACATTTGAAAATAGAACGCTTTGGTTGAAGAATACATTTTGTTTCATGTGACTATCAATTATTTTTCCATAGTGGCGTCATTTTGAAAATTGCGTGTCTTCATTTGCCATGGATTTAACGCGTGAACATTTTCGTGCAATGATTTACTACGATTTTCGGCGTGGGCTAAATCAACAACAGTGCTTTATTCAAGTCACCGCAACTTTTGGAGATGAAGCACCATCAAAAACCACTGTTTATCACTGGTACAGTGAGTTTAATCGTGGGCGGTCTATGCTCACGGATGAAAATAAAGAAGGTCGCCCAAAAACAGCTGTTGTCCCACAAAATATAGATGCTGTGCGGGAACTAATAATGCGTGATCGTCATGTTACATATCGCGAGATAGAGGCGTCCTTAGGCATAAGTATGACGAGCATACATAAGATATTACACGAACATTTGGCTGTAAAAAAAATATGTTCGCGTTGGATTCCGCACAACTTGACAATCGATCAAAAACGGGCTCGTGTCGATTGGTGCAAAAAAATGATAAAAAAATACAACCATGGTACGTCAAAAGCCGTTTATAATATCTACACAGGTGATGAATCTTGGATCTATGCATATGACCCCGAAACTAAACAACAGTCAACGGTGTGGGTGTTCCAAGATGAGCCGAAACCAACAAAAGTTACTCGTGCAAAAAGTACTTTGAAGCAAATGGTCGCCTGTTTTTTTGGAATTAATGGACATGTGGCTACAGTGCCATTAGAGAATCGTAAAACGGTTAATTCTGAATGGTATACGACCATTTGTTTACCAGAAGTCTTTGAAGAAATAAGAAAGGACAACCGACAACGCAGAATCATATTACATCACGACAATGCTAGCTGTCACACCTCAGCTGAAACAACTCAGTTTTTGGAGGGTCAAAAGATCGAATTGACTGGTCATCCGCCGTACAGCCCTGATTTGGCACCTAACGATTTCTTTTTATTTCCATACGCGAAGAACAAATTACGTGGTCAACGTTTTTCGAGCCGCGAAGAGGCTGTTGATGCGTTCAAAATGCACGTTTTGGAGATACCTCAATCAGAATGGAAAAAGTGCTATGAAAATTGGTTCCAGCGTATGCAAAAGTGTGTCGATCATCGCGGCGAATATTTTGAAAAGCAATAAAACCATATTAAATGATATATGTTTGTTTCTTTTTTTAATTCCGGATACATAAATAGCAGCCCTCGTAGTGGTCCTAAAACTATACGCAAAAAATTAGAAACTTTAGAATTTTTGAAACCAAAAAACCTAGTCCTATCGGTATATTTTTAAGAATCCATTATTAACTTACGTTATTACTTCTTTTTGTCTCTTTAGAGGATTTTTTGTGGATCTATGGGAAAAAAATTACTTGTAAGCCAGAAAAGGAATTCACTGCACTCCTTCAGTGTTGCCATAGCCATAATGAGTTACTCAGTCAGAATATTATGTCAATTTTTACAACATAGTATTATTGTAATATTCATATAAAATAAGTAAGGCAACCGGTCATCATCATATTAAACTCGTTAAACAATTAGCAAGAGTTAACTGAATTCCCAAATTACTAAACACCGCACAACTTATGCTAAACTTGGTTTCATACACCAACTATAATTTCATGTACACTCAAAACTATGAACATATTGAAACAGTAGCAAGTCCTCCGAATATTGATACTTTGGTCCTACATTATTTCATAATGACGCCAAATATTTCAATGGGATTCCAAAATAGTTTCTATCACAGCAGACCAGAATTCAAATTGGATTAACGCAAAGGGTTCTTAGTTCATTTTGTGTGTGACGGGCTATTATGAACTTCAAGCAAGATGTTTCTCCTTAATTCAGGTTTATCAAGTAAATCAACCCGATCAAAATGTACTTAAACATGTTTCGTACAAGTTGTATCCCGAAGTCCGTTAGATAAGAACAGAAAATTAAAGTAAGTTCATAATTTAATAATTAATTTGTCACAGGCACAAAAACTATTTTTCTATTCGTTTGTAGATATTTTGGGTTCATCGAAAACAAATACTCATTATATTATATACTTAATCTTTCCATTGAAATTTTTGAAATCCAGTTTTGATCAATACCTAGTGATTTTTTTTTCTTTCAACAACCTGCGTGTAATAAGATTTTCTAAAGCAAAGGCATACAAGAGATAGGTTCTATTCACCTTTTTATGCTTATGGCTCTCGTGTTGTCGCCGCATCTAATTGGCTTTGAGGTATCTTCAAAAGACTTCAACACGATACAGGCGCTTTTCCAATGTCGCCGACACTGTAAGGTTTTCTTTCATCGGACGAGCAAACACTTTTGAGTTCCGATACGCTGGATATACGCTTACTTTCGACCCCACTAATAATTTCTTGATGAACTTTAGACGGGGATGGATGTTTAATAAAGTTATTGTAGTAATAGCTAGTACCTTTATTACCACCGGTAATCGTATAGAATCCGCTGTCAATTAAATAAGCTTCGGTAAATTTTACAGCTGTTACCAATAACAGTGACAAGCAAATTTACCAAAAGATCCTTAATCTTATTTTCCTATTCCTTTAACAGATTATATCGTACGTTTTCCAATTTATAACATTGTTTATTGTAATGGTGCTCCCACACCGTAGTTAGAAAATGTTTAGTAACGTTAGAAAACATTTGTTAGCAATCATATAATCACAAATGTTAAAAAAATGTTCAAAATGTTTCATGTTAGAAAAAGTTTTGTAAACGTAAGTTAAAAAATTATAGCAAAACAAATTATAACAAAATAAAACATATTGTGTTACCTTTTGTTTGTAAACCTTTTGTAAAGGACGACGGGGTACCCGGTGAGCCAATACCAGATTTAAATGTTATTAATTAATGCTAGTAAACATTTGTAACATTTTCAATTAGTGTAGGAGCATTTATAACATGTAACAGTTCCTAACAAAATGTAACAACTGACAACATTTGTTAGTAAATATTTTTATGTTAGAAAATGTTTACAAACATTTTCTAACGGCGGTGTGGGAGCACCATTATTAGTACTTCAAGGCGAGCAATGTGGTCTTAGCGAAAAAATAGTAGTAGCCAGTAGGTATTTGAGGTTATGTTATGTAAATATAACAATTATTATGAATCACAAGTAGTACATTTAAAGCAAATTATTCAAATATATTTTTATTCAAATTCTGCCCCGCACGTGTTTAATTTAGAAAAATATTTTGTTATCAATACATTAATGCTTAGTCTAATTATAATAATTAGCATTACGAGTTTTTTTTTATAGGTATGTTATTATATTTTAATAATTCTTGATACTTTCATGTAAAATAATCTGTTCCTTACTTGTTATGGTATTTAATATGAGTACAAAATGTAATCAGAATATTCCCAAATATAATAATATTATAATGATATTAAATTATTTTAATAAATAAAAAATAAATGCTTATTTTGGTATGGAATGTGATTATAATTAAAGTCTTTAATACATAATTATTTTATTTTATTTGCACTTATGTAATTTTCTTGAATGTCAAATATTTTGTTTATACAATTGAATACATTAAATATTTGCTTTGTTCAGTAGTAATACCTACATTGTTAATGATAATTACCTGACAATTTACTTTTATGATGTGTAATTTAATTTTGCTAATAAGAAAAAAGACTAGTAAAAAAAAATGTCGACACAGTAAGTCGTAATTGGACCTCCTCCGCACACACTTAAGCCTTCATTGACATCTACTACGGGTCCATTCATACCGCTCAAAATATTGACAACCCCTTTCACAGCGGTGAAAAGAACTCGCAAAGAAAGAAGCCCGATTTTTCCTTACTTACCTCAATGGAACGCATATGGAGCCCCGAATAACGCTTTGCTCTCGCATCTCAAGGACTGTTTTCGTCAGTTGAAACATACTTTGTGAGCTCTTGAAAAATCAAGAATTCTAGATCAAAGATAACCCTTCCAGTGCTGTGTCTATACTCGAGTACGCTTTTTGAATAGTTTGAGCCCATGCCCAATGGCATGACATATTTTGTATGTGTGTTGTTAGCCGAATTTGAAAGGAGAGGCTTTTGAATTCAACTGGTTCTAAAAAATTATTTCGTGGGCTTATAAATTTGCTTATGCAACGTACCTATATAAATTACAAAATTTAATAATATTATAAAAAAAGTGTCGACGTTAAAATATAAATGTGTATTGAAAATTAAAAAAAAATAAAACTTATCTATAAAAAATATATTATGCTTTCATATAATACAATTGCAGAAAGATTCTTCAGTTTTCAAGTTAATAAAAAAATATAAATTAGAAAAAAAAATATGTAGAAGTCATTTATTACATAGAAGTAAAACTTGAAAATATATTTATAATTATTATAATATCATGGTGCGCAATCCACCTGTTGTGCGTTAATTATACAAGTCTTTAAGGTTCCACCTACTGGCTACTACATTTATATAGGTAATAAATAATTATTATATTATAATATTGTCTGGCTGTAGAAATAATATTCTTTTTTACTTAATTAAACTGACGATTATTTCAGTAATTAAAATAATATTAAACAGAGAAAGTCTTAATGAGAACTATAAATTACTATTATATTTTGTCTATTTGTGGACATAATAAAAATTTATAATATTCAAAATGATTAAGAAAAACTTTGTGACGTTCTAATTTAAAAATTTATAATTGTATATTCGCTTAATTAAACCGAAGATTATTTCAGTAATTTTTTATATTAAAAGTGTATGCTGGGGAGTGTTTCGTGTACCTAATGAAAAAGTTACAAAACAAAATGCATCGCGTCACATTTCGTTTTGTTGTACTAATATTAAGGGAAAGGACCTAATGGCAGACACTTTAAGGAAACATGAAACATTTTAATGTTATAAAATATATATTTATGAAAATAAAGGATTGATAACTTCTTCCATGTCTTCAGTAACTCTTACAAAATAAAACTATTATAATTATTCTCTGACAAATCAATTAAAAAATATATTATTGGTCTTTTTGTAAACTTAGTCATAAGTACTAATAGATGACATCACAAAAAATGAACATCACTAATAGTAGACACCAATATGAACTAATAGTTGACATAGAACATTACATAACATTTTACATTTTTCCTTATTATTAGGTCCTTATTTGCGATTTTTCAAAAGATTTAATTTACTTCATCATAGTTATTACATGCATCAGAAATATTATCCACGTTGTCTCCAGATTTTAGTCATTCTTCTTCCATGCTGAAACTATCTTTCCTTTAATTTTTATTTTTCATATTTTTTTCCTAGCAAATTTATTTTCAGTATTTAGTCTCCATGCTTCTTTTGCCTCTTCTTTTTTCTTCTTTCTTTTCTCAGCTCTCCTTTTTCTTCTTTTTACTGCTAAAAAACTAAAGCAATCGATTTTTAGATCAGTACAAGGTCAAATATTAGACACCATGTCCATTTTAAGGTGTAGTAGTTCTAAGTTCTTAGATTGTTAATAGAATTATATTTTCAGAGAATAGTGATGATTTTTGCAGTAGAATAAAGTACAAAATAACTTTAGTATGTATTGCAAAACTCAAAGATGAGATCCATGTCATCTATTAGGTTTTTTACATTTTCAAGAACTAATAGTAGACACCCTTTATATTGTTAGGGAAAATTGATAAAAAAACTTAAATAAACATTAATTAGTGTATACAACATGACCATTAATCCATGAAATCAATAGAAATTACAAAAAATCAAATAAATGTATTCAAAACTTACGTGCAAAATTTCGCCTTCCTTAACCTATTTACTAAGAAATTGCCGAGCGCGTGTTACGCGGTCATATTATTTACGAAAACTGATCCCATTTTAAAATTTTGTTCCCGAAGGCGTCTCTAATATATTTTTTCAATTCAACAGATAGCTTGAGAAGATTATAAAATTTACAGTGGTGAGAAATAATTAGAGTAATTCTTATTTTTATGGTATTTTTGTCATAAGTGTCATCTATTAGTTCAGTGTCTAGCATTAGGTCTTTTCCCTTATGTATTTTGTTTTGTACTGTGTTTTGTTTTTAAACTGACCCTGGCTCCGCTGAATCTTGTAGCCCATAACAATTTTATATACGACAGTTATGCTGCGAACCGACGCCATTCTTCAAGTTGCAAATAAAATTAAACGTGATTGTCGGCTCCGGCCTCCGGGGCCGATTAAGATGTCACGTACAGACCGTTTTTCTTCAACGAGACGGGCTAAGTGACGTCTGAAAACAAAATACGCTACGGACAATTTATTGCTAGGTAGAAATTAGATTATTACATAGCACGTTATCAGTATTGATTTCTTAATCTAAAATTTATGCCATGATTGTACGTATAATGTTTGGTAAAATTAGACAATTTTTCATGTATTTCTAAAATATTATCTTAAAATGAGTTTTTAGAAAACGATTGATAGAGGCTTAAGGGCAGGTTATTCCAAATTCACGTTTCTAGAATGAGTAATTTTTAAAGAAAGCGTCATTCAATAAAACTGAAAAATATATACATGTATAGATACATTTTTTAACTAGTGACTTTTTTGGTTAGAAACACAATACAGATAATTCTACTCGATAAAAAAAATCCGAAACAACCTCGATTTAAAAAACATTTTGAGTTTTATAGGCCTTACAGGGACTCTATCAAAAAATAATTCGGACAGTTCGATTACTATTAAAATTTTACAGGGAAATGATTGGATACATGTTTAGTTATAATATTTTTTATCTAAGTAAAAAGGTTTTTTCTCCTATTTCGCCCTATCATGGACGCGGCGAGCGTCGTAAGCGCCACCGTACAAGGCGCGCTGATATGAATGTTATTTTAATGTCATTAGCCGCGTACTGACCAAGCGAGCCACCTCGCCGCAGCAGCCTCGCGCGCAGTTGCTCGGTCGGTCAGTACGTGTTAGTGCGCGGCAAACGTACCGAGGCGCCTTTGAGCATCGACAAAAACCGACAACTTTTGTCTCGGCCGCGGCACGCTCGGGCGAGTCAGCGAGGCTGCTCGCTTGGTCAGTACGCGGCTATTTACGTCGATATTCGCACTGACAGACATCGACCTGCTAATTTAGGAATAACCTGCCCTTAAAGGAGAAAAGTGAACCATCTCAATTCTAAAAGGTTGCTTTCTAGGAAACTGTAGGGTTTTTTTTTTCTAAGATTAAGAACAATTTCGACAAAAACATTTCAGAGAGGAGGAGCATGGATTTTAGACAATAAAAACTACTTTTACCGTGTACTAACCCAAAGTGTTACTTATACGCGTAACACTTCCTTTCTACAGGCAGCAGCGATTTTTAACTGTATCGCCTAGACAGGGTAGTAATTTTACACCCTAGATGCAATCTAGGGGATAGTGAATGCACTTCCGGCAGCGCAGGTGCCTTATTGATTATACCCACAGATTATCTCCATGAAATGTGCACAGCGGAAATGGAAACTTTATAACTATTTTTTATCTTAGTTTATAACAGTGTTTAGTGTTTTAATCCATGCTACCTAGATACCTTTCAGACAAAATAGGTAGCTGTTTTTCGCCTCCCGCTCTATAAGAGAAAAAAGTTAAGCCAGTAAGAGATAACCAGGGATATAAGATGATTCTTTCGCCTTCTCTCGCTGCAGCGTTACTGGATTTTAGGTCCGTTTAAGCACGGCTTGAGCGCGGTTTAAGCGCCGATTAAGCTTGTACCCAACAGTTGGAAGCGTCAAATATAAATATAACCTAAAATTCAGACACAAAATTGTTTAAGATTTCCTACCACCTGTGCGTACTTATCCGACTTTATACGTATTCTGAACTATAAAACGATTTGATTTCCACCTTTATATGAAATAACTCCTGTGCTGCCATAAAACTGGATTGGACGAGAAATGCTTTGAGAATCATAACTTTTACAGCATCTCATATTATTATAAAACGGTCAGATGAATTCTCTGACTTTCCAACATTAAAAAATTAAACGTAAAATACTTCGTTGAATATCAAAATAATCTCTTACACGATCTTGCAAAATAATATCATTGTTACCCTTGTAAATCTCAAGCAAAAATTTGCGAAAAATCCGACATGCAAATAGAAAGTGTCGAACGAAACATTTTTAGATAAGCCAATTCCGCTATAGAACCCTTACTTTGCATCTAGCCTAATAGATTTCCCTTTTGGGCTATCGAGGGTAGCAATTGGGCTTCGATTGTTTCCTTACGGGATGCGGACAGATTGCTGAATACGACTCAATCCGTTGCTTTGTGTAATGCAACGAAAAAAAAATATCTTTTAATTTGCACCGTCAATAATAACGTAGTACATACCTTGTACCCATAATTCCAAAATAAGATAAATTTTAAAACCTTTTTAGAACGATGATCATGATCAGCTGACTGAGTATCTAATTGTGGTATCTACAATAAACTTTTTGGTATCAATATAATATTGGTAAGTATAAGATTAGCAAATGTGCGTTAAAATCTAAAATAACTAAATCCAATCTAGCAAAGTGTTGCCAACATACAGCACCTAGATATAATATTATGCTATTATGATAAAAATCAATAGTGCCAGGTGTTGTACAACAAAATCCCCGGCTCCCTATCGGCTACTCACGTGTCAGCAGTTTATGTAGTCCAAGTTACAAGCGGCTGCTGTTCGTCCTTTTGATTGATTGTAGTAGACAAGTCACAAGAGAGACGTTACAGTAATATTAAAGTTTTTAACGCGATATAATGAAATAATGTTGTTTAATATGACAATAAGTATTAAAATTTTACCAATAGTATCGTAAAATCGTAATGAAGTAACACGTGAATTTTATACAATTAATAATAATTAAGGACATACTAAATATTAAAAATCAAGAAATACTTTGTACATACTTCTAAACAAACTATTCCTGCCTACTTATAATATCTTGATGATAATGATCACGTTACTTAAAGTCCAGTAAAATAGATAAATTTAATTTTATTAACTCAGAACAATTTAACTAGGCATGATTTCTAACATTTCTAAAGAACGTACGAATCAACATAATGTTTGTATGTTGATTTAAAAATAAATGTTTCGTTGATCAAAACATAATTTTTACGGTCAACATTAAGAATTTATGAAACATTAATTTTAAAGCATTATTATTTATTTATTTTTAATTTGTAGTTTGTATTCGAGACAAAAGATGAATGAAGTAATTATATTTAGTCACTTAACAAAAACAAAGTATGTAAATAAAAATCGCTGGATATTATAACTTGGAGTCCATGAAAAGTCCTAGCAAATTGAATCTTTTGACGCTGATGGTCAGAGAAAGGATCGATTTCTATTTTATTTGCTATTTGATTTTGACACTCGAGGGACATCGTTACCAGCAATGTGATTTCAATTACGCGTAGTTACGAATTCCTACGTAGAATCCAAATACAGCCCATTTCTGGAACAAATTTTCAAAAAAATTTGTATAAAATAAATTAAAGACATAAATAAGGCCTCTTTTAGTTGATCCAAGATGGGCAGGATAACGAACATGTAGAGGAGGATAATATATTTTCATCATGGTGATGATCGACGTCGCTGTGTATGCCAATAGCTATGTCCACACTGTGCCTTTTTTTGTTCATCAAGGGCATGCATTATAGCGCAGTCAACAGCGCACATGAGGCAGCCCGCGACGCATGCGCTTTGACCGTATCCAAAACTTTCGCACGACAATATTAGCGTTGCGTTTGTTGACGCATTCAATTATTGAATGCGCCAAAACGAAAGTTTCATAAAGGAAGATGACGAAAATTGAAGATGAAAGTGCATAATGTGGACAAAGCTAATGGAAATCATAGATATTTTCCATCATACCATACTAAATCATACTAAAAATATTTTGCTAATACCGGTTCTTCTTGCGAGTTTCTTACGCTGGTTCTTCACGCTGTGCTAGTTCCCGAGCCGGTGGTAGACAACACAATATAGAACGTTCTGAAAATATTATATTTTGTTTCAATTTATTCAGAAACTAGTTTTTGCCCACGGCTTCATTCGCGTTAAATTTATTATTATATTATACTATCCTTCATCCCCTATTTTATACCATTAGAGGTGGAATTTATCAAAATCTTTTCTTAGCGGATACCTACGTCATAACATCTACCTGTACGCTATATTTCAGCCCAGTCCGTCGAGTGATTTGGGCTGTGCGTTGAAGCGTTGATAGTCTATCACTATGTCAGTCAGTCAGTTTCACCCTTTGAGTTATATTATATTATATTTAGATAAAACAATTTTTATTTTATAGTATTAGAACCACAAAATATTACTGTAAACGTTACCTCTTTCATTCCTCAAATTGGACACATCTAATATTGTATTAAGCCATACCGCTCCTTTTTAAGCCTTATCTCTCTCCTGGAGTATGATGGGTCGACAGTGGCAACCGCAGCTGACACAATGAGGGAATTATCAGGGGATATGATAATACTTTTCACAACCGAACATAAATTTAGTAAGAACCGCAATATTGTGAACAAAACAAAATTATTACGTTGAAAAAGTACACTGAAACAACGCGTAACAAACTAAGAGACTCGTTTCTAACTCATATCATGCAAATTCAGTTCGCTCACAAAAAGCTCGTCTTAATGAAATATTCAGAGGGTTATGAACGAATTCAAAAGTTTTTATGAACATCACTAAATATGAGTTGGTATACAGTATGAAAATATCCAAAATATTAGGACTACTGAGCAGTAAATAAAATACATCAAACTCTAAATGGTAAATTATAGAATAAAAATACTTTATTTAAAGTTGAAAAATTTAAAAATATCACCTACTCTAACAACTATTAGGAGTTTACAGTGAAATGACACGGAATTGCGATTTCTTGTTTTCTCGAATTTACACCATATTCAACAAGTTCGTTAGGAATTTTAAACCTCATAAAGGAGTCCGGTCATGTTCCCGAGCGAATGTGTTCTGGAAAGTTCTGTGCCATTGCTCACGGGTGTCGCGAACTTCCACTGTTATCAGTTGTCATACAGTCCGACGGAGTTCCACCAAGTTTTTCTTCGAGAGTATTTTAGAAACTTCTAACGCACTTCCCCCGAGCCAAGTAATGGTTTAAGTACGAATATTTATCAAGATTTCTCCCCTATCTCGCCTTTCGAGAATTTTAGACTTTAGTTCGAAGTTAATTTAAATGGAGGCATGTTCTAGCGGTAAGTGAAACGTAAAGCTATTTGATACGTGAAAAGGTTAAATGACTTTGGTTGACGAAAATATAAATAGGTATCGGCTAAGCGTAAGTCGGACTCGCGCACGTTCCGTGCGGTTATAGAGTAAAAATGGGCCAAATTTTTTATGCCTGGCTTAAATTTTTATTTTATTATTAATTACAAAAGTTCACATATAATAAGAAATTTATTAAAAATTTCTAATACCAACCTCTTGCCATTATTGATATCGAGGAAAAAAAGCAAGAAAAAAAACGTTCGTTGTAAATCCCTTCTGAAATATTTTTTATTTTATTTTAACACAATCTATGACAATTTCAGAAGTCTAGCTATAGCGGTTTATGAGATATAGCCTGGAGACAGACAGACAGACGGATGGACAAAGAAGTCTGAGTAATATGGTCCCGTTTTTACCGTTTGGGTGGAAGACTAATAATAAATACTAAGGTGCGGACGATTTTTCTAAAATTAAAAAACAATATTCCTGAATCCTGTCGTTACATACAGGGACATTGTTTTCCATTTTCAAAGTCACGTCAGTTACAATATACATAATGTATTTCTGTTCACAACACGTTTTGTAATCTCATAACAACAAATCAAATGGAAATCCGCAAAAAGGCCGCATCAGTAAACCACTGGATCCATATTCATTCACAGTATTACGTTGAACGAGTGGTGACATAAAAATACTGAAAACAGAATGAAAAAAAAGCAAAAATGGCGTAGCCAAGGCGGATTTGCCGCGCCATTAATTCGCGTTCCATTTTAAAAAGCGAATTAACATTTAATATGTTTAAGCGTTATATCTCTGGTTGGATCGTAGGGCTATGAATATTAATATTTATTGATCATTATAACCGAGATGTACGTCACACCGAACTGTAACACCATAATGATTTACTGATAATATAAAAAAACATTTTAGGGTAACATCTGATTAAACAAGATTATGCAGTACTATGTTGACTTGTAAGTTCTAATAATTATTCTAATTATAACCTATGTCATAGATTACTACAACTGAGGACATAAGGTGACGATAAACGTAGTTTTTAAAATATAATAATTGATAAAGTAATAATTTAGAGAAAATCAGAAATTAACTACTTATAACAATTTGGGTATTCTGCAAACTTATTAGCTACGGTATAATTGCAGCCAACTGCTTGCCTTATAATAATTATATATGATAATATCTTACTCATATCTTGATAGCCAAGTGTGAGACTTTCCACTTTATTAATAACACTTTGTCACTTTCAAGTTTCTGTTCAGTTATATTTTACCTCGTATTTTAAAGTAACTCTGAATATAACGAGAATTAAATCCTTATGAGATTAATTTTAAAAAGGAATTGCATAGTCCTGAATAGTCCCCTCCAAGTTTCAGAAAAACCTGTGTATTGATGTATTTTACGCAGTTACTAATACACTTGCACTTTATATAAAATCGATCTTTCAAAAGCTCTTGTAATTCCAGTTCATATAAATAGACATGGATACGCGTAAATCGTGAAGATAATCACTAAGTTATATCATACACAAGTTGACAGCGTTGAACGTAAATGGCAGTAATGGGATGTTGATGTGGCCATCTTTGTAAATTGCCATCCATAATGGTTACCGTCAACAGGTGATGGATAGATGATGATTGCGTTGTTATTCGCGTCTAAGCTTACACGCTGTTTACACTTCGCATTATCTTGTTATTGTTGATCGTGTCACGGATAATTTTTAGGGTTCCGTAGCCAAATGGCAAAAAACGGAACCCTTATAGATCGTCATGTCATGTCTGTCTGTCTGTCCGTCCGTATGTCACAGCCACTTTTCTCCGAAACTTTGAGAGCTACACTATTGAAACTTGATTATTAGATGGAGTCTGTGAACCGCATTAAGATTTTGATACAAAAATGGAAAAATTATTAAAAAATTTTAGGGGTCCTCATAGAGGTACAACTGAAACAAAAAAAATTTTTTCATCTAACCTATGCGTGTGGGGTATATGGATAGGTCTTCAAAAATCATATTGAGGTTTTTTATATCATTTTTTCTAACCTGAATAGTTTGCGAGAGAGACTCTTTCAAAGTGGTAAAATGTGCCCCCCCCCCCCCTCTTATTTCTAAAGTAGGGGCGTGATAAGTCTAAAAAAATAATATATGATGTACATTACTATAAAAACCACCAACGAAAATTAGTTGGAACGAGATCTAGCAAGCAGTTTTTTTATACGTCATAAATGGTAAACCTTAATTTAACTTTCATTAAATCAACTTAAATATAAAAATAAGTCAGAAACCTTTTAATTTCATAAAAATAAACCTTATTGCTGCTGCGGAACCCTTCATGGGCGAGTCCAACTCACACTTAGCCGATTTTTAATAAGAATTCCTAATTTAAATGTTACGATAAGATACACTAGGTATATATTTTATAGTTTAGGTGGAATTTAAATACTAGGGGACAGCTAATAACAATAATCTTAACCTCTTTCGAAGTAGATAACAAGAAAATAGTTTATATATAGTAGAATAGTAAAAAACGAAATAAAATTAATATTACTATCGTAAACAGTAAAGTGTTAATTTTGCGTATAACTAATATTCGGTCTGTTTAGTATCTAATATTAGCGTTTAGCTCACTTCGAATTACTATACCGAAACTATTAAGTAATAACACGATGTGTACTAAATTACAATTTACATGCTGAAGTCTAAATTTCAGTTTAACTTAGTACTTGCGTGTAGCACAACGCTTATTAAGCCCTACATTATTTACCTTTACATAGAGAGCGTTGATTGAACTTTGGGGTTATGATTTTGGATGCTTTAAGTACGTTCGGCTTTAGTTCATCTGAACATAATAATTTAAAACGTTAATGCTAACGATCTTTAAATAATTAGATACTTACCTAAGTAAGTAAAGTTATTATATCGACAGGCATAAAATGCGACGTAGCAAATTTCATAATAAAGATTGTATTTAAGTATAAAAAATAACAAATAAAAAGGAATTATTTACTATTATAATTTTATTCTTTTCTTCTTCTATTCTTTTATTCTTCTTCGTGGTAAAATGTCACAAACCGGACACAATATTATGTCATTTTACATCTTTGTTGGTGAAAATTCTGGTGATTATTTTTCCGACCCAAATATCGACCAATAGAATTGCACCATTCGACGTCACGTGGTACAACCTACATGGTATTATACTGATAATTTTTTGAAAATTTTCTCTGGTCGTTGCTATATATAAAAAACAAAACATGATCTAGTCAAATTAACCACACGTCAAACTGACAGGTTGAATTCAATTGTGAAAATTGGAGATTTTGCATGAAAATGAGTCGATTTGGAGTTTGTTCTCTGTCCACCATCGATAAAAAAGTCAAAGGAAATGTTCCCATTAATACGGAGAAGGCAAAAAAAACAGTTTGGAACCAATTTACTACTTTTTGTACTGAGAGGGAATACACATTGAGTGCTGAAACGAGTAAAGCGCAATTGGCAAACATTATGAAAGATTACGCTTACAATATGAAGAAAATGGATGGAGAAGACTATAAGGAAGGTACAAATTCTTATTTGTTAACTGTACATTTCGTCTCATGGTGCAATTCTATTGGCCGACATTTGGGACGGAAAAATAATCCCCCGAATACCACACGAGCTTCAAAATTATCTGGCATTTCCCTCAAGGTTCCCTGCAAACAAATAAAGTCGTAAAGTTTTGCAGGAAAAATCACTCGCGCTTCGCGCTCGTGATTTTTTAACCTGAAAAACTTGAAACCTTCATTTGTTTGCAACGAACCTATCGGGAAATACCCGATAATTTTGAAGCTCTTGTGGTATTATAAGTGATTATCTATTCTCTAGCTCTACATTTCCAGGAAATATTGGCAAGAAGTTCCTATTTCAAAAGTTTTGAACTCACCAAGCCATCTGCCAAAGTACTTAAGCTGCTCGTGTATGTTGTCGAAGCAATCCTCTCTAATTTTAGCAACTGGAAAGTTGATAAGGAAAATTGGTCCGACCAAGATCCTGGGAGGTGATTGAAAAAGATGGCGCTTAGCCGCATTGCCGATTTTTCGAAGTTTCTGTTTTATCAGGATTGTATTATATTGTAAATAATGATTATGAACGAAATCACGAGGCGACTTACAAATTCTTACTACTTACATAACCCATCAATCCCCGTATTGGCGATCGAAGGAATAATATTATAATTACTCGTAATGACCTTATATTTAAACTTTATATTAATTTAGATAAAATTTTGTGACAAGCCTAGTGCAAACCGGGGTTCACTTAAAATTTTAACGGAGGAGCATGTTATTATAAGAGTGAATTAAGGCCAGTTCACACTGAAACGTCATTTTTTCAGTTTCAAGTATAACGCGGCCTCTGTGCCTTGGATCTTGGCGGACTAACATATTAAGCTATTAGAGGAGCATAATATTCATCTAAGTTTTCCCAGGATGGACGTCAAGGTTTTATGCGTTATCCATACTTCCATACTAATATTATAAATGCGAAAGTGTGTCTGTCTGTCTGTCTGTCTGTTACCTCTTCACGCCCAAACCGCCGAACCGATTTTGCTAAAATTTGGTATGGAGATACTTTGAGTCCCGGGAAAGGACATAGGATACTTTTTATCCCGGAAAAATATATGGTTCCCGCGCGATAAACGAATTTTGGCGCAACGGAGTTGCGGGCGTCATCTAGTAAGTTTATAACTTCACAATCATGGTTATTCCTGTGACTTTAATGTCAATGACAATTGACAAATAATATTGTCAGACATAACATTGATAAAGGGCAGTTTCACTCAGATTGGTCAATCCATACAGTTTCCATATCCATACGAATATTAAAAATGCGAAAGTGTGAACCAATTTTGATGAAATTTGATCCCGGGAAAGGACACACGGTTCCCGCGTGATAACGAATGTTGAAGCAACAGAGTTGCGGGCGTAATTTAGTCTAGTACCATTACAATTTACTATCTCCGTTGAAGTTCGAGAGTTCATAGTTAACGCTAAGACAGCACAGAGACAGTTTCATTTGCGTCGGTACAGCGAAGCGCCAGCTGTGGATCATCGGGCTCCTGATTGTATTAGCCCAATACTGGTTAGCAGTGAAATTCCAGATTTATTGTTATGTACTCAGTTCACTCCTAATGCAATATTAAGTTGTTGGGAATCTGGCGGTTATGGAAACCAATTCGTTGAATAAGAAATTATATTTCGCTGTTAGTAATGCCAAGTTTCTGAGACTTGATGGGAGTTTGTGTTATCAATAGCGTTGTTGATTAGTTAACTGTTAAACGGTGGGCTGTGGTCAGACAGAGCCTCTAGTGAACAGATAAGTTTCCGCTAAAAATTCTCGAAAACCGGGCTTAGGCAGATTAATATTAAAGATTATAATATCAAGAAGTGAGATCTATTATAATTATCTTATATATAAAATGCTCGTGTCACAATGTTAGTCCAACCACTCCTCTGAAACGGCTTTACTGATTCTTACCAAATTTTATATGCACATTCAGTAGGTCTGAGAATCGGCTACTGGGTACTTTATATATTGATAAATGCATTTGTTGAATAAATAATAGTAAATTATTACAACCTGAGACTGACGGCGACCATTGTTTATGCGACGGGATAGCGATCGACGTTGCCATGGCGACATACTTATTTAGTCACTTCAATAAAATAATAAGGGCGAAATACTTTTAACTTTATGTTATGGCAAAGCAACGTTTGCCGGGACAACTAGTTATTTTATAAAATATAAAAATCCTAGCAAAACAAGTCTCTTGAGCTGCGCAACTGGTGTGTAACAGACGTACATATATATTATATACTACAAAAAAAAAACAAGGACAAAACTTTGTGGATGTTAGTATTTACATAATTGCATGGTGCGAGTCACGGTTTTTCATAAAAATATATTAAAGGACACCTGCCAGCTTAGTCCTGCCCCTAAAAATCATCTCAACTTCTTTCATAAATCTGACTAAACTTGTTTATAAAGTAATATTGTGAAATACATTTTCATGCATATTTTGGTGTTCTTTGCGGTTTGTTTTTGATGAATATTAACAGGTGGGCCCAGGTTAAAGTTATTATGATATTTTTTTTCCGAGATATGAAAATATGTTTCTGTGTAATTTAACTATAAATAGATATTATTAAAGAAAACTGTAATCGGGATTTCAACCGTTAGTTCTCTTCATAATATAATATTTATTCAGTAAGTTTACGTTATACATACATTGAGGTACAAAAGATTAATGAATCTATAGAATAGGTAATATTTTTTATAAATCAAATATAGAATAGGTAATATTTTAATATTAACTATTCTATATTATATAATATAATAATAATATAATATAATATAATAATATAGAATAGGTAATATTTTTTATAAATTAAAGTATGAATTAAAACTACAAATTCACACCTACTAGCGTATCGTGATTCACCTAAAGTACCACTATGTAAGACTATGTACTTGATCATTATTGTTCATTAAATTTTAGGGGTAGATGACACCCGCCACTCCATTGCGCAAAAATTCGTTTATCGCACAGGAACCGTACATTTTTCCCAGATAAAAAGTATCCTAAGGATTCAAAGTGTCTCTATAACCAGCAAAATCGGTTCAGCGGTTTGGGCGTGAGGAGGTAACAGACAGGATAGACAGACACACTTTCGCATTCATAATATTAGTATGGATATCCAAGAATTTACAAACTCTTGGGCTACAGCCCATGACAGCGTTTTCTATTCAGTTCCGGGTTCCGAGGAAAAAACAATCATTTTAACATAGATATTTTCCCGAAATTTTCAGCCGTTAACAGAAAGGAGGCCGTAAAAATTCTAATTTCTAAAGAAAAATTACGCAATATAATATTCAGGAGGGCTATTTTCATCTTAAAATTTACGATTATTTTTGAAGTAAGCGGTTATATAAACCCTTGAAAGTTTAAGGGTGTATCAGCACTACGGGGTTTGAAATATTATGTTGAACATTTTAATTTAATAAGCTAAATAATACAAGGTACAGTAATGTCACTTAGAGCTGTGAAAAATTTAGTAAAAAATGTATTTATGTGCAATGTGCATGTTAAAAATAGATGATATAAATAAACTATTAAAATGCGATACTAAAACTTAGTTATTGTGAAATCTTAACGTATTATGAATTATTATCTTTTTTTTTTATATATCTTTTATTTTATTTCAAGAATTATTATAATACGAAACTCATGTGACTGAACCAAGAAAACATATTTTTGTGAAAAGGAAAAATATACTTAATGGCTTAATCATATTCGGATAGAACATAATATAATACGTGCATTTTAATAATATTATGATACGAGAATGTTTATGTAATAAAATGAAGCCCGCAACTTCACCAAAGTTCGTTTATCGCCCGGAAACCGTTCATTTTTCCGGGATAAAAATTATTCTAACTCAAAGTATCTCGACCATAGCGAATTTCAACAAAATCGGTGAAGCAGTTTGGGCGTGAAAAGGTAACAGACAGACACAATTTCGTATTTATAATTATAATATGGATCTTCCACAGTGCGCGTGTGTATAATCCCATTATATTATATCCCATGAGTATAACCTTTTATTGCGAATTACAAAAGTTGAGACAGGAGTACTTGACAAGGAGTTAGGTTGAAAGTTACACTCACGTCTACGACTCCCGACATGTTATGATTAAAGTGTTTAACTTTTTCTATGTTTATTATAATAAGTATAAACTTGATACCTCAATGATAATATTAAAAAGTATATTTTTTTTGTTTGTTCACTTTATTTAGTAAACAAAACGATCTTGAAGAATTATTATTACACTCTATTGGTTTAAATGTATAACGCAAGGATCAATGAAATTAATAATTATTCTTAGTCATAATTGATGACTTAATGTACTATCAGAGAAGTTAATTCATAGGTAGATGGCGGACCTACTTTTTTTGGTCGCGTTTTGTGAAACCCAGCCCACAGAATATGACGACTTACAATAGGCTGACAAAGTCCGACCAAATGACGAAGGTCCGCCATTTGCCCATTTACTCCTCTATAGATACTATGTACATGCACTAATTAAATTTTATACAAGGACACATTCATATCCTAAAATCTTATAACTTTGTTTTATTACACCCTATACACAGTATAGCAAAGTATTTTTTAACAGGCTATCCTGTGTCTAGTGTCGTTTTAATTAAACGCAAAACCGGATACAACTTAAAACCACACTTCCTGCTAGCAGTTTGAATGCCAAGTTCCAGGGAGTTTTTAAATTAAACAATTTCTTAAAGCTTCCCAGCAGTGCATTCTAAAGGCAAACTTATAAGTGTTCGGAGCTTTATAGTAGCGTATCTTTCTACGTTTATGTTCGCATTTATTGCTGTTTTTAAGATACTTGTACAGCTTTGTGAACGTAACGTTTATTTCTATTGGGCGTGAAACTATAAAGACCTAAAACGCCAACATTTGCTTTGTTGAGGTCATCAGCTGCTAAATTTAGTTTAAAATAAAACCAAGTCTGTGCATAATTATACTGCTTATTATGTATATTTGGTAACTCTTGGCGTATAAAATATGCATAGTTTTACCTATGTTTTTTTTTTCATAAAAATAGAGCTGTATAATTATTTCAAAAATTAGCATTTTAAAAATATTATTCTGTAATGTGAATCAAATTAGCATTTTTATCAGAAAGCTATTAATATTATAAAACGAAGATTACAATGCGTAATCCAGGTTATTTGAACAGAATATTGATGGAAAATATTAAAAACAGCATGACTAGTTGCCATGTCGAAAAAATTCTTAAGCCGAAGCAGAATGTAGACAAATAAAATTTTCCGGGAGTGCAGGTGCTATTTCTACGAGCCTCTAGATTAGCTACGACGAGTAGAAACGCAACTTCTAAGATTCGGGACAAAAGCAGCGTCACCTTAATGTTTAATTATTTATTTACCTTTTCTACGTTGTATTCGACTTACGAGTACAGGTCTACTATAAGCATAATATTACTATAACCACCAAAATGAAATAACTTTGCGGAGTTGTGAAAGTACTAACGTTAACTGTCATTACACATATTTTGTCATATGTGTAATGTGTCGCGCTAGCGAACGGTCGTGCTCCACGTTACACACGCTGCAAATATTAATTAATTAATATTTTCGCGAATCGCGCGGAACATTGCCGCTGCACGTGACCATGGCGCTCGTGGCCAACGAGTTGCCGGCGTTTATCCAGCACGCCATCGACACCATGGACGAGGTCAGCATCATGCAGATCTGCAAGTCCTCCTTCACCAGCGAGGAGATTTGCCAAGGGAAGCAGTTGCTGTACGAGACGCTCGGCCAGAGCGCGAACATACCGTCGCGACGAAGAGACTGAACCGAAAGGAGCGAGCAGGACATCATCTCCCTGCTGAAGCAGACGGATCCGGATGAGGTACCGGCTTTTGTGGCTAAAGAGCTGCACAAGCTGCCGCCCGTCACGCTGGACCACGTCGACGTCGTCAGCCTACTGAAGGACATCAGGTTCCTGAAGGAAGAGCTGGCCGGAGTTCGAGGTAGATTGCAGGCGTCAGAATCTATCATCAGTGATCTACGTAGTGAATTATCACAATTGAAAAGTAATAATTCATTATGTAGGTCACCTTACGCCGCTTACGTCAACTGTCGCAGAGGCGCGGCGGCGGCCACGTTTAGCCCGTCAGCATTATCAGACGGGTCAACGAACACCGCCGCTGCCGCCCCCGCCCGCGCTCCCCTCCCGGTTGCGCCGACGCCGAGTCTACAGGCGACTCAGCAAAACTACGCGACTGTTGCTGGTCGCCCCGCGCCTCCCCCGCGGGCGAATAAAAATGGGGTGAATGAGAGCCGTAAGGCTTCGGAGAATCGCAAGTTTACGGAGAGCCGCAAGGCTACGAAGAGCTGCAAGGCCAAATCTTCTCGACCTGGCAAGGACGAGAGCAGGGGGTGCGATGAGGAGGGCTTCATACTGGTGGAGAGGAGGAAGAAGAAACCCGCCGCCCGCAACCATCGCGGCACGGCGCCCTATGTACAGTCAACGTTCAAAAGTCCAGTAGCATCGTAACGGCCATATTCGTTTGCCGGTACAGTGCATATTTATGTGTGCGCCATGTTACCGTGTACACACTTAAATGTCGTACAGTATCAATACAAGAAAGTTGCGTGTAGTGGATGAAAGACAAAGATAACATATATGTTTGTCTTCTTCATTCATTCTTCTTCATTTATTGCACTGCACTGTGTCAATAAATGCAAAAATTTCACTAGACACGTAAGATAGTTCGTAGCTCCATTGGTAAATAGTTGGCCTCGCATCATAGCTAGGACAAAAAATGGTCACGGTTCAAATCTCAGTTTATCATATTATTTTAAAGTTTTCATAATGTTTTTATTATCTCAGCATTTTTGAAAACTTAATGAAATGACTATTTTGAAAGTTTTATTTAATAAGAATAATATTAAATTATAACATAGTGATAATATATTATAAATGTAAAAGTATTTTACTTAGATAAATAATATATATTATAATAAAACAACACTTTCAAAAAAATATATTTTTATTTCAATGACATAACAATTATTATTGAACAATTGAATTGATTGACGGATGACGGTAAAATCTTCGATTCACAGATCTATCAATATAATAATACCTATATCTATTGTGTTATCAATATTTCATATTATTGAGGTTATAGTTTATTCGTTTTCCGAGGAAAAGAGGATTAAAACTTAACCTCAACCTTAAAATCTTAAACCTACCAATTACTGGCCAGCACGCTCCTTTGTAGAATGCACAATTGAAACTTACGAAATATAAATATTATAACAATTACTTTACACTTATTATTGCGACATAGAAATACATTTTTAATTTAATATTAATAATGATTCTTAATATTTTGTGTAACCTCCATTATTTTCGCTACAACTAAGAAGACGTCTGCGCATGGAAGCCACAATATTCTTACAGATATCTGTTCCACGTAAATCCTCCCACAACTGCATGCAATGAGATTTGAGCAGCTCCGGACATCTATCATCGCGTGCTCGCCATCTTTGCACCATTAAACCCCATATATTTTCAATCGGGTTTAAGTCTGGGGATCGTGCTGGCCACGGTATAACTTTAATATTAGAATGTTCACTGAACCAATTGCGAACTATGGAAGCTCGGTGAATTGGACAATTATCATGCACAAAACTTATTTCGCTATCGCCATACACATTTCGCACAGTAGGTAACATAATGTCCTCTAACACTTCTACATAATTTGCACTGTTGGCTCGCGTAGGTATAAATTCAAGTTCACCCGGCCCTTGAGCACTAATCCATCCCCACATGTTCACACTTATTTCGCCAGATTCAGTGTTTGACACCACGTTATTTTCACACCAACGGGTGTTATCTTTACGTCTTCCTTTTTGAGAGGATTTAAAAGTCTTCTCATCGGAAAAAATTGTTGTTTCCCAATCAAAATCTAAATACTCTCGTGCAAAGCGTAGCCGTTCGTCTTTATGCTTTTCAGTCAAAAACGTCGTTTTTTCGCCGGCTTTCGGTGGTGTAATCCCTCGTCATGAAGTGCACGACGAACGGTGACCAATGACGTGTTAAATTCATCGGCAAAATGACTTGTCGGTATGAAACCACATGTTTCATACTCCGCTGCCATATAACGCCGCTGAGTCTGGTTAATAAGAAGTGGTCTTCCACTTCGTTTATGACTCTGCAAGCCACCTTCTTCCTCGAATCTTTTCACCCATCGACTTACAGTATTTCTCACAAAAAAGAATGAATTGTAAAAGTCGATTTTAACCAATGAAAAAATTCACATCACAATAATAATATAATTAATTACTACTTACTGAGAAGCCAGTTTCGTTAGAAATTTGAGAAATATTCAGGCCATTTGAATATAGGGCCACAATTTTAGCTCTTGCTTCAATAGTAATATTTGCTTGCATATTGGATAAATTGTATCGCAACACTCGTAGCTAAGTTCACAAACCAACAACATTTTAATATTTTGTTATCTTTAAGCAATCGTTCCATTTTATTTTAAATCTACCCTCACAATCTTTGCTGTGACTAGAATGTTACGTTTCTAAGTAAACGTTACTGTGCTTATAGTTAGAAACGTAATTTTTTATTCTACATAGTTGTATCAACATTCATAATCATAATAATTTTATAATTAATATTTCTCAAAAATTGTTTTACGTAAAAACGACGCAGACTCAATACGGGTCGGATTCGATCCTGCAACTTAGCTGATGCAGATGATCTTAGAATAATCACACGCACTTGCTTAACCACTAGGCCACGGCAGTGCTCACATGTTGAGACGAAATTGACGATATGAATATACAGCCAAACAAATTGTATGTGTGTGTGTGTGAATAGTCTTTATAGAAAAAGGTCACAAGTAACGTTAAGTGTTGACGCTATAGCTGCGTACGATTGCTACTGGACTTTTGAACGTAACTGTACCTGCGAGGTCCCCGCGACGCCTCTGTACATATCTCGCCTGCACGGGTCCATGGAGGTCGAGGACGTCGTGGACTACATCCAGAAGAAGACAACACTGCGCCTGAGGGTCGAGCGTCTGCAGTCTCGCCACAAGGTTAACTTTAGCTCCTTTGTGGTGAGAGTACCGACGAATCTTCTGTCGACTTTCGAGGCGCCGGAGTTCTGGCCGATGGATGTAGTTTACCGGAGGTTCCGGGGGAGACTCCGGAACGAAGCGTCGAGTCACGTTGCCGGCAGCAATTAGTGATAGTGTTAGTTTATGAGTGAATATAAAATATGTATGTTAGTTTTTAAGGTATTTATTATATTATTAATATGTATGTTAGATTAAAGGTATTTGTTATATTATATGGGCCTCCGATGCCCGAAATAAAGATGATTTGATTTGATTAGAATAAATCAATAATATTTTTGATGTGACTGAAATCAGGCCTAACGCTTTCATCATTATTAGTGCCATCAAAATTACGATGACTTAAGTATCCATACTTATTATAATTACTTATAATAATTCTGTTATCGAAGTGCTTAAGATCCTTGAAGGACTGTATTAAATATAGCTAAATTAGAATTATTGTAAAATGTTAGTAGTATAATAATATACTAGCTATTTGTATTTTATAAAACACGAATAAAATGACATTTTCTAAAAATGATTCCTAGCTAGATCGATTTATCGCCCCCGAAATCCCGTATATACAAAATTTCATGAAAATCGTTGGAGCCGTTATTCGTGTTTTATCGAATACCGAGCAAAGCTCGGTCAAATAGCTAGTATACATATATACAAGAATTGCTCGTTTAAAGATATAAGATGTAATAGTATGTTGTTAATCAATATTTTATGGCATAAGAAAGTAGGTCAAGTTCTTTATATATATTTTGTGATGGCTATCCCTTCTTTTCCTCTTACTCTATGACCAGTGGTCTCACGCTCGATTTGAATTTATCCTCACTATGGTAGTGTTGCCAAACTTCAGTGAATTTCAAAGTTTGCAATCCCCTAATGTTTGTGGAGCCCCTGTCAGGCCCGGTCACAACTTGCTAACCGCGTGGTGCATGCTAACTGTACTTTAGCTCGTATACGCAGCGGGCTGAGTAATGTTTGTTCATTGCGCTGTTATTTTGTCTAATGGCAATTAAAAGTTAGAGTACTGTTTTCTTAGACTGCATCATAATATAGTAAACTTAGATGACGCCCGCAATTTGCCCATTTAGTTCTTTCTTGATGAAGCCTTTTTCTCTACATCGGCAAATGAGTGCTTTTTGATGGAGCCTTTTTACTTGAGATGATTGAATAGAAGTTAAATTGCGGCTTATGACTTACTAGATGAATCCCGCAACTCCGTTGCGCCAAAATTCATTTATCGCGTGGAAACCGTACATTTTCCGGGGTATAAATTATCCTATATTCTTTCCCGGGACTCAAAATCAGTTCAGAGGTTTGGACGTGAAGAGGTAACAGACAGACATATACGCTTTCGCATTTATATTACTGGTATGGATTATTCCAAGCGGCTTTTTTTCCAATGATACAAGCTACATCAATTATTTGCTCAAAATTTATTTTTTTAGATCAAAACAAAAACAAATTACAGTTTGTAGTGCCCAATTAGGAAAAATGCATCGTTAAAATAGTTAACGTTGTGCTGAAAGTTGCCACAATTATTTTCAGAAACAAAGCAGCGTGATGACATTGCGCGAAAATAAAATGGCGTCCGTGTCAACAGTGCGAACAATGAGGAGGGCCCTCCGCGGTAATCACTGCGTTTGGAGACCACTTGACACCAGCCAGTTATGTGGCGAATTTAAACGCTACCTACAAAATATTTACGTACAGAGTGCTCTTATTTTAGGTATTTTTAAGTGAATAATTTACATCGAATTCGTATAATATTATTTTTTTCGTATTTGTCTTGTGTGTTACAGTCTTCTATACATATTATAAAACAAAGTCGTTTTTTCCCTCATGCCCCTTTGTTCCCTTTAATCTTTAAAACTACGCAACGGATTTTGATGATTCTTTCAGTGTTAGATAGCCCATTTATAGAGGAAGGCTATAAGCTACATTTTATCACGCTAAGACTAATAGGAGCGAAGAAATAGAGGGAAATGTGGAAAAAACGGGGAAAATTATTTGGAAGGGCTAACTTAAACGCGCTAATTTCAGGGACTACTGGTCCGATTTGAAAAATTATTTCAGTGTTAGATAGCCCATTTATCGGGGAAGGTTATATGTTATATTTTATCACGCTAAGACTTATAGGAGAATGTGGAAAAAACGGGGGAAATTATTTGAAAGGGCTTGTCTCGCGAACTATTGGAGCAATTTTTATGTTATTTGGCACATAATATAAGAAGAAGACCACGTGAAGGATCATAGGCTATCGATTTAAATCATTTTTTCAGTGGCTATATATTTAATACACGTGCGACACCGGGGCAGGTCGCTAGTAATTCTATATTTTGAAAATAATGGGTAAGTATGGATAATGCACCGTAAAGCCTGACCTAGTACCAATTTTATGTTTATAACTTGGTAGTCAATATTACAAACTTACCTACACAAAACAATGAATTTAACAACTACATACTTATTTTATAGAAAATTGGATTTGTGAAAGATAATATTAAATATTAAGAGCCTGCTGTCAAAACGCTAGCCCCGCCTACACACAACGCTATCCTGCAATCGTGATACAATAATTCCATGAATTGTGCTCCCGGGCAATGTGCTTTAGGCTGCAGCTAATAGTGAACAATATCGCGTAACAACGGTCCCCGCATTATAGCACGAAAGTAAAGGTTCAATAATATTGGGACTTCTATTACTACCTATTATTTTATAAAGACTAGCTATTATTTTATAAAGTGTGTGACTGTAGTAGTGCAAGTTATTTAATGATTGTAACTCAATAAGTGTAACAGATACTTGTTGAAATGCCCAAAAAGATTTATAATTTCGAAAAATAAAACTATCGAGTCAAAATAAGTGAATCGTGTTTTCCGTTAGCTAAATATCAGATAAATATACAATGATTAAATAAATCTCGATTTCATTTGAGTCAATCGTCTTCCGGGATCGTAATACTTTTAAGAAAACACAGCAAAATTGCACAACCCGCTCTTAACCCGGCGACAATGACGCCGGGTCATATTGACCCGAGGCGTGTTTACTTTGTCATATTTTGTCTTTGCGCCAATTGAATGTTTTCAACCTTAGTAAAGCTGGAGATACAACCCCCTTACACCCGCCTAGCTGTTACGGCTAGAGCTACGCCTCGTGTGAAGCAAGACACGCGCGCCAAGTTAAAACGGGTCAATATGACCCGACGTCATAGTCGGTGTAGTATTTTCGTGACTAACTTTTATTAGTATTAAAATATTGTTTTGCCTTATTTTTTACATTTTGAAGAAGAATGTCGTTAACTGACAGCCTAGAAAGAATTTGAAAGTTATTAGAAGAGTTGGTCTTTGACGATAGTGCGTCTCAGGCTGCTTTGGGCATTGAACTTGAGGACCACGTATCTAGGTAAAAGTGAAAAATTCCTGGAACTTACAAAAGATATGAAGTCTATTCATCTAAAAAAGATTAAAAAAAAAACATTTCACTCATGCTTAGCATGTCCAATTTTTATATGCTAGGGCATGATTACATATTTTGATAACTGTAGTAGTTCATAGCTCTGAATGAGGAAGTAGAGGACTGGTTTCTTTGTATTTTCATGTTAGTAAGTTATAACAACCTCTCTTTAAATTCATCAGTAAATTTTTACCTTCATAGGTAATAAAATTTTGCGAAAATATAAAATTAACGTACACGTTAAGTTTTCAAAGTTGATTTTGCATCTGCCGTGAAGAAAGCCAATATCAAAAATATTTATTTTATAATACAGGGTTTTTTAAATTTTATGCATAATTAAAGTTCCCTTTTTAAATAAACAATAAACAAAATTGTGGTAGCTTACTTAGTATCATTAAAAATTTATCTACAAAGTTCGGGTCAAAATGACCCGACGTCATAGTCCGTGTAATTATTTTCACGTCATTGACGTCGGGTTAACCTATCAAGCCCCACAAGAGCACCGGTGATCGCGACAACACTATTGTTATATAACACTATATTAATGCTTCGATCGCGGATTCTTGGAAATCTATTGTTATTCTATAATAACAATAGATTTCCAAGAATCCGCGATCGAAGGATTAATATAATATATTCCCATTTCCCATGTTATTTATACATTATCTATACTAATATTATAAATGCGAAAGTATCTCTGTCTGTCTGTCTGTCTGTCTCGCTTTCACGCCAAAACTACTGAACCGATTGTAATGAAATTTTGTACACAGATAGTCTAAAGCCTGAGAAAGGATATACTGCAGTGACGTAATCTTAAAATCTACCAATGATAAATAGTTTATGGGTAAAGCTAAAGTTGTGTAATGGGGGGCTAAATATATTATAAATAAAGTTTAATTTAAAAAAAAACGAAATATTATGTGCACACTGCAGTGCTGTTTTTGGGTATTTTGATTTAAGGGGTAAAAAGCTTTTAAATTTGACACCAATTTTGTTGACACCGCGCGCTATAAACTGAAGCCCACGCGGACGAAGTCGCGGGCAACAGCTAGTTTAAAATAAAAACAGAAAATATGTAATTTTGGATCAGCATGTATAACGCTTCTGAATAACGAATACAACAAATGAGCGCTGTAATGAAGTGTGGAGTCCACTTTGACTGAAAATAAGTTTTTTAATGCATTTTATATCTTCCGCATTTTTGCATCTAGCGCGGTTTTGGAGGGCCTAAAGCAACGGTACTCAACCTTTTTCTCATTCGGGCAAAAAACACGTTTTGGTCGTGGGCCGCAACCAAATTTTTGGATTATTACATTCTTCAAAATTAGCGGTTTTAAATCGTTGTGATAAAAGTGGAATTTTTTTTTGCCGGTGGTCGTGAATTTCAAAATGGTTAAACTTCACGCGGGCCACTAATAAAGTCATTGCGGGCCACAGGTTGCAAACATAGCTGGTCTAAAGTCTGAACTTTTTATTAACACGCGAAGTGAGCATGGTAATGAAGCAAAAAATGTCAAGAGGTCGGTATAATAAAGATGAATACCCACCCACGTACAATGAAGCGCCCAACAAACTTTTGGGTAGCGTAACTTGTAACGTTTATATTTCACGTTACGTTAATTTCAGTTTTCGCTATATTTTATTGAAAAACTTCGTGATATAATGCATCACGCTTTTCAAATTGTCTCCGTAAGATTCTATTAAATTATGGTCACGTCTGATAAAGAAATATTATTGATTGGATAATGGATAACCTATGTTAATGTTGTTGAAAAGTGAAAACACTGAAAACCAAGCAGCAGTCAACATAAGTACCGTGCGCGTGGTAGAATAGAAAGAAATTGGTCAATGGACAACTCGAACACACTAGTATCCGACTTAGGTACGTATTCTTCTGTGTAATAAATGTCCAAATCTTTCTACCCAACGATTAGACCATAGCACGCTTAGTATAAACTGTATAAAAATAATGTAAAGCTTCGTACACAACATAGAAGCGCGAGTAATTGTTACATTTGAAAAATGGTTCAGGCCGCCCGCGCCTCGAGCTGTAGGTCAACAGTACAAAACAATGACGCCTCTCCAAACAAAATGGCTAACGAACGAACTACTTGAGACCATAATAGAACTTTAACTTTAATATTAGGTTTTATTCACAAGATGCTCTATTTTCATTTAAACTAGTTTTGCTGAATAGTTTATATATGTGGCTTTCCGCTTTTGTTTAAATTCTGTGGACATGTAGTTTTACTTACGTAATAAATAAAAGTATCATATTGTGTCCTTTCCCGGGCTCGAAGTATCTCCATACCAAATTTCAACAAAACCGGTTCAGCGGTTTGGGCGCGATGAGGTAACAGACACACTTTTGCACTTATGATATTATTAGTGTAAATTATAATATAATAGATATATATTTTTCAAGTGAATTACGTGAGTATTACGAGAATATAATTTGAAGTGGTATGAAGTTGACGGAGTCGACTAGAGGCAGATAAAACTCGAAAAACTTCAAACTTTAAAGCCGCAAATAGCACAGGTCAATGGGATCACAAAAACTTGAGACTGACCTAATGAAACCTAAACGTGACTTCAAAATATATTTCAAGTTAGAACTACTTCGAAAATGTTTAAATAATTTCAGTTGATATTTACTTAAAGTTTTGGAACGAAGATCCTTATTTTTTCACTATATTATAAAGGATTATAGAGAATACATTTTGTTGGGTTGGGTAGCTCTGTCTTCCATCTTTTCTTTTTCTCTTGTAAATGTAGCAGTAAAAAAATTGCAAGAAAATCATTTCACACTTATCAAGTTTCACTTAGATAAATAACTGTTAATTTATTTTTAATTAAAACAATTCGCATTTATTTCATGCTGAACATAAAACTTTTTTCTTCATCTCGTGCGAATGTCCCCACTAACAAGAAGCTGGTGAGTTTAGAAGCAATTAAATAAAACATCGGGTTAGCGAAGAACTATCTCAGTTGTCAGGGCAGGCAGACACGCGTCAGGAAATAACAGAGTAACACAACATAGAATCACTGTGCTCGAGAAAAGTGTTTATTTGGCAAAAGTTTTGAAACGTAAAATGTTTTATTTCCAAGAGACTAACGCTTTTGGAATTATTGTAGTGCATGATAACTACCACAATTTCAGGAACTTACCCGGCGAGAAGAATCGGTATAATAAACTCGCAATCAGTAGTAATATTGTCTTTCAGCGTTGACCGATACTGGACAATTAAAAACGACTACGAATACAGAGGCATTCGTCTATAACCAACATGGATCGTGCTTCTAATAAGGGCCGTGCTAAACCGGAATGGCAGCGGCCAGGCGAGCACTTTCAGTGTTATACTCGTATGATTTTAAACTTCATCTTCATTATTGTAATACATAGTATTGCTTGAGAAGTCTACGGCCGCACGTGGCCGCTCGTGGACGCTGGCGGCCGCCGGCGCGGCGGCGGTGATTTCTCAAGCGATACTATGTATTACAATAATGAAGATAAAGTTTAAAATCATATGACACTAAAAGTGCTCGCCTCGCCGCTGCCATTCCGGAGTGTCGCGGTCCTTAGACTGCCTTCACATTAGGTCACGAGTAGTTAAAATCTTCATAATAATATACTCATGGTTATCCATCATTTCATAATATAGAGAGGGGTCTAAAAATATAAAAAATACAATAATTTATCGCTTTAGAGTTTATTTTAAATAATAAATACTTTTATTTTTGTGATATGTAAGTATAAAGCTATAATATCAGAAAACACCTCCAGGTAGAATATAAGTAAGATAAAAGTGTTTATTCTGTTTAATTAAAAAAATGATTTAATTTTACATATTTTGAACTGCAACTTTCAACTAATTGATATTTAATTACATTATTTTTATAATACCTAAGTATTTCAGAGATAGCATCTCAGCCTCGGAAATCGCTAACTATAATCGGAGGTGTCTGTATTAAATTGCCCTGTGCACGTAGCTCAAGGGTTGCCTAATAAGGGATAGAGTCGTACGTGTTTGGGGTGTTGTACAAGACAGTTTTATTAATACCATCTGATATACGCCCTCGCCCCACCGACTTTGACAGCCCAACTTCGGAATTACTCTGTGGTTCGGTATAAATTAAATATGCCCTGGTCAATGATCAAAAGTCGATAATTAATGAGTAATGATTTTTAATGAGTCTTTGCAAACCATTGAATATTAGGTTTTTCTTATATTTTTATATTAATAATTGTAATGATACATTTTATGCGTGTTAGAGTGTCGTACCCTCGTTAGACCAAATTTTGCTACTTTCAAAGTATCATTCAATCAACGTAACGTCGTAGTCGGTTTGTAAAAGACTAACAAAACAAAGCAAAACAGTAAACACAATTTCGTAACTAAAGAACCGACAAAACGAATAACATCACGGGCACTTTAAAAATCATACGTTACTTTGTTTAGTCCGATTCCTATGCTGTCCACGTCTGGCGGCAATCTTCAAACGGCAAATGAAACCATCTCGCCCACCCCCATAATCTCTCCATTCGTTTGAATCCGAAAGGTGTACCTCAATCGTTGTATTGGAATTTATTTGTTTCTCCAATAAAACAAATCGTAGATTGTGTGAGACCTATGTAAAAAGAGGAAGCATTGGTGAAGAATGGGGTTGCCACCTGTCAGCATTTTTGAAGTGAAAACTTCTTTAGCGGCGTTGAGCACTTTTGTGGGGTGGGTAAAAACTGTAAAACTCGCGTCAGATTCTCATGCTGATCGAAAAACCAAGGAAAAAACGTAGGACGGTTGGAGAGTAGTGTTGTAACATCGAAATCGATTAATCGAACAATCGATTGTTTTTTTTCGATTGTCGATATTTTTTAATCGATTGGTAAGGATTTCGATTAATTAATTAAAACGATCTTTTTTTATTTATTTTTGAAGTGAAAACCTCTTTAGCGGCGTTGAGCACTTTTGTGGGATGGGTAAAAACTGTAAACCTCGCGTCAGATTTTCGTGCTGATCGAAAAACCATAGAAAAAGCGTAAGACGGTTGGAGAGTAGTGTTTTGTGTCGAACTCGAACTCGAACGAAATGTACAGTCGGGGAAATGAGTTGTTTAGCAGAAATGTACAGTCGGGGAAAATTGTGCTAAGCAGAAATGTACAGTCGGGGAAATGAGTTGTTTAGCAGAAATGTACAGTCGGGGAAATGACTTCTTTAGCAGACGCGCTGATTAAGGCCGCGTTTCCACCAACAAGACAACTGTCACGAGAAGTGTCTGACAGTCTGTCTGACAGCAGCTTTTTTTTTCGATTGTCGATATTTTTAATCGATTGTAAGGGTTTCGATTAATTAATTAAAACGATAGTTTTTTTTTAAATTGATTTTCATTAAAAATGGGTTAAAAAAATGCACAACGTTAAAAGTTTTCACTTCTGCTGGCATTCCCGGAGTGCAACCCGTCTTTTTTTTATCATAAATTAATCTTGAAATACACAACGAATTTATTTTTCTAATATATTTAACATTTAAACAAATTGATTCATTGCACTACATTAGATCCCCACTTTAAGTATTTCTGGCGGCAATTTTTAATAATTTGAGTGTTGCAACACTGATTCTCAATAATTTGTGAATTTTAAGGTATGGCGTAAGTATTTTTATGTTTGTTTATTATGATTATGTAAGTAGGTACCTACACTATAATAATATAGGTAGGTACGGTATTAGTTTAGAGCTCTCTTTAGTTCTCTGACATTGGCAACTTACTGTGTCGGCCATTATAAAAAAAGACGGGTTGCAATCCGGGAGTGTCGGCAGAAGTGAAAACTTTTAACATTGTGCATTTTTTAACCCATTTTTTATGAAAATCAATTAAAAAAAACGATCGTTTTAATTAATTAATCGAAACCCTTAAAATCGATTTAAAAATATCGACAATGGAAAAAAAAAGCTGCTGTCAGACACTTCTCGCGACAGTTGTCTTGCAGATGGAAACGCGGCCTTAATCAGCGCGTCTGCTAAAGAACTCATTTCCCCGACGGTACATTTCGGCTAAACAACTAATTTCCCCGACTGTACATTTCTGCTAAACAACTCATTTCCCCGACTGTACATTTCTGCTATACAACTCATTTCCCCGACTGTACATTTCTGCTTGGCACAATTTTCCCCGACTGTACATTTCTGCTAAACAACTAATTTCCCGACTGTACATTTCTGCTTAGCACAATTTTCCCCGGGACCGGGACGAATAAAAAAAAACTTTGGTTTCCTAATGTCACCTACATGCTCGTCTGACGTTTAAAAAATATAATCCATTCATAGACAACCAAAATGGATAAATCCACAAAGAGAATATAATCACTACGTGTAAATCCAGTCAGAAAAATAATAAGTTGGCCGGTTTTTGCATGGAACAATTCACTTTCCGTGAATGGTCATAATAGCCCAGCTGGTCAATGATCAAAAGTCGATAATTAATGAGTAATGACTTTTAATGAGTCTTTGCAAACCATTGAATATTAGGTTTTTCTTATATTTTTTATATTAATAATAATCGTAATGATACATATTTTTATGCGTGTTAGTCTCGTACCCTCGTTAGACCAAAATTTTATACACTCAACGTAACGTCATAGTCGGTTTTGAAAAGACTAACAAAACAAAACAAAGCAAAACAGTAAACACAATTTCGTAACTAAAGAAACGACAAAACGAATAACATCATGGGCAATTTAAAAATCATACGTTACTTTGTTTAGTCCGATTCCTATGCTGTCCACGTCTGGCGGCAATCTTCAAACGGCAAATGAAACCATCTCGCCCACCCCCATAATCCCTCCATTCGTTTGAATCCGAAAGGTGTATCTTAATCGTTGTATTGGAATTTATTTGTTTCTTCAATAAAACAAATCGTGGATTGTGTGAGACCTATGTAAAAAGAGGTGGTATCTCGGTGAAGAATAGGGTTGCCACCTGTAATTTTTTTTTTTTCATTAAAGTTAATTACAGTGAATAATAAGTGCTACCTTCAGACTACGGCTTCGCCCACGTGCTACAGCCTCTTGGCTGTAAAAAAATATAACATTTTCCTACCATACCTTACCATACCATACCATACGAATATCGTGTATGGTGTACCAAAGATAATTTAAGTTTCTACATCAAAAAGTTGGAAATGGTTAGTCCTAGATAGATTTAAAGTAGAAAAATTATAGCAAAAAGTGATAAACCCTAACTATTACGTGTTATTGTCATCTTAATATTGCTATGATACCTAATAACATCTGATCTACGTCTTATTAAAACTGCTATTATCTAGCTTTATTCCTACTATAAAAACAAGATTCCGATTCCTCAAAGTTCATAGAGCAAAACCTTAACAATCTTGTACTTAAAGGAGTAAACAAGAAGTAAATTAATTCATTAATCATTCATGCAATTTAATTTTCTATGCAATTTGACATTTAAATTGCATACTTAATAGATTGTTTCGTAACACTGGTCTTGTATCCGTCATAGTCCTATTACGAAAAACCAATCAAACGTTATACTAAACAAAATCAAAAGTTATAATATGTTAGTTATATACCTCTATAAACCTATATTTTTTTATTCTTTAACAATATACGTACATATTCGTGTTTCTCTACTTACCTACCTAGGCAATTACCAAACTAGTAAAATGCGCTTACTTCAACAACTTCGTTGTGTCGTATTGGTTTAATTTTACAAAAAATTTTGCGTGGCTTTGACTTGCATTATGTTGGTGTTTTTACTATTTTTTCTCATTTGGAAGAGTTTCGCTATTTTAATATTGAAAAAAAAAATCATTAAGAAGAATTTTCTTAGTTATTTTGATATTAATCAGTTGTTTTATATATATCGTTTTAAAATTGTAGTAGACTGCATCGAAACAATTATGTCAAAACTTTATTATTGTAAGATTACCTACAAAATAATGTACGAGTACCAGAATCATTCGACAGATCTGTCGCTATTGTACGTAATAACCTCGGAGCAGGGATTTAAGCGAGGGCATTTACTTTGCAAATCTATTTTCAATCGAACGAGGTTGAATGGATATACCCGGAAAAAGTACTCTACATTGGGCTTAACACCATGTAATTACTATTTTAAGCTCTCCACTTTTTATACGTTTGCTCGGTAAAAAATCTACTTCCCTTTTTTTATCTACTGTTTTTTTTAATTACATTTAGGGAGTAGGGAGTAGGGACACTAAGTAAGATGATAAAAAATTGAGTATGAGCAACACAGTATTGTTTTTTCATAATTTCAAATATCTATTCATCACGTTAAATGATTAAGATAGGGTATTTTTCATAAGTCTTGGAGATTGACTTTAAAATATAACGTTATAAATTGACAATACCAATTTAACTTCCTTGCCGGAAATGAGCCGCTTCGGGGAGATTTAAAATAAAAGGGTTCGAAACGCTAGGTTCCGGTTCCGAAAACTTTGTCTTTCAAGGCGTCCAATATATTATTATTCTCCTACAGTTAATTATTTTTAACAGACACTAAGCTTAAGAACTACCAATGTTCATATAAAAGTAGTTTTTGTATAGAGAATATAATATTACAACGTAAAAACTCTTGACTCTACTAAAAATTCACAAAAAATGATATCGTCAACTATTGAATTGATTTGACTAAGATTAGTACGCAGAATTTTACTTTTATTTATCTTTAAATAAGTCTGATGCCTTATAACGTATTCTATTCTTATCTAAGTATACTATACTGTAACTTTTTCACCATTAGGTACGTACAATAGAAAGTTACAATACCTGCTAGTGATATTAAACTACTGCTACGTTTCGTCTGACTCTAGCGAGCGGTAACAAATGAAAACTGACCACAATCAGAAATGCAACCTTTGTGTTCGAGCGCTAGATTAACCTTTGGAAGGCGGACGAATGGAAAATTTTAATCGTTTTCATCGGAAAAGGAATTGAAAATAGAAAACTTTTGTCGAGATTTTTACATGCGACTGTTTTGTGTGCAGTTTTTAAAATTCCCTCAGACACAATATAGTAGTAGCAGTCCTTTTTAATAACATCAATTATTATTATCTATATATTTACTAGCAGACTCGATAGACGTCAATTTAATGTTTTAAAAAGAAACTTTCTGCTATACCTGTAAGCTGTTTGAACTTTGAACTATATGGGCAAAGATGATCTTCTACTGTGGCTCGCTGTATAAGGGACACACCCTTTCACATTATTTTTTTATATCCTGCACATACTTACTAAAGGCAAAAACAGTAGATGAATGAATCAGTTTCAAGTTGTTTGCTGACAAATGCGTCTCAACAGTTGTAATGCAGGCAGCAGGTGTCGCGCAATTAATAAATCAATCTGTCAACAGTCAGCCGGCCGGAAAACAATTTCAGCGCAGATGGCCGTAATGTAAAGCGCTTAAGATTTTTGAGCCATAATGATGTTATTAATTAACGTATTTTTCGACTCAAAGTGTTGAAGAAATGATTGAGGCTTAGGTTTTGACATAGAGGGTAAATTTAGAGAGGGTTGGTAGAGGGTAAAATCATTATATTATCCTCATTAGTAAAGTGCAAGAAACTGTAGAAGTATGGCGCTCTCGATTTGAATAGAAACTGAAATTACGATATTAGTTTTTTGAAAAATCAATGTTCTGTCCAAGAATTGCACCGTGCAATTTTAAAAAGAAAATCATGTCACTCTTTACGCAAAAAAGTTATTACACCATCCGACAGTGTCGCTAAGAAAAAAGCATAGTATTTTTATTTATTTTTTGAAATATAATATTACTATGAAATAAATTTTTATTTATAAACAATACGTTATTGTAATTTACAACGTATATTAAAAGTCAGAAATTTTCATAATGACTATATTTACATACGTTTTGATGGTATAAACTTTTTATACAAATGAGCAATATAATAATAGGGAACATGCAAATACAATATTTATGAAAATTTTGCTATTAAAATGTTAAAAAAATATAAAAGAAATGCCACTGTAAGGTTATTATTTTATAAAATATTGTTTTTTTACAAAAAATATGAATTAAAAGTAGCTTGAAACGGAACGTATTTCAAAACACCAATCAGCGTTCAGTGACGTCACACGTGCTTTTGACAACCATAGAGAAATATAATACATACTACTCGACCAAACCAACTAGACGAATGTCAAAGCTTGCTCTCTCGCACTTACCCACTTCGCTAACAATGCATAAGAGCGAGAGAGCATGATTTGACAGTCGACTAGTTGGCTTGGTCGAGTAGTACTTATTATGTTTGACAACTTTTTGAGAGGTTAAGGTTCACGAAAGTTTAATTGCATTTTTCCAATAAAAATGGAAGCTGGGTTTATCAAAGCAGACTCTACAAATACAAAGAGAATGTAATCACTACGTTTTATAGATATCTTCCAAAGTCACTGTTGACATTGTAGTACTTAACATTTTTTGTCGAAAGTGCAGAGTAGTTCCAGTGTAGAAATGAGAGGGACTAAAATATTATGTACTTAATATCATTTACAAATTTTCATATATTTACCTTCATTCAGCGCGGCGGCTTCTATATACATATAGCAGTTATTTTATATTTTCAGCTCAACAAGAGAAGAAACATGTACTTACAATTTACATACAATAAAAAGTCGAGTTACCATTCGAGTTACCCCAGAACACAAAGTACGTAAAGGAGGTTACGGTATCGTGTTATAGCTATTATAAATGAAACGCAAGGCTCGGTTCAGGCCTGCAAATGCGAGGTCCTGCAAAAGGAGCCTCCGATTACGTCCGTCACATGTTATTGGAAGAAGTCTAAATTATGATATTACCTCTTTACAGTGCCAGTGAACACGCCTAGCGTGCTACGTAATTTCATCCTGCAGTGCCGAGAGCACACCTAGCATGTTTGCGTTTTTTAAAGGGCGGCATCGCTGGGAACTATTAGAAAATAGTGGTGGTAATGAATGTGTAAATAGACGATGTGGTAGCAACCCATCACTATTCTGGTTTCATTTTCCAATTATGTCCATACACCACGAAATGCTAAATGTGGCCTTTGGGTCTTATAAATTTAGGTACTGTCTAACCCGTAAGAGATATAGATGTTTATTGAAGTGATAGTTTATGTACATTATTTTCTAAAATGTTTGATTTAATAAAACCATATCGTTTTGTAAATACAGTTTTTTATTTCATTTTAATTAAAGGTGATTGTAAATTGACAAGTGCACAGCAAATGATTCAGAAAAGCAAATTCGTGTAGTTTTGTGATCACTCTTTCAATGTGAATTCGAAGACTTGCAATCTTCTTTGACCTGAGTACATCATCTCTTGAACTTTTCTTAGCCGAAAAATAATGCAAAATTAGGAAAGCCTTTGGGAAAGCCACTGAGGACAAGTACGATCAGGCCGCACAGCATGTAGTGATTATATTCTCTTTGGTGCACAGATTAAGGTATAATCACAATATAATTATATTGATCAGGTGGGGCCATTGTCAATAATTGTCAAACAGTAGTGACGTCATACAGACTATAGCCGTTTTGGCGCCAAAATTTAAATTGTCAATTTTAAACCGCATTTTTTGCAGTAAATTCCAGTGTTTAAATTTTTTAATATGCTTGTGGTCTAATCTATAAAAATAAAAATATCGCATCTTCCCTATTATAAATAAATAAGATTTTACTGTCTTATTAAGATTTTATTGCACGAGTATACAGGGTGCAATTAAACCTTCCTGCCAAATTTTTTCCAGGGCTTAGGTATCATTAGGAGAGTCCATTTAACCAAAAAAAATTGGGCGTTATATTTTTTTATTGACAATATATTTTATCCCATTTAAAATAGTTGCAGAACGGTCCATCACGGCGCGGGGAAATAAGCGGGGGTAACGCGAGGGGAGGCGCGCGCGCGGGGTCACATCACGCGCGGGCGACGCGTCGTGTCCATTAATTGTAGTGTTTTTTAGGATAACTTTCGGAAGCTATTTCTCAACATTTTAGTACTGAGTGATTATAAAAGAAAAAATACGTGTATTTTTATTTTTAGCAAGGATCAATAAATTAAAATTTGGCAGGAAGGTTTAATTGCACCCTGTATTCCACAAATAAAAAAAATATTTTTTTTTTCAATTAATTTATCCTTTATCCAATCTAATACCGCTTCCAGGGCGCACTAATTACATGGCGACATCGGGTGCGGTATGAGGTAAGGGGCGGCGGGGTGAGGTAAGCGATCGGCCGGGCCGGGCGCGGGAGCGCCTCAAATTCCAAAGGGGTAGTAACAAAAATCGAGATACGCAATGATCAATATCCATCCAGTATTTGGATAACCGTTGACGTATATCTGGAAAAAAGTTATAAAGGTGGCGACCTTTTGTGGAGTTATCCCAACGCGTTTGCCATTCGGACATTAGGTAACGTACTGAATCATACTATTAGGGTTCAAACAGACTAGACAGAAGATTAGACAGGAGGTAACTAGCTCATTTTTCAAAGTTGGTGAATTGTCACTAAATTAGATACTAATCTAGTTTACTTTTACGTAGTGATAACCATAAACTAAGTTTATTAACATTTTACTTGCACTAATAGTGTATGCTCCTTTTATCAAAAAATATAAGGGAAAAACACCAATGGCAGACACTTTAAGGAAACATAAAACATTTGAATGTTATAATATATATATTTATGAAAATAAAAGATTGATAACTTTTTCCATGTCTTCAGTAACTCTAACAAAATAAAACTATTATAATTATTCTCAGACAAATCAATGAAAAAATAATATATTATTGGTCTTTTTGTAAACTTAGTAATAAGAGCTAATAGATGACATCACAAAAAACGAACATCACTAATAGTAGACACCAATATAAACTAATAGTTGACATAGTTCAACATTACATTACATTTTATATTTTTCCTATTTATTAGGTCTTTAATTGCCGTTTTTCAAAAGATTTCATTTACTTCATCATAGTAACTACATGCATCAGAAATATTATCCATGTTGTCTCCAGATTCTATCCATTATTGTTCTTCCATGCTGAAACTATCTTTCCTTTTATTTTTATTTTTCTTTTTTTTCTTTCTTTTCTCAACTCTCCTTTTTCTTCTTTTTACTGCTAAAAAACTAAAGAAATCGATTTTTAGATCATTACAAGGTTTAATACTAGACACCATGTCCATTTTTAGGTACAGTAGTTCTGAGTCGTTAGTTTGTAAATAGAATAATATTTGCAGTAGAATAAACTACAAAATAACTTTAGTATGTATTGCAAAACTAAAAGATGAGATCCATGTCATCTATTAGGTTTTTTACATTTTCAAGAACTAATAGTAGACACCCTTTATATTGTTAGGGAAAATGGATAAAAAATCATAAATAAACATTAATTACTGTTTACAACATGACCATTAATCCAATGAAATCAATAGAAAATACAAAAAATTTTATAAATGTATTCAAAACTTACGTGCAAAATTTCGCCTTCCTTATGGTACAATTCCGTGCATCGCGACAGTCGTAAGCCGCGTGCGGCTGACGACTATCGTCGGCCGCTCGCGACAATAGTCATTGTATGATAATGTAGTGCACCGCTTCCGAGGCCCGAGGCAGACGCGCGCGGCCGACGACTGTCGTAAGCCGCGCGCGGCCGTGTCATAATATAACTTTGACACGGTCGCGCGGGGCCTACGACAGACGCGCGCGGCTTACGACAGTCGTCGGCCGCGCGCGTCTGTCGCGGGCCTCGGAAGCGATGCCATACATTTTCATACAATGACTATTGTCGCGAGCGGCCGACGACAGTCGTCGGCCGCGCGCGGCTTACGACTGTCGCGATACACGAAATTGTACCTTTAACCTATTTGCAAAGATTTATTTGCAAATAGGTTAAGGAGCCGAGCGCGTGTCGACGCGGTCACATTGTTTACGAAAACTGATCCCATTTTAAAATTTTGTTCCCGAAGGCGTCCCTAATATATTTTTTCACATTAACAGATAGCTTGAGAAGCTTATAAAATTTATAGTGTTGAGAAATAAGTAGAGTAATTCTTATTTTTATGGTGTTTTTTTCATAAGTGCCATCTATTAGTTCTATGTCTAGCATTAGTGCTTTTCCCTAAATTAGTTTTTATCTTTTCTTTGCTTGTTTTTGTATACTTGATTAACTTCACAATATTTATTGTACATTTTGTTAATTTTTTTAGATGGCTTTTAGTTACAAATTAAGTTAATTTATTAAAAGAGCTCCAAATTATCCGAAGAAATGAAAAAAAAAAACTGATTATAAACAAACTTACCTATATCCGGACAGGTAAATACAGTGAATCCTATGTTTTGTTAATAATATCATAAATTATGTTGTGAATGTATAGGCTATAGAATGTTAGACGAAAATGATACTTAACTATATTGTATAATGTATAATATAGAAGTAGTTTGGTATTTATTTACGGATATGTTAATCAGGCGCCTTTTTTGTACAATAATTCTCCAATTATTACTTACTAATTAACATTCATAGTAGTAGTGGTAATACCAAGAGCGTTTTTACGTGTAAAGTCATCAGATAAAATTATATAAATTTTTTAAAATTGGTAATTCTAAAAAAATGGACAGTGATAATATTACTTTTTTAGGGTTCCGTACCCAAAGGTTTAAAACGGGACTCTATTACTGAGACTTCGACGTCTGTCCGTCTGTCTGTCCGTCTGTCTGTCTGTCTCCATGCTGTAACTCAAGAACGGTAATAGCTAGAGAGTTGAAATTTTCACAGATTATGTATAAAATATGTTGCCGCTATAACAACACTAAAAACAAAATATAATTAATATTTCAGAGGGGCTCCCATGCAACAAACGTGATTTTTTTAGCCTTTTTTGCTCTATAGCTATAATGACAACAGGTAGGTACTTGAAATTTTTTCAAAGTCCTTAGTTATATGTGTACTTTAATATTTAATAATAATATTAAAATAAAATAAAAAATTAAGGTAGGCTCCCATACAAAAAAACACAAATTTTGGCTTAATTTTGCTCTATAATGGTACGGAACCCTTCGTGCGCGAGTCCGACTCGCACTTGGCTGATTATTTAAGTTGATTAAGAAAATTATTACTATAAAATTCTTCATAAAATTCTCTGCATTGTTCAACATTTTGTGTATAAAACGCGTAACCATTTTTAGTATATAAACTCAAACAATTTTCATGAATTTCATTCTTAGCAAAGGTCTTTGATTATAATAATAATTATTATCAGCTGCTGGTCTCCATTCTCAACAAGATGTTTCGTATATTCGTGCTTGCATTCTTTTATACAGTTTCGGCAAAAGTTTTCATAAAAGGTCCCTGTCCTAGCGTGAAAGCCGTAGACAACTTCAATATTACTGCGGTGAGTATTCCGAATAACAACAGTAAATACTTCTTGGTCCGCTTGAGACTAGCTAAAATGTAACAGGCTATACATAATTTTGTTACTAAATAGTAACTAAATTATTATGTATAGCCTGTATAAGTGCTTCAAGCCCCAAACGGTCGCATGCGACCGCGATAACAATACAAATCTATTGTGTCTCGTTTTTTCCACGATCGAGGGATTAGTCTTACCGTGGCTACGCATTACACTGGTTAAATTCTTGCCGATTTAATTTCATAAGCGGTACCAACGCTTAAGAAATTAAATCATGCTGGATAATCTTAAAGTGTCAATTTTAACCAATTTGAAATCATTTTTGTTTCAATTACTGAGTACACAATGATCAATATGTTTACCGAACCTTATTCTATAAGTTGCTTTCTGTTTTATCATTAAAAATCGATTTTTCTCTTCTAGTACGCTTCTGGCAAGTGGTTTGAGCTTGCTCGGTACCCTAATGACTGGGAGAATCGAGGCAACTGCGTCTCAAAGGTTTTCACGCCAGAGGGAACCACTTACAAATTTAAGCTAACCGACGTTGTGGATCACTCACAGACTTATTACGAAGGACGAATCGAAATGGCCCCTGAAGCTAAGAACACCGGACTTCTGAATTATATATCAAACGCTTATAAACGTAATATGTGCTCTTGGACACAGATTATAAAACGATTAGAAACTTAATTAAATCTTTAAAAAAAACACAGCCGAATATATTATAACCTCCTCCTTTTCGGAGGTTTGTTAAATACTCGTACCTATTGGTTTTTCAAATCAGTTTGTGGGAAAGTGTTTCTATCAAATTTTGTACTTTGGGAAATCGCGCATTTTGAGGTATTAACTTAAGTACCTACATACATGTACATAATAATATGTTTTTAGAAAAAAAAAACAAAAACAGCTTAGTCTTTTAGATACTTAATCAGATTTAAATTAATTATTAATATTACTTACTGAAAATAATCTCTAACACGCGTAAACGGCTGGCCCGATTTTGTTGAAATTTGGCATAGAGATACTTTGAGTCCCGAAGACCAACGTTGGATACATTTTGTCCCGGAAAAATGTACGATTACTGCACAATATACTTTTATGATTTGCGCGTAAACTATTCAGTCTATTTTGATGAAAATTGGTATGGAGATACTTTGAGTCTCGGGAAAGGACAAGGGATACTTTTTGTCCCGGAAAATGTACGGTTCCCGCACAATAAACTTTTATGATTTTCGCCTAAACTTTTCAGTCTATCTTGATGAAATTTGGTATGGAGATACTTTGAGTCTCGGGAAATGACAAGGGATACTTTTTATCCCGGAAAATGTATGGTTCCCGCACAATAAACTTTTATGATTTTCGCATAAACTATTTAATTTAATTTGATGGGCATGGATATACTAATTTTAATCTATTTTTTTTTCTTAATTATACCAATTCGAATTAAATAATCATCGTTTAGACAGGACAATGTCTGTCGGGTCAGCTAGTTAATTATAAATTATTGTAAAACAATTTTTTTGTTATTTCCAATAGGTTCGGAAGGTGAAAACAAAGTGCCCGTGTACATCCTGGATATCGACTATGACAACTACAGCATTGGCTACGAATGCAAGTATGACCCAGCTCAAGATATGCGTCACGGTAAGATAATATTATTTTGATCACTTTGCCGCAAACATACTAAAGAAAACGAGAAGAAACTGAAGCTACAATATTATGGTACGGGAGCCCTAGAACAAATTTTTTTTGAATTACTATCAAGCAAATTTTTTGTGAGTAGCTTCATTTTGATAAGACGAATAACATTTTTATTTACGAAAAATCTCGTAAGTGGTAGCTAACAGAGATAGAAAGGATTTCATACTTTGAATAGATGGTCCTAAATTATGGACTGTTTTATTTGTAGGACAAATCGTCATGATCGTAGAATAAAGAATGTTCTGATTTTTTTCGATTTTCGGTTTATTGCATGAATCGACTTGTATTTATGTGTTTTATCGACTGATTATATATTTTTTTTAAATCCACCAAATGCCTGATTTATAGACTAGAAAAACGACGGATTTGATTGTGTGACCGTAGTACAACGACGGATTAAACAATGCGTCTGAGTTCGATGGACGGCGTCCGTCCCCCACCCCCGCTCACCGCGGCGGATGGTCAATACCGTCCCTGTTCTACGGTTACGCGTACTTTTAACTCGTAACGCACACTAATTTTTAAACAATATTAAAACAGATTATAATACGTATTAGGCATAATATGTAACTCGAATAAGTTCAAAATATTATGCATTCAAGGTTAAAACGGATATTAGCGTTTGTGCAAACTGGTGATAATATTATGGGTAAGTGAATATCATAATATTTAGTTGCTTTGTAAAGACTTGAGATGCTGTTTACTTATGAATTAAACACTTTTGCTACATTAAATACAAAAACAGTAGAAAATTTATTGTTACGCGACCGAATTCGACCGAACAGAAGACTTTATTTTCTTACCCACCGTACAACGACGGATTTAATAAATCCGTCGTTGTTCTAAGGACTTACTTTTTTTGGTATATGATTTTAGTATTTACACTGATTAAGCTTTATTAAAAGTAACTTTATAAGAGTCAAAACAATTCTTAATTTGTTCTGTAGGTACTTTTTTATTGACGGAATTAACCAATCGTCATTATTCTATGGATCATTTAAGGACGTATCGTATGAACCGTCATTTTTCTATGGATATATGCTGGTTGGATTTGCATATCCGACGTTATTCGTGGCACACAATTTCACATAGGTCGTTTCTTGATAAAAAAGAATAAAGATATTTTAACATTTTTAATTGTAATTTGATTTAACCGTTAGCATAACGTTTGTTTTAAAGCGTTTTTTTCAAAGATGTTTTAATTTCTTATATTTTGGCTTTTTAAAATTATTTTCAAAACGTACAACTTTGATAAGTTTCATCTTAAGAACCGCACTGCTTTATATCTCTCTGCAATCTCAATGTCACTTATGCTTGTCTTGTATAGCATGACATATTCTAAGAGTACACAATATAACAAATTGGCTAAATAAGTTTTGCTGCTTGAAGAAAAAAAAGTAAGTTCTAAGTAGGCACCTAGCACTTACATATATTTTTAGTGGAGCAGATACCTGTGACGTTTTTACACGTAGGAGAGCCATGCTTCGACACGAATGGGCTGGCTCGACCGGAGAAATACCACATTCTCACAGAAAACCGGCGTGAAACAGCGCTTGCGCTGTGTTTCGCCGAGTGAGTGAGTTTACCGGAGGCCCTCCGCCCTATCCCCTACCCTATTCACTTCCCTACCCTCCCCTATTACCCTATTCCCTCTTAAAAGGCCGGCAACGCACCTGCAGCTCTTCTGATGCTGCGAGTGTCCATGGGTGACGGAAGTTGCTTTCCATCAGGTGACCCGTTTGCTCGTTTGCCCCCTTATTTCATAAAAAAAACGCAATGGCGTTACAGGAGTCTGCTCCGCTAAAAAATACGTACAACGACAATATTAATTATACATACATTTATACGACAATATTTCAGCTGCTCCTTGTGGTAATATTGTTATAAGTATTTTACTTGTTTAGAATAACGTACTGCTGTTTTATTATAGAAATTATAGCATTTTTTCATTATAATATTATTTTAAATATATATTGTACCGTATAATGTACATTTATTTTTATATGCACGTGGGAGAGCCATGCTTTGGCACGAATGGGCCGGCTCTATCGGAGAAATACCACGGGCTCACAGAAAACTGGCGCGAAACAGCGTTTGCGCTGTGTTTCGCCGAGTGAGTGAGTTTACCGGAGGCCCTATTCCCTTCCCTACCTTTTCCCTACCCTCTCCTATTCCCTTCCCTACCCTCCCCTACCGTATTGCCCTATTTCCTTTTAAAAGGCCGGCAACGCACCTGCAGGTCTTCTGATGTTGCGAATGTCCATGGGCGGCGGAAATTGCTTTCAAAGTTTGCCCCCTTATTTTATAAAAATATACGTGTTTTTTTATATAAAAATATTTTTTGTAGAGGAATTAAGATCATTAAGTTTTTAAAATTTTCTAATACATCAAGCATTTGGTTACATTTATATTATTATTTCTTACTAAGCTTAATAAAAAAACTGCTGTGAAAGTAAGTAATGTTTTTTATTTCATTTCCTAGACCTATACTTTTCAAAACCGACCATAAAGTTTTGTACATATCCCTAGAATATTGACGGAAAGTTTCAACCGTCATGCATCTAAAAACAAAACTCCATACAATAACGTCGGTTCATTACATACGTCACATTATACTCCAGGAAATAACGACTGATGTGACTTTTTAAAAAAACTACACAAATTAGGTATTTGTACTGTGAATCACATTTTTTAAACATTATATAAGTATAAAAAAAGTAAAAAACCACACTTTTTTCCAATTTTTTTTTCAAAAAATTTCAACAAATTATTGTATTGGACCATTGCATTGGCTCATATAATATACCTATGCAAAGTTTCGAATTAATTAGATAACTTATATTAGACTAGAGATAAGTAAAAATCGTGCTTAAAAATTCCGTTACATTACATAACAGCCCAAGCTAATAAAAGTGTGTTAAAAATTTAATTAAGTATGTCTAATTATTCTTATATTCTTACAGACTTCGCGTGGGTCATGTCTAGATCAAAAACTCTACAGGGCAAGGCAAAAGAAAAAGTGGACAGCTTCCTGAAATCCTCGAAGCTCATCGATTCCAGTAAATTAATCTGGATTCAGTTCACTGACGACGCCTGCAAATAATCTACATTCAGGATCTATTTATTTGTTTCTCATAAAATCGAAAAAGTATTTACGTTATACAGGGTGTAACAAAACTAAGTGATAATACTTTAGAGTGTGTATGTGTCTCTTATATAGAGTTCTATATAAAAGTAGCAGCGCTAAAAGAGTTTTTTTTTCTATTTGTATGGGCAAACGCTCCAGAGCGTCATGCATTAATTGTCCATACAAAAGTAAAAAACAAAAAAAAAAAGGGGACCCATACATACCCTAAAGTATTATCACTTGTTTTGTTACAACCTGTATATACATATTATATAAGGTGTTCATATTATACAAGTCTAGACTAAGCAAATTTTGATGGGTACATGAATAATTAATTATTCATGTACCCATCAAAATTTGCTTTTTTTACAACAAAAAACTTTGTTAACAAAAAACTTGTGCAAAAACGAAAATTATGTTACAATCACAATAGTATAAATCATGGTTTTCTTAGCTTATCTTAATTATTACATTGATTATACAAAATATACAAGCTTGATAATTATATTCAATTTTACAGGTTAAAACAGTTTAACAATTAATTTTAGAATCGCATTAACAAATTAAGATGATTTATTTTTAATTATTTAGTTTTTAGACTAGGAAGTTTTTTAAATTTGTGGCCAGTCGTGTATTTTATTCAATTTAAGCGTAATATTTCCATTTTTCAGAAAATAAACATGATCGTGGTTATAAAAATTATTTTCATTGCAATCCTGATAAATCTTTTTCCATACCAAATAAGTAATTAAGTTTATTGTTACCCTTCCTTTTAGTCCAAAATGAGTTGTGCATGTGCGAGCTAAAACTAATAAATTAAGTATAGTAAAATATGTGGGCTACAGCCTACAATGTGAAAATGAAATTTTTAAATGTCGAACATCTAAAGGCAGAAAAAGCACAAACTAACATTATTCATTAATATTATCCGAATATTTATTTCTTCAATCTTGCGTGTTTTTCTTGTATATATCTTATTATTTCTAAACACCTAAGTATTTATATTTTGCCATTATTATCTGGTTAGCTATATTTACATAATTAATAATTATTAACACCACTATAGCAGGCTGACGTAAGCAAGCACGCGGCTGATTCCAGTTTTTTTGACATTGCTAATTACAATCAATTTAATATGCATAATTCAATCCTTAGATTAAACTTTTTGCCTGGGGAAAATCATTGAGTGTAACAATCCTTGCTATATATTAGGTTGTAGTAACACATTTTTGTTTTAATTTGTGTTTGACTTCTGTTGAACAAAAATGTTTCATATATTTCTGCTAGCGTGTGTCTCATCAGTGTCAGCGACCATTTTTATAAAAGGTCCTTGTCCTAACGTCAAAGGTGTTGATAATTTTAACATTACGGCGGTAAGTAAAATATTTAATTCGATAGAAGTAAATCGTACGAAAACAGTGCGCGAACGTCTACAGTTTCATAATATTCTGCCACAACAAGAACTCTGGTTCTGATTTTCCAAATTGCGCAGATACAGGGATCCCGGATCCATCGCAAATGCTCCATTTTCCATAGTGCAATCAACAAAGTTTAAGGCCACCATACACGGGGAGGCCGATCCGTCCGTTCGTAATGATCGCACACAGACTTGACTGAACTTGATCACACACACGGGAATGCACAAAATGAATTAGTAGAGTCAGATCGACGTGCGTCAGACCGACGTGATCGGAGCGGTCTCCTCGGACCTTTATATTATTCATTGCCCTTTAAAATTCACTATCTATTGCAGTACGCTTCCGGAAAATGGTTCGAGATAGCCAGATATCCTAACGACTGGGAAAATCGAGGGAACTGTGTGTCGAAGGTATTCAACCCCGAAGGAAGTAATTATAAATTTAGACTCACTGATGTGGTGGACCACTCTCAAACGTATTATGACGGACGGATCGAACTTGCCCCTGAAGCTGGGAACACTGGATTGTTGAATTATATATCTACTGCTTACGAGGGTATGTACCATCGAAGAATGATTCATGGGCCGATGGCGCACCTGCTTCAATTGGTAGGGTTATGTCAACTTAAAGTAAGTCGTGATCAGCAGCTGTCGGCTGGGTTTAACATAACGCGACCGAATTACGCAGGTCCGCCAACCGCCTATGAATCAACTTCTCTGATACTACTTTGTAGAATCTTAACTGTGAGAACATGTAAACTGAAGATACATTATATGTAACTTAATGTAGCGCACAAAAATTTGCTTCAGACGCAGAAGTATTTTCATTTATTTATTTTAACCTCACTTGGAAGTACAAGCTTAGTTAAAGACTTCAAAATTGAAATTATTAATGTAAGATTATAATTTTACGATTATATTTCAGGAATCAAAGGTCCAGTAATATAATCTTATTCAATTAATATAACAAATCGTCACTGGAAAGGAAAAGTCGCTGAAGCGCCATGTTGCTCATATAGAGTTATACATATATTTGGAATCAGCAGATTTTTCTGCGTCGAATGATCGGGGTTTCAAAGCAATCAGAGTAATTTTGTGGTCAGTTAGCAAAATGAAAATTGGTATTATTTTATAAATCTTTTCGCTGAACGACACTCAAAACGGTCTTTTTTACACCTATGTTGCTTAAGTTATTTTTCCATGACTTATTTGGAGCATGAATAACACTTTAGCGATTATTCCGTTAGCTCGTATTGTTTACTATGGCGCATCAGCAATTTTTGCTTTCTCTAAAAAGTTAAGCTATGGCGGTTAAGCGAAAAGGTCCTCTAGTCATTTCAATAAAGATATTGTTAAGTCAAAAGTGTCTACTGATAAGAGGAAAATGCTGCGTTTTAATCATTTTTACCTACATTTTTTTAATAGTTTCTGTGATGTCAGATATTTTAATCGAATAAAGATTGTTTAATCAAAGTGACAATAGCGAAAATAATGCTAAATTCAAGACTTTATAAATGAACTTCAGACATTGATTACTGTATCACCCAAGTAACAAAGTTCTCCTATAGTGCACAGTTTATAGGCTTGCAGCACTTGTAACTCTTTCTTAATGGTTCCAGGTTTTACTACTAAGCTTATAACAGGTTACACGGAGTTTGTTTGGGTTTGTAGTAGACCTGTTCTAGAACGATATTATAGGCGCAGTAAAGGCTAAAATGGCCTATACAAGTGTTTCACCGGTGTAAATATAGGTACTTGAGAAGACTTGCTCCAGTTTTATAGTACAGTAGTAATTATAAATCCGCTATAAGGTCATACCAGTAATAGTAATTAATAGAACGAAATGCACTTATTAGTACCATTTGACCTTGTTACTTGATGTGCCAATTATAAGTAAATTACTTAGTTCTACAGTAGTTGGTATTATTGCGGGCTCTCGAGTGTTGTTATAGTCTTAATTACTATATAAAGGTTTCTTGAAAACTATTTATTAGTGTCCAAAGTATTCTTCGTGATGTCCATCTGAGCTTTTAAAAAATTATCGCACCTTCCATTCAGGCCATTTTGAATGCTGTTAGGACTACATAATATTATTTTTAAGCACAACTTAGTAAATACGCCGTGTTCAATGGGCGAACAAAAATTGAGATGTATATACTTCAACGGAAATAATTGCGCGTTTGCCGTTCAAAAAATTTATCGCACCTTCAAGGCCATTTTGAATGCTGTTAGGAATAATATTATTCTTAAGCACAACTTAGTAAATACGCCGTGTTCAATGGGCGAACAAAAATTGAGATGTAAAACACAATATACTTCAATGTAAATACTTGCGCGTTTGCCGTTCAAACATGTATGCACGTACACGTGCGAAATACTTACTTGTTAATACATTTCATTTAATATAGATTAACTTACCTTTCATTTTTTTTTTTTCATCAACCTCACAATACAATTCACAAATTATTAAAGTAAGTAGCTAGTGATAGAAGCGTGGAGTACGTAACAGGCCTGCCTGGTTCTATTAAATGCTCATAGTGAATTTCACAGGAGCAAATAGTTCTGCGTAGTCAAACAATAAGTGTATTATTGGTCTAAGTAGTGCTAGGCAAGTCTACTATGAGTGTATTATTAGCAAAAGTATGCGTATAAAATGGGCCCTTTTCCGTGGTTATAAACGTTTACTAGCCTGTTATAGTCCTGGCTCATGAACGACATGATTCTTAAGACTTTATTTCTGTATTAACTACGTCTTATCGTTTTCATACATTTGAAGGCATCTCTCATCACAACAACAAAAAGTATCTTAAAGTAAATTTCAGCTAAAAGAAAACAAGGAATCATCGAAACCTCATTTCAAATTAAACAATTCCTACAAAAAGTTAAGGAAATACTGATTCTTAGTTGATAGTAGTAGTTGATTTTATTATTATAATAGCTCATCTGTCAAGCGCCAAAAATGGGCGCCTTACCCTAAAACTATTCAAAAGTTGTTCTTCTACTTTGCAGACCACCGATTTAGTATTTTGTTTCAAACATAAAACTATGTGTATTTGCGACTAATAACTTATTTATTAAAAATTCTAATTATATAAAAATTATATATAGCTTTCATGGTAATTTCTTTATATAATTTGATCAGTTTAATGAGAGTAATTGGAAATTGAAAAATTTTCGAAAAACAAACTGTCAAACCTGACAGTTCGTGACAGATGAAAGGATAATATAACCGAAATATTTTAATCTAAACTGTAGTACTGTCTTTTTAAATTAACACCTAATTGTATTATTGTAGTCTGCAGTAGGTTGCTACAAATATAGGTACTATTTTTTTTCATTAATTAGAAAAGGATAGATACGTAACATTAAATGAATATTCTGTCCATACTTTCATACTTACTATACTTACTTAATTTATTACTTACTAAGTTACTTATATTATAAATGCAAAAATGTGTCTGTCTGTCTGTTACCTCTTCACGCTTAAGCCGCTGAACCGATTTTGCTAAAATTTGGCATGGAGATACCTTGAGTCCCGGGAAAGGAGTTGCGGGGGTCCTCTAGTATATACCAATTACATAAAAAATAGAGGAAACCTTTGTATTTTTGTAACGAATAGACTCAAAAACTACAAAACCGACTTTAAAGTTACATATTTCACCATTATATTGCTACATTATCCCTGAGTAACAAAGACTACTTTTTACCGCTCCTATGGGAAAATTTATTTTTTCCGTGTGACGCAGCGACAAGTTAATTTTTAATAAATTACTTAAAAATGGTTAACTAAATATCTTAATATGAGTATATAATATGTAATATGATAGATAAAAAATTTATATATTTTTATTAACTAAGTATAAAGGTTTTCTAAACTATTACAACTGGAGCCTTCTCGCAAGCTTTGTTTCAGAAGGTTCCACTCTTACAATGATAACAAAGACAAACCTTAGGTAAAATTATAAATAAACATGTTTTACAACATTTTTATTTCATCTGATTTGATTGAATTATGCAGTCAACTATTCTTCTCTTTTTTCTCTTCTATTCTCAAAAATTTCTTTGACTAAAAAAGTATGACTTAATAAATTATAAGGTATAACCACGTGTTTTTTTTACTTTCTGAAAAAATTGTTACCAAAGGACAGAGTCATGTACCAAAAGAAAATACTATAGCTGCCTATGAAGAGTCAATTGACGAGATTTGTGGTTATGCTAAAATATTGTCACCGGAAACATCTGCGAATCAATCATCTACCCCTTCAAAACCATCGTCACCTAAGCATAATATTACGAAAATCACTGTTAACGAATCAGTGATGACGACAAGACTAAAACAGGAAATTATACGTCAAAAATTTCATTTGTTTTCAGGTCACTAAGAAAAGAAACAGTTGTTTAATATCACAAATTCATTACTAAAAATACAATCTAAAATAAAATATACAAATAAATACGGTTATTTAACTGAATTGCTTGTACTTTAGTATTCGATTACTACATTTTAAAATATCTTAAACACTTTAGCTAATTTAACCAGGTCATGTTGGTTCATTTTGGACGTTAAGAATAAAATACCAGCTGATAAGAGACAATTATGGGTGGTAAGCAAAAATCACTGTTAAGAAATATATAAAATGATGGTAGTTCAGCAAAATTGAACTTTTCTTTTTTGGAGGTTAGCGACTTTTCCGGGCTCTAAATTTTTAAAGTTCGTACTGATATTCGCTGAAGCGCCACTTATCTTCTAAGCTAATGCGATATTAGATTGGGTATTAGCTTCAAAAAATGATAAAAAAATCATCCATACCATAGGTTTTGGAATTTCCAAAATCGGTTAAAGGGTTGCAAAGATATGAATTTTTTTCCAAAAATTAAAACTTAAAAACGCTCTCTCCTTAAGTTGCCTATATGGAGGTTAGCGACTTTTCTATTCCAGTGACGATATTCATTATTCATATTATCAACCATTGGTTATATTAGTGCAAGATATATCATCAATCCGTTACTAGAAAAAAAAAAAACTAGTAATTAAAAATTATGTAGAACAATAATTTTTGTTGTGTTAATAGGTTCAGAAGGTGAAAATATAGTCCCTGTATATATCCTGGATATAGACTATGACAACTACAGCATTGGCTACGAATGCAAGTATGACCCAACCAAGGATATGCGTCATGGTAAGTGTTTTGGTAACAATCTATACTAATATTATAAATGCAAAAGTGTGTCTGTCTGTCCGTCTGTCTGTTTGTCTGTCTGTTACCTCTTCACGCAGAAACCGCTGCACCGATTTTGCTGAGAATCCCGAGAAAGGACTAAGGTTAATTTTTGTCCCGGAAAAATGTACGGTTAATCGCGATAAGCGAATTTTGACGCCATGGAGGTTGCGGACGTCATCTAGTACTATAATATTTAAAGTTTGGAATCTACAAATGTCTCGACTTAAAAAACAATGAAATAAAGAGAGGAGGAAAATGCATATTGTGTTTTAAAATTGATAACATTATATTTTTCAGACTTTGCTTGGGTTATGTCCAGATCAAAATCACTACAGGGAAAGACGAAAGCAAAAGTGGATAATTTCATCAAATCCTCCAACCTCATTGACCCCAGTAAATTAATCTGGGTGGACTTTACTGAGGACGCTTGCAAGTGAAAAGGAAATATGTCTTAAAATAGATTTAATTTTTTTTTTATTTTCGATGATGCTTTAATAACTGTCGAAATTTTTCAAAGGCTGACGCGTATGTTGTAATAAATAAAATAAACTTGGTAATTCCCAGCGCTGTATTTTCTTCTAAGCTAGGATAATCTGTGTCGTCTTGATGACCTTCCTATATATCCTCGGTAAGCCCCGGAGACAAATTAATGGTATAACAACTTTCTTACAACATAAACTTTATATTCAATCTCAAATTTAGGATTACCCGAATTTCAAACATACTTGTATTTTAAACATAGTTTTGAGTGATATAGAACTTCGATATGAATGTACTAGATCTAGATGTTACAATAAATTCTCCAAATAGGCCTTAAAAATCAGGGATTATGAAATTATAGATACAATTGACATATTATTATTATACATTATAGCATTCTGCCTGCTGAGGCAAAACTGTGTTACTTTGCAGTTAATTTAGAGCTTTAACTTTAAATTAACTGCAAGTTCACATCTGAACGCACCCTTATATTTCGACTGAAGAGTTCAAGAACTCTTCAGTCGAAATATAAGGGTGCGTCCAGATTGGCGTGATAGTCTGTGGCCGTGGCACTCCGTCTCAGTATTCATGGGAAATTGTATGTTATGAGTTATGACATCAATAGGCTTGATGACTTATTTTTTTTTCTTATTGGTAATTGAAAGACCCTTAAAAAATAGAAACATCGCTGAAAGAATGACTCTGATAGCTTAAAAATTCACCAAGATATGACAATTCAAACATCTCATAAAATAGACCCGCCCGAAACGCTCCATACAAAGTGCTACGAAAGACTGACGTCACTCTTTCGTAGTTTGTACGGATCGGGAGAGAATTTTGTTCGATAGGTATATTAAATATTGCGTTTATGAAAGTGTTTTCATAACAAAAGTTGCTTTTAATTGCATACGTTATCGAATGGTATACAAATATTAAGAAATTTAATTGAAAAAAAATTCGACTTTATTATCCAACCTTGAAGGCGCATAACAAAAAAAAATACAAATGCTATCAAGCAATGAAATTTTGGGAACACTTATTTTTTACCGTGATTTATTTGTTTTATTAACAAAATTTGCTTATCTTTGACCTTGTCATCATCCCTGTTATGTTCATTGCACATACTTAAATAGCAGCCCCCCTAGACAAGTGGCAAGCGATTATCGTAAACGCTAACGCTAACGCCACAAAATGTATGCGATTTGACATAAGTCATCGCTTCTCTAGCGTATACTAATGTCAAGTCCCATACATATGTAGCGTTAGCGTTAGCGTTTACGATGATCGCTTGCCGCTTGTCTAGGGGGGCTGTTCTTTTAACTGCACACGCTTCTGAAATATCACTGCCATAGTCTTATGTGGACTTGCCTTTAGCTTAGTGACATATAGCATCAACAGAGGCAGGTGTGTCCGAGACCGCGGTCAGGAAATTAATCGGTCTAATCCTAGGCTTTGGCCGGCCCGAATTCTAGTCCTCATTTGCTAAGATCACGTTTTAGATTGCAAATGTTTTAGTTCTAAATTAAAGATGAAACGAATATAATTTTATTGTAATTTACATAATATAATTGCAATGTAATTTTATCTTGCGCAGGATGTGTAAAATGATGAGTTACCTCTATTAAATACTTTGAAAATGTGCATTTTCCAAAATTTATTAGAAACGATTCGAATGTTAACAGCATTGATGGTTATATTCAGTCTGAATAATATTACTGTTGGCGACTGGCTGGACAGATGAGTTTTATACTTTTTTACTATTTTGAAATCTGTATTTATACTTTTTTACTATTTTGAAATCTGTACTTTTCTATGTCATATTTTTGCTTATTGACATTTTATATTTTTGTTACACAATTTATCGAGACTCGAGAGAATACAGTTGTCGTTGCAGTTCGTGGTGTATCATATTTTATAGTTATTAGTAGTTATCTTCATCTTCGTATTACAGTCCACCTCTCCCATCGTTATCATAACGTTTGTACTTTCGATACGTATAGCCATTTAGAATCATACATTTTCAGCTAAATCAAAAAATCCAGTTCATACCGAAATGCATAAAGTAAGAACAATGCAGCACGTTGCAAACGGAGCAGGAGGTGTCGCTAGTAATTTGGCTATTTATCACGGGCCCGTGGTCGACGCCATGTGCGAGTGTACTGCATCATAAATACAAGGAGCTTTACAGTCTACGTCACCGACACGATTTGTCGCACCGATGAATGAACGATACGATTTGTTTTATTAATGTAGTTAAAAGTTTTCTATTTTATTTAATTAAAATTCGGTAGGTCGTGGAGATCAGTGGTTGCAGGTATTTAAAAATTTAAAAATGCCTACAAAAGAGGATATTTCAATATTGTCAAGCTAGACTTTTTTTTCAGCAAAATGTATTTAAAACTTTCAACTTCAACCTGTCCCTCTAGAGTCGAAGGTAAGGTTAAGGTTTGAAAACACAAAAAAATCTAACAAATAAACTACACAGAAACACTCGGACTGTTATTACTCAAAACTAGGTCAGCTTTATACGTATCATGAAATAATTACTCCAATAAGGAAAAACTCTTCGCATTAAAGATGACATTAAAAATAAACAGACTGAATTAAATTAAAATTATAATTACGTGGTTTGTTTTTGGATAAGTGTTTTACTGTAGATTTTATCTCAAATATTTATTTTAAGCTAATTCGAAACGTTGAATTGAATTTTATAATTAGGTACCAAAAGATTGAAAGATAATGTAAAAATTGGTTCTAAAGCTTATAAAAACTACATAAATAATTATACTGTGTTCGTTATTTTAAGATGTTCATCATGTTACGTGTAATAAAGTGTATTATTAGCTTAACAAAAATGAGTCAGTTGATTAAGAATAATTTAAATTATCTTTTTTAAATAACACAAAACATTTCATGGTGATCTTGTCATAATTGGTTTGTTGTTTGAATTATATTACTGTCGCAAAGTAGTCCTCACTAGGGTAAAATGGGTCTGTAGATGGACCGACAGACATGACAAAATATTTACAAGCGGACAGTAGAATTTAAAATTTTATGACAATACCTTACAATTATCTGCCCTCACTTCAAAATATTGTCTACTAGAATATACCTTAAAAAGTCCGGTTGATTTTTTTTCATTATAAAATAATATAAGTAAATTTCAATATACTTATCATCTGTAGCACAGTATAATATTATGTAATAAGTTTTTATTTTTGAAGTGAAAACTTCTTTAGCGGCGTTGAGCACTTTTGTGGGATGGGTAAAAACTGTGAAACTCGCGTCAGATTCTCATACTGATCGAAAAACCAACGAAAAAACGTAGGACGGTTGGAGAGTAGTGTTGTAACATCGAAATCGATAAATCGAACAATCGATTGTTATTTTTCGATTGTCGATATTTTTTAATCGATTGCAAGGGTTTCGATTAATTAATTAAAACGATCGTTTATTTTTTTACTTATTTTTTTATTATTTATTTATTACTTTTTTATCGATTTTCATAAAAATGGGTGAAAAAAAATAATGCACAACGTTAATAATCAAGTTTTCACTTCTGCCCTCACTCCCGGAGTGCAACCCGTCTTTTTTTTATTACGATAAGCTTTGTGTATTGATTGTGTAATGCAGTAACAAAACATAATGTAAAAGGCGACAAGTAGGTAATTCAAGGTATAGTAGTAATAAAAACAATAATAATTACTTATTTCAAATCATAAAAAGAAAAATGAGCATAGCATAGTCCTCATTTTTCAAGCGCATGCATAGTTTATGTTAGAAATATTAGAAGGAAATATGTTCTGAAGTTATTTATTTCTGTGCCCTATCTTGGAAAGGGACGGTGAAATATATCAGATACTTTCTCTTCTTGAGCAACCTTATATTATTATTTTAGGGCTATACCTATCTCTTTGAACCCTTTCAGGTCTATATTTTGTCAATCCATCATTGATGTTATCTGATCTATTCTTAGAATGTGAAAGTTATGAATTAAAGTTTGCGTTCTTAATTTTAAAATCAACAATATTGTAATAAACCAACAGAAAAAAAAAACGGCACGGAGCCCATAAAATTTGGCGTTGTTTAGTCTTTTGTTCGTATCGTTTTTGTAGCGGCCAAAGAAAGAAATCAAACTCTAAAAATATGATTAATTAACAGTTTTACTAACGGGGTTGTTAGACAGATACAGATTGCTGACAGACAGAAGAAAAGTTTAGCTTTCTTTATCATTCTTATCCGTTATCATTCTCTTTCTCTTATTATTCTCTTTATCATTCTAAAAAACATGAAAATCTTAGTTTTGCAGCATCAACGATTCCGCTTTCCGATTGCATTGCATTAGGGATTGCAAGTGAAAGATCTAATGTGATTGCATTCTGCCTTCAATAAGAGATTGCATCAACTGATAAAAGACTGAAGCCGCTTACTTTTGAAAAGTACCATCGAGGAAATTTATTCCTAGGTAGCTGAACCCACGTCATTTGGTAGGCTTATGTCAATTCAATGCTAGCTGTCACTGTTAGCATAGCAGTTTGACGTAACGCGACCAAATTAGGTCCTCCATCTGCTTAGGAATCATCTTCTTTTATAGTACAACCGAAGAAATTGACTCATAGGCAGTTGACGGTTCTACGTCAATTGGTCAGAGTATGTCAACATAATAATATCTATGTATAATACAGCAGTATTTTTGGATTACCAATACGACCTGCTAACCTTCAAGAAGAGAGCGAATTATCCCTCTTAAAAGGCCGGCAACACACCCGCAGCTCTTCTAATGTTGCGAGTGTCCATGGGCGACGGTAGTTCCTTTCCATCTGATGACCCGTTTGCTCGTTTGCCAAATGCCACCTAATTAAAAAAATACATATAATTTAATTAGGGATGCTGATCACAAATTATGTGTTATCCGCCACTTCAGAAATATACAATTTTTTCCGCGATTTAAAAGTTTCCTATGTCCTTTTCCGGGACTCAAAGTATTTCAAAGTACCCAATTTCATCTCAACTAGTATAATTAGTTACATAAGCGTATAGAGGAAGATAGACTGCGACAACCGTACTGTCACAATAACATACAATATGATGCATATTATTATTATCATGTTCCACTTACCTAAAACTAAAACGTTTTAGGTTTACAAGTTTCCGTAAAATAATGCTACATAATTATATTATTATGTATAGTTTCCTAATAATTTAGTAAGTTCTTTGTTCTTTATATCACCTCTTTCGAAAATGCTTTGAGATATTAAATTTCTTATTTGCAAACAATAGTTTAAAATTCGAATAGTCAGAAATTCAATTAACTCTCCAAATAGAGGATGCCGACGACAGTTTATGACAATTGCTAGTCAGACTAATTAAGAAATTAGGTTGAAAGCGGACGGCGAAGAAATTCGATGAATATGACGAGGCATAATAATTTCTTTTCAATTTATTAATTGTAAGCCAATGTTCTGATTATGAACCACTATAATAATTATGTTGATTCAACGTTTCAATAATTATGGTAAATATTAAAGAGCCTTCATAAAAGGCTCTTTAATATTTAAATAAAATACATGAGTAATATTAAAACTAAGTAATAAAGATATACCGAAATTAAGAGCGGGCTGCCAAATTTTGCTGTGTTTTCTAATAAGTATTACGATCCCGGAAGACGATTAACTTAAATGAAATTGAGATTTATTTAATCATTGTATAATATTTATCTGATATTAGCCTAACGGAAAACAAGATTCACTTATTTTGACTCGACAGTTATATTTTTCGAAAGTAAGAATATTTCTGGGCTTTTCAACAAATATCTGTTACACTTATTGAGATTTGAGTTACTATAATTAAATACCTTACACTACTCCACTCACACACTTTATAAAATAATAGCTAAAGGAAATATTAGTATTGTATTTAATTTTTAAGTAATCATAAAAAACATTTTTGGGACTTACGACCTTTACTTTCGTGCTATAATGCGGGAATCGTTGTTATGCGATATTGTTCACTATTAGCTGCAGCGCAAAGTACAATTTATGCGGGCACGATTAATGGAATCATTAATCACGATTGGAGGATAGCGGGGTGTGTAGGCGGGGCTAGCGTGCTATGATATTTTTGGCAGCCCGGTCTTAATTAATAACAGGTGTTTTAACGTGTAGCAGCCTCTTTTCTCCTGTTTAAAACAAGTTTTACTAACTTTAATTTATATTGGAGGGGACCGTAACCACAATGATATTCCGAGAAATTACTTTCGTGTGTAACTCAAAGATTTTTACCGCCGTACGTCGCACAAAGAGACCAAGTTCCAAGGAGAATCTCCCAACCGAACGTGGAAAGAAACGAGATTGGTAACTTTTTAAGATTTCCTCAAGGAAAATTGTGTTTTGAAGTTAAAAGTTTGCGTGTAACAAGTTTCTTTGCTAATTAACTTTGAAATCATTAGACTTGCTCTAATCATTTTGTTTTATGTAATTTTGTGTAGAATCATTTTATTTTCGAACACTTTCTAAATATTTTACTACGAGTGTACAAAGCTGCATATCAATTTGAGGCTCAGGGCGAGGCAGCCGCTCGACCCGAGGCCGCACAAGTGGAGACGCTGCCTTAACCTGAGGCAGCACCAACCTCTTAAGAGCATACGCTAAGACAATTTTTCCATACAAACGTATTCCCCAATTTACTCCCTGGACAATGCGTCTAGACAAATGATTTTTTTATATAATATTGGGATCTGTGAAAGCTATGCCTGTACGTTCGATTTTTTCTAAATTTACTAATAAATAAAAAAATATGAGCATTCGAAAATCACCAAAAACGAATGCCGCGTACCCCGCCAATCGACCGATCATAAAACAAATTTGAAAGATCTTTAAAAAAAAAGAAAACGTACAGGCATAGAGGCACTCTTCCTGCAGATATTTCATGAAAAAATAATTAGATAGGCTCAATTTTTAAGGGGGAAACTGAGGAATACGGGACCTCGATTTACGCTAAAATTTTGTCGAAAAATGGGCCTGAGCTGCATCTGTCTCTATCACAATCTGCGGGGGAAGGCAGGAAGTGCGGGGGTATTGTCAGTCGCTACAGTGTTTTGTAAACATACATATACATCGCTGCATACTACGATATGACGCGGGTTTGTCTGTCGATTTATGATATTATAGCGTAAAGTACTGTATGAATCTGGTAAGAGAATGTATATTTTATATAAGTAATCGGACTATGCAGTATAATATAACAGTACTTACCTATTATATTATGAACTAGCTGTTGCCCGCGACTTCGCCCGCGTCAAAGTATAATATTATGTCCTTCTTTTTGGAAGTCGGTTAAAAGTAGCCTTTAAGTTACTCCTTACTACATCATCTACCAAAAAAAAGTACCGTCAAAATAGCTCCAGCCGTTTCAGAGATTAGCCGGAACAAACAGACAGACAGACAGATATACAGACAAAAATTGTAAAAAATGTTGTTTTGGTGTTAGGTATGTAGCGTAGGTATGGACATAATATATTCATATGCATGTAGTAACAAACGGTTCTTTCAACATTACAAACAGACACTCCAATTTTATTTACATACATTATGTATAGATGTAAGTATAGATTTTACGTATAAAACTAACTTTTATCTGCGGCCAAATTTTTGAAGTGAAAACTTCTTTAGCGGCGTTGTGCACTTTTGTGGGATGGGTAAAAACTGTGAAACTCGCGTCAGATTCTCGTGCAGATCGAAAAACCTTGGAAAAACCGTAAGACGGTTGGAGAGTAGTGTTTTGTGTCGAACTCGAACTCGAACTCGAACTAGAATTGATTGTAAGGGTTTCAATTAATAAAATGTGCCTTTCAAAAGAGTATGTATGTATGTATGACATGTAAGTGTCATACATACATCTGACGTCATACATACATACATACATACATACTCTTTTGAAAGGCACATTCGTTCAGACGCTGATATACAGGGTGTAACAAAAGATGTATGGAAGATGTACAGATAAGATGTACAGGGTGTAAAGAGTTCACTGTGAAAGTAGCAGTGCTGAAAGACCAAATTTTTTTCACTTTTGTATGGGGAAACTCGTGATGCTGCCCGGCGCTTGCCCATACAAAAGTGAAAAAAAAGACGGGTTGCACTCCGGGAGTGCCGGCAGAAGTGAAAACTTGATTATTAACGTTGTGCATTTTTTAACCCATTTTTTTTATGAAAATCGATTATTAAGAAATCGATTTTTTTAATTAATCGAAACCCTTACAATCGATTAAATTTTTAACCCATTTTTTATGAAACTCGATTTTTAAAAAATCGATTTTTTTATTAATCGAAACCCTTACAATCAATTCTAGTTCGAGTTCGAGTTCGACACAAAACACTACTCTCCAACCGTCTTACGGTTTTTCCAAGGTTTTTCGATCAGCACGAGAATCTGACGCGAGTTTCACAGTTTTTACCCATCCCACAAAAGTGCTCAACGCGCTAAAGAAGTTTTCACTTCAAAAATTTGGCCGCAGATAAAAGTTAGTTTTATACGTAAAATCTATACTTACATCTAAACATAATATATGTAAATAAAATTGGGGTGGGTGTCTGTTTGTAATATTGAAAGAACCGTTTGTTACTACATGCATATGAATATATTATGTCCATACCTACGCTACATACCTACACCAAAACAACATTTTTTACAATTTTTGTCTGTATGTCTGTCTGTCTGTCTGTTTGTTACATACATACTGTAGTATATGTATGTTTTTATGCTTGTGTTCGCATATCTCTGAAAGTTCTATTCCGATTTCAGTAATTCTTTTTTTGTTGTACTTACTAGGTATTGTTCAACTTAGGGAATAGTGCAAGTTTCATCAAAATCGGTTCAGTAGTTACCTACTAGTTATGGAAATAGGGAGTTTTAATTCTCAATTACGTACAATTTTGAAGACGGTTTTATCTTTTTAAAATACAGTTATCATCACTCAAAAACAATAATATTTTTCCCTAAAAACTGTCATAGTAATGTGCCTGCTCAACCGGAGAAATACCACGCGCTCACAGAAAACCGGCGTGAAACAACCAACTACAGTTGCGCCGAGTGAGTGAGTTTACTGGAAGTCCAATCCCATACCTACCCTCCCCTACCCTATTCTCTTTTAAAAGGCCGGTAACGCACCTTCAGCTTTTCCGTTGTTGCGAGTGTCCATGGGCGACGGTAGTTGCTTTCCATCAGCTGCCCTAGCACGGGTTTGTCGATATAGAAGAAATAGATAAAGACAAGAAGTTCTATAGTTTCTTGGGTAATAGCTCCTGTTTCAAAGTAAATAAGGTCGTAGATTCATCGACAACAGAAATCGTTTTTATGTAGGTTTTTCGAGCAACTTTTACGACCTATAATTGTTTTGCGAGCTCGGATTTATAAACATTTTATAAAATGATAGGTACACAATTTGTCTAGCACTTGGCGATTTCGATTCATTTTTGAGGGTGGAATTATCAATTTTCCCACGCTAAACAATGGGTAATAAAAACAGTTCAAAAAATGCACATAAAAGTAAAATAGCATTGACAATGAATCTACGACCTTATTTACTTAGCCGTAGGATCTTTTATAAAAAAAAAACTACATGGTTATCTATACATATAATAAAACTGTAGAAATGAAGATTGTGTACATTAAAGGTATTCAAAAAATAATAAGCGGTGGGTGTCACTACATCGCTATAGAAGCCAAAAATGTGGTCAGTTTTTTTGTCTGTCTGTCTGTCTGTCTGTCTGTATGTTTGTTCCACCATCACACGAAAACTACTGATCCGATTTGAATGCGGTTTTCGCAGATATATTTATCTTCTTTCAACTTAACATCTGGTGTATAAAAAATTTCCCCCCACCCCTCTCAAGGGACGAAAGAGGGGGTCAGATTTTGTATAAGACTTTTGCTTTAACACGAAAACTACTGATCCGATTTGAATGCGGTTTTCACAGATATATTTGCCTTCTTCCAACTCAACATCTGGTGTATAAAAATCACCCCCCCCCAACCCCTCTAAGGGGACCAAAGAGGGGGTCATATTTTGTATCAAACTTTTTTCTTTAATGGACTTACTTCATAGTATTAACTGTTTTTTCCAACTTAACATCTGGTGTATAAAAATTTTCCCTTCACCCCTCTTAGGGGACAAAAGAGGGGGTAAGATTTTGTATCAACTGACGAAGTAGAAATACTTTAAATGGCAAAACAACGTTTGCCGGGACAGCTAGTAAATTATAATAATATTTTGTCTTCGAAAATCGGAAACATTTAGCAATTCCTCTCAATCAATTCAGCAAAATATGAATTGTCGAAACTGTCAAACTGACAATTTTAAATGTCAATTTAGTAAGTTAAATTACTAGACATGAATTGTGAATTGCAAGCAGAATTGCATTTTGCGATTTTAATAAAATTAAACATTATGATTCATAATATGATTCTACTAAGCGACCACTTTAGCCCCGCCACAGTATAGCAATATCTATACTGAGGCCCCGCACAGCACAACGCTAACGTAAATTATATTCACAATACCTAATAATATTATTATTATTATAGCTCCAACTTCCAAGCAGACTGCGTCGAAGCTCTGCGCGGGAACGAGGGGCCCAACGGGGTGAGGGCGCGGGCCGGGCGGGCGGTAGCGGCGCACGCACACATAGAATACTCACACACACAGGCCGGCGCGCGGCGCGGGCGCAGGGCGAAGCGCGATGGCAATAGTTTCTTCAAATACCTATTTTTTAAATTCTCCTGTACCCGCGTTTCCTCTTAAAGCAATATTTACACGGTATGCAGGTGTTACAGAACAATTTTCGATTCCAAGTTCCAACAATTCGACCATCTACTTGCCGACAAGATTTATTTTACTTAGTGAAGTTAGTGTACACTAAGCTTTATTGGCCGAGTGTCTGTTTGACTCCACTTGATGTCGAGTTTAACCTACTTCGCTTGAGGGTAGTTGGCTAATTCAATAACTATCCGTCGCTCGAGGAGAAAGAAAATTAACTAGACCAAATTAATTCGAGTCTGGCTATTTTGAATCTCCTACTGTATTTTGTTCACGAAATTTTCAAGCCTTATTAATTCTGTTTATTTCATTCGTTATTGCTCTGAACCGTAAAATAAGGTTTAAATTAGTCTCTATAATTATTCTAACGTCTATCTACACTGTACACAGTGTGGTTTTACGAGTATTAGTGAGTATGATGTAGGGTGATATTAAATATTTAATACCTATAAAGGGAATTTTTGTTAAATGGATAGTTGAAATCTCAGATAACAAATATTGGAAATGATAGTAATTACAAAGATCTTTTATTCAATTAGATATATTTTATTTGTTAATTCATATTATACTTCTGCATCCAGCGTAAAAACTCTGATATTCAAATAAAAGCAATTCCATTCCTCTGGTGCTAATAAAATCTCAGTACATTACCCTAAAATACTCTCAGAAGTGCCCTGGAAACAGACATAAAAACGAGAAAATCGTAATTACGTTTAGATAGTTAGTCGTTTACTGAAGTTAAAAGTTGTTTTTTGTGGCGCACAGTCTAATCTAATGCAATAATACTAAATGAGTTTACAAAGTCTGTCTTATTTTTTCTAGCTTCTAGTTTTATTTACATTTTTTAATATAAATTGAATAATATTTGTAACGTTATAATTAATAATATATAATATGATAGCGGACGGATGTTATTTAGTGGGGCTATAATATCAAGTCAATATCAGTGAAGTAAATAAATACACTTATAGGTTAAGTTATACGGTATACCTAAATATATTCTATAAGTTATTTTTTTATTATAAAATTTGGGACCGTCTATGGGCTGTTCGCCCATATCCTTTTTTTGTCATCTTATTATATATAGGTTTTTCGCACCAAGGTTATAATTGAAATAATACTTCATATTATTAATTTTAATTAATTGTAGTCCATCACGCCATGGACTTTTTTTTTTTAAATATTATAAGTATATATAATAGAATAGATTATAATATATACATACATAATAATATGTAATAAATAAATATATATTTATTGTTTTATAAATTACATAATTATATTTTTAATGTTTTGAACGGTGAGGTCCCAGTGTGGCGGCCAGTAGATCCGACATTTTTCGATTTCCTTAGATATGATGCTGCTCCATCCTTTGCCTTAAGATATTGTTGTGACATTGGCTTGGTGGCGAGGGGTCACTCAAGCTGGGTGGAGTTTTCGAAAAAATAATATTCAATAAGTTAGAACCCTTTGCAGAAATAAATTATTATCGTGCAGTTTAATTATTATGAGTAAATATATTTTTATTTTACCATCATACAGTGCTTATAACTAGATAAATATCAACCGTAGTTCACAATATTATATTTAAAATAGCAATAACAGGTAAGACATTGCAAGTGTAAAATAATAAATTATTATTTATAATTTATTATTGATGAATTTGTAACAATTGTACACTTCCAGTACTTCCACCAACACAACACCTTATTTTTTTTATAATAGGTAATTGACATACCAATTAGTGGGAACCCTATCCGTTACCTATGAACTAGCACAAGAACGATACTCGTAGCGCCATCTATACGTAACTCTTAGAATTAGTTCGTAAAAGCTTCCGAAGGTTTAGGTAACAGAATAGCGCTGTCGAATTAAGCTCCACCTTTAATTAATTATAGAACTTTCCAAGTCTATTTCTTAATAATGATTTCCAAATTATAATTATTTCTATATTATGACATTAATCATTACTAAACAGAAATAATTTTGCTCATTTGTTGCAATAAAATTAGACATACTTTGACTACTTGGCAATAATTTTTGCGCAATTAAAACTGACTTTTTCAGTTTTCAGGATGGTAAGGGGGCGACTAACCCTAAACTGACGATTTTATATATATACTAGCTGTCCCGGCAAACGTTGTTTTGCCATTTAAAGTATTTCTACTTCATCAGTTGATACAAAATCTGCCCCCTCTTTGGTCCCCTTAGAGGGGGGGGGGGTGATTTTTAAAGCCAGATGTTGAGTTGGAAGAAGGCAAATATATCTGCGAAAACCGTATGCAAATCGGATCAGTAGTTTTCGTGTTAAAGCAAAAGTCTTATACAAAATCTGACCCCCTCTTTCGTCCCTTTAGAGGGGTGAGGGAATTTTTTTTACACACCAGATGTGAAGTTGGAAGAAGACAAATATATCTGCGAAAACCGCATTCAAATCGGATCAGTAGTTTTTGTGTTAAAGCAAAAGTCTTTTACAAAATCTGACCCCCTCTTTCGTCCCCTTAGAGGGGTGAGGGGAATTTTTTTTATACACCAGATGTTAAGTTGGAAGAAGACAAATATATCAGCGAAAACCGCATTCAAATCGGATCTGTAGTTTTCGTGTGATAGTGGAACAAACAGACAGACAGACAGACAGACAGACAGACAGACAGACAGACAGACAAAAAAACTGACCACATTTTTTGCTTCTAAAGCAATGTAGTGACACCCTCCACTTATTATTTTTTGAATATCTTTAATGTACAGAATCTTCATTTCTACAGTTTTATTATATGTATAGATTTTTTTTATACTTGAAAATAACTAATAAGCTCCGAATTGTTTGATTTTCTAAACATAGATACTAAATTATATTATTTCCCAGGATCCGACCTAGCGAAAACACGATATCTTAAAATTTTCTCGACAGAAAAAAATCACAAAGATGCATCTTATTTTCACGAATTTTTCATATATCTACTTATTGCCATAACCGTGCATTAAACTAATGCACGGTTATGGCAATAATAAAATTTTATACAATGTGTTAATATTAACACATTGTATAAAATTTTATCATTGAGAAACTAACCTAGCGGATTTTTAAAATGTTGTATATCGAGTTATTGAGAAAAAACTAATTTGGCGATGAATCCGCGTCGTCTTTTTTCATTTGGCATAATAATATGAAAGACGGCAGTGAGTGTGAAGAGAAAGGGGCGATGTTTGATTTTTTGCGTTAGCCGCCCTCTTAAGCATTTAATTGCAGCATAAAATGACGGCAAGCGTTTAGTGTAGATTTTGACGGACAATTTACATTGTCTCGTATAAATGTTAAGTGCCTTGAGTTCGGAGTATAATCTCCAGTTTTCCACTAGCGTTTACTGGCTGGAGTGATGCTGATGTTCGCAATTTATTTTCTATGGTGCTCGATCAACCGGTCCAGCTTGTGACAGTTTAAAGTTTTTGAAACTGCAATTTCGAGTTCGTGTTAAGGAATTTGATAACGAAAAGGAAACATCTCCTGATTTGGAAATTGGATCATTATATAATATTGGATCCTGTGCATTTACAGCATACCGCTATTTTAAAAGTCTAACTTCATTAGCCTTGATTAGATTACTTACTGTAAGGCACTTGCGGATTTTTCATCAAGACATTTTTATTCCCGACGTTCCGGCTAATATACTTACTTGTGGTTGTGGTCGTATGGGCCTTAAAGTGCCTCTTCACAATGGTCCATGCTGGCCAACTAAAGGCCATCGCCTTTGTGTAGGCTGTAGATACACGATACTGACATGACCATCATCCGCCATCATACACCACCACCCCGTCTACTCAATAGGCGGGTCCACATCAAGCGAGCCGCCTTGAGCGAGGCCCGCCTCGCGCGGCAAGCGAGCCGCCGCGGGCGAGGCATGCTCGCCGAGGGTAAGGCGGACGGGCGAACACAGCGAAGCCGCCTCGCTCGAACAGCCCGAGCCGCTGCCCGTTCGGCGCTCAGTTGAGCACAGAGACACGATGGCACCGCACGTACGCACAGCCGTGGCAGCTTATGCTTTTATTTTGCTATACACAACTATCAAAAATAGGAGAATCTCATCTGTATGATCCTACAAAGACTCCATTTTTTTAATCCTTAACAGGAATAAGTATTCATTTTATTTAGCAACGTCCACACCAAGGGAGCGGTGCGGCGCATGCCGCGCGAGGCGGGCCGCGGCCGAGGCGTCTCGCTTGATGTGGACCCGCCTAATGGCGATGGGTTGTAGTGGGCCAGCATCGACCATTGTGAAGAGGCACCTTATAAGTTTTAACAATATTCGCGTACCTTAGAAATTATTATGTATTTGATGACCTCTGTGGCTCAGTTGGTGGGCTGTTGGTAGCTCAAGCCGGGGGTCGCGGGTTCGAATCCCACCGACGGAACAAAAAGTTTTCAAAGTTCCTGGGTCATGGATGTGTATTAAATATGTGTATCATATAATAAAAATCTTAAATATATGTATAGTATAAAAGTATTAAATATATTTCCGTTGTCTGGTACCTGTAACACAAGACCTTCAGGTACTTAGCACGGGGTCAGACTGACGTGGTGTGAAGCGTCCATAGATATTATTATTATAACTATACCTACTTCAAATTGTGCTAATACTTATTCCATTATCATTCGGCAGTCTTGAGACATATTACTCAGCCGTATACGTAATGTCTCGAACAAAGAAAACACGGTAGCACTGCGGCAAATCCAATTTTTAGTGCTACACGAACTGACGCGTAACTAAATCGCATTTGCCGGTTGTTGGTTGAGAGACGTTATTCCATCTCGGTCACACGTTATACGCTCTTTAGCTAGTTGGTAACACAGTTAGCAAGTTTACAGTACGACATGATTCGCTGCAAACTCGCCCGCGTTGCTTCACTAAAGTCGAGCTCCGATTCGAATTTGACGCGTATTGTCAGGACACAAGGATCAATTTTACACGCTGTGTGGTCATTATCCACGTCTGCTTTGTTTTGTTTGTCGGTCTGGTAATAGAGGACTTGTACCTTGTTGGTGAGAAAGTTTAGTATTTGGACATTATAAGGGAAATGAAGCGAGAACGGTGACGAAAGTTTGCTAACTCGCTAATAGTCCCATGTGCTACTTTATTACAGTTTTATTAAATTTCTTTGTTAAGGGTTAAGTTTCAATTATAAACTTTATAAATTACTACTAGCTGTCCCGGCAAACGTTGTTTTCCATATAAAGTATTTCGCCCATATTATTTTATTGAAGTGTCTAAATAAGCATCTATTGCACCATGGCAACATGTATCGCTATCCCGTCGCACAGTCAATGGTCGCCGTCAGTTTCGAGTTGTAATAATTTACTATTATTTATACAACAAATGCACTTATCAATATAAAAAGTAGCCAGTAGCCGATTCTCAGACCTACTGAATATGCATATAAAATTTGGTAAAAATCAGTAAAGCCGTTTCGGAGGAGTACGGTAACTAACATTGTGACACGAGAATTTTATATATAAGATTCTTCTCAACTTTGCCTAACCTTTATAGCACGTTGAACTCAATAGAAACGAATCATGTGAATCAGCTAAAAGTCTAATCCGGAAGTCATGGCGATAGATCATAAAAACACACCACGCATTTATCAATGTACGAAACACCCACTAAGCCTATTCAAAATAAATTTTATTGTGTAGTATCCATCGACACGGGCCGGCCGACATATCCGTCACTCGCGGCTCGCTGGACAGCGCGACACTGCACATTAATCTTCCCCTCTGACACACTGTTATGACTGATAATGAAATTAAGTACTATTTTTGCCTGCCTTTTAAATTGCTGCATTCAGACAAATTGTAATGGGTAATTAACTTACACTTAATTAAGATTTTGAGATTATTGTCTTTTTAATAAACGAAAGTTAAGTAAAATATATTAAATCTGAGTCGTATCCCGGAGTTACAGATTGTAACTTATTACAAAATAATATACTGTTGAAGTTGCAACACTGAAAGTGTTTCTTTTGACTTCCGTGTTTCTGTGAGAGACGCTCCAACGTCATGGATCTGTTCAATTAAACAAGAGAAGTTGATTCATAGGCAGGTGGTGGGTCTACATAATTTGGTCGCGTTATGTCAAACCCAGCCAGACAGCTGATTATGATTAACATTAAATAGGCATAAGTCATAACCCGGCCAAACTGGCTATGAATCAATTTCTTGATAGTACAAAGTTACATTTAATATACATAGATAGTTTCGTTAGGTACATGTACTTAAATCATTCTAATCCGAAACAGCCAAGAGATCAATCACACACGAACTTCCAACTCGGATGTCAGATCTCTCACCAGCCCCAGGATGCGAGTTGCTCAAAATACTTCGTACTTCGGGGAAGCAATAAACTTCGCTACACTGTAAACTGTTCAAGACAATTCAGCTATTCGAGCTGTTTAACTCGGGAACAAGCGGACATGAGGGTAGTAATTGTTAATGTCGGGCGAACACTCTGTCTGCCGTCTGGTTAGCAGAATTTAGTTTAAGATGTTATCAAGTAAAACAATATGAAATTTATACTTAAAATTATAAATTCGAAAGTGAGTCTGTCTGTCTGTCTGTTACCTCTTCACGCTCAATCCTCCGAACCGATTTTGCTGAAATTTGGCATGAAAAATAGTTTCAGTCGCCGGGGCTACTTTTTATTCCGGAAAATGTACGGTTCCCGCGTGATAATTTTATTTTAGCGCAACGGGAATGCGGGCGTCTTGTATAATATGATAATATTATCCCTATCCTTATACTTCCTTACTAATATTATAAAGGCGAAAGTGTACCTGTCTTCACGCTTCACAATTTTAAAAAGCTGATTCTATTTAGATGAAATTTGGTACGGAGATATTACTTTGAAGTTCGAGAAACAGAATAGTTTTTGTTGCAGAAAAATGTACGACTTCCGAGGGAGAAACGAATTTTAGCGCAACGGAGCGTGGAGTTGTGCAACTAGATGATGCTGTAAAATTGACAATTAATAGAATAAATAAAATATGTGTTCACCAATAAATAGCCATAATTTTATTTTATAATTTATTATTTATTCTTCAACAAAAAACATATATTATTTTTAAATATCGCAAGGGTCATAATTTTTCCGCCGTCGATTTTTTAGTTTGCTCCACACTTAGTCTGACTTACACGTATCTTCGTTGATATGCATCCATATGAACTTATTCATATTAATTACCTTGGAGTTTTTCACTGCCTTTTCGATGGCTTCCTTAATCTTCGGCTGTAAAGTTGCTGATCTCGACATTATCCAAGCAAAATCTGTAAAGGAAAAGTATAGTACCGTTTTAAAAATTTTTGGCTGTGGCTTCCGCTACCATGGGCCAAATTAATCAGGCTTAGCCAAACCGGCTACGATTTAAATTTTCAGGCCATAAACTGAAATCTCGTGAAAAGTTGTTTATTTCCTACAAAACAATTTAGAATGTAATCTCTTAAAGATTCCTTTAGGTTAAAATTCGACTGAAAGTTGTGGTAACGGCTTCGACTTTGGCCGAAGACAAACGACCAATTGTAAATTTTTTGAAACGAATAAATGTTAAATCATTACTAAAAAAAACGTTTATTTTGCACAACAAAAAAAATTGAATAAACAATAATTATTAAAATTTATACTGTAACGCTATTTAAATCAACTTATTAACTCCAGTTACACTTAGGGCCTGTTTCACAACTTCCTGATAAGGTGCCGGATAAGCTATTCACAACCTATTTGACAGATGCTTCATACTCTATCTGTTAAGTTAAGTTGTGGATAGCCTATCCGGCACTTATCAGGAAGTGGTGAAACGGGCCCTTAAACTTTATAATTCCATTATTAAAATTTACAGAGAAAGAAGGAGAGAGCCTTACCGTGATGCAAGTTATTCTCCTTGTCGTACTTGCAATTGTGTGCAACTAAATAATTTGTATAATCTGTATCCACCATCGTCACTGGCACGACACGAACTCCCTCAGATTCTAAACCAAGAAAAAAAATAACACTCACATATTTGTTAATTTGTTTTCACAAGTAATGTGACTTGTGTTTAGCACAATATTGAAACAAATAATACGAGCCACAATTACGATACATAAAACAATACTAAATTGAAATATCAAATAGCGTGACGCCATCTGACTATATCGGCACGAACTGACATTAAGTTTAAATTTTCTTAGACTACCTTCATAAGCCGTAGAAAAGAAATTAACAGTTCCAGTGTTGCCAACGTCTTTGGCCATCTCTATGTAACCTTGGTGACCATACAGATGGTGTTCCACGACATCCGACAGTTTGAAATTCAAAACCCCGTCCTTTGGATAGAACGCCTGTATGACGCAGTCTCCTCGGTACTCCCAGTCAGTCGGGTATCTGGCAATCTCAAACCATTTGCCGGTTGCGTACTGCGAATAAAAAAAAACGAATTAAAATCAGTGTTATTGCACAGAATGTTTAAATAATGAAAACTTTGTCTTTTAATCCTTCGATCGAGGAATCTTGGAAATGCTATTGTATTCTATTGTTGTCGCAATCACCGGTGCTCGTACGGGGCTTGACAGTAGTTTATTTAGACCGACTTTCATTTGCTAACGTTTAACAGAAAACAAAATAATAATTCCACTAAAAAGATAAGCTCCGTTAAAAAAAAACTTCGTTTGTGTGAAAAACAAATCAAAAACGCCAATATTTAACCCATGAATCCCCAAGTGGCAGCCGGCTGCCGCATAGCAATTGAAAATCTATTGTATCTGCGATACCCACGATGGAGGTGTTAAATACACTTACCGCAGTAATATTGAAATTGTCCATAGCCTTTTCCACTGGGCATGGCCCCGCGGAATATATCGCCGCGGAACCCACAGAAACGCAGGCCACAAAATATAATATGAAACTAAAGTCAAACATTTTTTTAAAACTGCTACAGCTACTGAGTTAACCGTACAGAATGTCTAAAATAAATCCTGCTTGTTTATATTTATACGAATCCTTTGGAGACTGATAATATATTAATATTTAAATTCATATAATTATACTGTTTAGTTTAACAAGGGATTAATTAATTTTATGTCATTTTTATACATAATTATTTTACAAAAAAATATACTTTGGTTAGGCTATGCTAATAAAATTTTATGATGTTTTATGCATGGCCATCGTAGGAAAATGTACGAAACGAGGGTGCTGCGAAGTTTCAGATTGGAGACACTTGATACATAAGTTGTATTATTTACTTGACATAATAATACTATGCTGCCTTCTAATAATAGTTCCTGCATAGTAATACAATAACTAAATACACAGTTTTTTTTATTTATGAATTTATAATCGGTGCCGTATTCAGGAATATACGTTATAGGCCTCCATTGGCTTCACTGCACTCCACGGGCAAAAGCCTCGGAGCCTCTACGGCGTAGAGGCGTAGAGTCTATGCTACGAAATACGGCCCTGTTAGAGTGTCTTCACAATATTAAGTCGCCAGTAGTTCGGCAGTAGCGCGACTTTTATAGCAGCACGGCTGCCGCGCGGCTCTTTTTAGTATAGAAGTCGCGCTGCTGCCGAACTACTGGCGACTTAATGTGAAGGCACTCTTAATCTGGTTTACCTATTCTATTGATAAGCCTTAGCATAACACTGCTACAAATTGTATGTTGCTGATCCTTGTGTCAAAATCTTATGCTGTATAAAAATTGAGACGGGTATTAATGGATGAAGGAGGCTGAGTCAACTATTTGCCACAAGATAAAGCGGTATATCATTTTTTACGCCCGCCGTACACACATTATCTCCACGCCTGAATGCCCGTGTGAGATGACGGCGAACTCAAGAGTCATGGCTTGAAGCTGAATGAACTACCGAATATTCCCTTAAAATTACATTTTAAACGATAACATTAGAGAAACACAAGGGTATTTTATTTTGGTCTGGCCAAAATTTTAAGCCCGACCAAAATAATGTTTTTTCTTTCTTTGCTCTGTGGTGTCATTTAATTAATGAATATACGCCTAGGATCTAGATTTTTATCCAAATAATAGTTCTGATTTGAGAGTACAATAACAAAGGGAGATCTGTAATTTATCGAAAGTTATAGCGTTTCAATAAATTACGTAAAAAATCTAAATTAATAAGGAAATTGGAAACAACGCAACAGTAAATCTTTTATAACTTTGCAGATAGTGTACGGACTGGCTTAATAATTATTTGTGAGTCGGTCGGCAGATGAGGAAATAGGGTGTGAGGGCAATTTGTATGGAAATAGCTATGAGTAGGAACGAGAAGAGGACAGGAGCTCGAATTTAAGTGATAGCATTCAAGCGATCTTTACGAGCAATTATAGCGTTAGCGTTTTATCGAAACCATGTGATGCGCAAAGCGTCAGTAGAATATTATAAGGTTCTTGCTAAAAGTATTATAATAGTACGTTCCTTTTATAGCACGGTATAAAGTTTAAAATAGTTTAACTGATTACTTATGCGGGAGGTCAAAGGCTTATTTGTATAATAGTCAAAAAAGACTATGCTACTGTAGCTAGTTAATAAAAAAATTCAAATTATATTAATTTATTTGAAGGACGACATTATAATAGATAACCATGGTCGCCACTACTGATAAAATTATAATTGTACTGTAGGCATTTCATATTAATTATTATTATTAACCGTACAATTTATATTAGGCAGAAAACTATAAGAGAATAATAATTCTAAAAATTTCAAAACGATCTACTTTTGAATTATGCCCTCTATATAGTACAGTTTTGTAATTCCTCACTTAAAAGTTTATAAAGCATTGTTATTTGTTAATTAATTTTGTATTAAATATATTGAAATCTCTTTTAACTTGCACCATTCTCTATCAAGATAAACTTTGTTCGCTGGTCATATATTTCAGGACTGAGTTATTGCGCTTGCCGATTTCAATTTTAAAAATAACGCTTCAAAAACATACAAACAATATTATATATATATCATAATAATATTATTATAACTTGTAAGTAAGCATGAAATGAAATTCTTATAGTGAACTCATACCTACCAATCTGCCTTTATGAAATAACATTTGCAAAGCACTATTTGCAAAGGTAAAAAATTTTATTTCATCCAACCTATGCGTGTGGGATGTATATCTACGGATAGGTCTTCAAAAATCATAATATTCGGGTTTCTAATATCATTTTTTTCTAACCTGAATAGTTTGCGAGAGAGACTCTTCCAAAGTGGTAAAATGCTAACATCTAAAGTAGCATGATAAGTCCAAAAAAATATATTAGGATGTACATTACTATAAAAACTACCAACGAAAATTGATTTGAACGAGATCTAGCAAGTAGTTTTTTATACGTCATAAGTGGTAAACTTTAATTTAACTTTCATTAAATCAACTGAAATATAAAAATAAATCAAAAACTTTTTAATTTCATAAAAATAAACCTTATTGTTGCTGTGGGCGAGTCCATAATATTCTCGCACTTGGCTGATTTTTGTCATACTCCTTTACAGCTGTTACTTAAAAACCAGTTTATTAACAGTTTTCGGTTAAGTAATTCAGTAACATTATGTTATTATTGAAAATACACAGAAAACTAAAATAGTTTTGTATATTCAATACTACACGTCATGTTAAGATTGTAGGAGTTTTTATGCTTTTGCATATTTATATTACAGTTTAAAAATTATTTGTGACTACTGTTAAAATATCGTCGTTTTAGAAATTTTCTACAGTATTAGAGAAATCGATTCCTAGGCAGATGGGGGACCTACGTAGTTTGGTCGCATTACGTCAAACTCAGCCGACAGATCACAATATTTTTTTTTTTTTAAATTAAAACATTGCATTGACATAATAATAACAATAATATCTATGGACGCTTCACACCACGTCAGTCTGGCCCCGTGCTAAGATGAAGGACTTGTGTTACAGGTACCAGACAAACGGAATTGACATGATCCAACCAAATAACATCGGTCTGTCAACTGCCTAGGAATCAATTTCCTCGATGGTACCTTCCGTTTGCGTACATATCCGACTCATAATAGTCTTACAACCTTTTTGCATTGCACAAAATACCTACATCAAAAACATGCGACCTCCGTGGCGCAGTGGTGAGCGCGTTGGTAGCTCAAGCCGGAGGTCGCGGGTTCGAGTCCCGCCGACGGAACAAAAAAGTTTATGAAGTTCCTGGGTCATGGATGTGTATTATATATGCGTATAATATAATAAAAATCTTAAATATATGTATAGTATAAAAGTATTAAATATATTTCCGTTGTCTGGTACCTGTAACACAAGTCCTTCAGGTACTTACCACGGGGCCAGACTGACGTGGTGTGAAGATATTATTATGTCCATAGATATTATGCAACAAATTCGCACTCCTGATACTTTAATTATACCCACTTTAGTGTATAAAGCAGATTTGTGATCCTCCCCAATTTTATTGACTAGCATATTGCTATCAATAAATTTTCCGCAGTGTTAGAGGCATATACACCCTTGACGAGACCCGTATATCAGCGCTCGCACCAATTTCTTGACCGAAAAATTTATAACGGTCTTCCGCCAACTGATTTATATAGAACATAAAGAAGTGTTATATGCTGCTTCTTGCCGTTATTCTTAAAATATGTGTATACGAATATTATGCTATTTAGGAGCCTTTTTGGGTAACGATGAGACAGTTTATTAGCAGGTGCTATCAAAGTATATTATTGGCTTTTCTAAATTATTTTAAGTACAATGACTGCTATCTATACTAATATTATAAATGCGACAGTGTGTCTGTCTGTTACCTCTTCACGCCCAAACCGCTGAACCGATTTTGCTGAAATTTGGTATGGTAATACTTTGAGTCCCGGGAAAGGACATAGGATACTTTTTGTTCCGAAAAAATTTTACGGTCCCCGCGCGATGAACGAGTTTTGGCGCAACGGAGTTGCGGGCGTCATCTAGTCAGATATAAATCATAATAATATGAATGTTTACAGCAATTATTATTATTTTTATTCGAAATATTAAAACAAAACGACAATATTATAAGGACAAGCTGTTTTGAATGCCACTAATTTCATTTTATAATATTATAGCCTTTCGATTGGTATGGAATTTGTCTATTAACCAAACCAGAAAAATGTAAAAAAAAAAAACTTTTTTTTGTTTTTTTTTTTATTTTTTTATTCTGGACTGAAATTTTTTAGGCAACCCACTTGCAATTAATTTGTTGACATACGTAATTGAATATAAAATACTTTTCATCCAGTAAACAGCTCGGTGAAGGCCCTTCTATGAAGGGATCCTAGGCTATTACAGTATGTCCAAAAATTATGTAAATTATATAATTTTAATAATTAAATTGTCGAAAAGGCATAATAACTTAATTAATGTTTACAAAAAATTAAACACTGGTTTTCAAAAACGTATATTTTATGACATTCAATACGCACAAGCAACCAAAATAATATTATTAGTTCACAAATCACAGTGCAAAGCATATTACAATATCCATTTTAAGAACCGTTTTACATGGCTGTCGGTCAGTAGCTGGACGAATAACGGATGACATGAACTTACTTTAAAATGCCGGCAACATACCTGCAACTCTTTTGATGTTGCGAGTGTCCATGGGCGACGATAGTTGCTTTCCATCAGGGCACCCGTTTGCTCGTTTTCCTCTTTATTTATAAAAATCTCTTTATTTATAAAAATTACTTTAATTTAAATTTAAAAAAATGCTGATGTTTTGTTCTACGAATTTAATATCAAGGTGTTGTTATCTGATTCTTCGGGAATGCTTTGTTGAAATACAAAGACATTCCAGTTGAAAGGTTGTAATTGATCAGTTCAGTTATTGAAAGCTGCTTCAATTTCCACCATTACAGCTTTCAGCTGGATGCTGTGATGTATGTAACAGTCAGATGGTACAAATATTATTTTATTTTGTTGTGTTTCATCAGTACTGTTTTAAAATAATTATGATTGAAAAATTTGAAGACACAAATCGTATTCACTGAAATATTATGATTGAAATTGGAATTTGTAAACTCTATCCTTCTCTGTACATACTTATGTGCAGAAAATGTTTGTATTTTTGTATATTTGATTTTATTTACTTTTATGTATTAATAACATGGCTCAATATATTTTTTTTACTTTTAGAAAGTTGGAATATTTCCATTACATTATGACAAATTTCCATTATATTTTTCTTAAGCAGTAAAACTGTTAAATTTAAAAAATATTTAAATTTAAATTCTACTAATAAAATTGTAGAGTAGTATGCATCATTCAGATTTAAAATGTTTTTTATCATAATATTTGTAACAAAAACAAATAAAAAAAAACTCTTGTCACTGCCGCTTTCACAGTGAATTCTTTATAAGGTACTCATACACAGTACACACCCTAGAGTGTTGTCACTTTACCCTTTACACCCTGCTTAAAAATAATTTATTGAAGATAGTTACCGGTTACATACCACACCGCATCAGTCTGGACGTAGAGCTATCGAAAGTTTAATTAAAGCGAAACGAATAAGGTGTAATATTTCTCGCTAGCGATATCGTTCAACACTTCAATTATAGAACAGTATATAAAACCTTATTTATAATTGATATTGGATTCGTTAAAATCAAACTACACGTTTTATACTTCTAATAATAATATTATATTGATGCTACTATTATGATTTATTAAGATTGAAAATAGTTACGCAGTTGAAATATTTAAGTTGTAGTAACTTCAAGCTTCGAAATTATTATTTGCGACCAAGTACATACATATTACTTAAATCAAAATACATCTAGACAAAATAATATATAACTTTTGCCTAGAATTGATGTTATTGAAATAATTATTTCTCTATTTAAAAGGAGCAGTGGCGTGCAGAGCAATATGACACAGGGTATGCGGGGCCCAGCGGAGTAGTTGGATGGCCTATATTATATGGTCGGAAAAAATCTTAATAGCGCAATGTAGCCAGCGACAGCAATATTGCCAGCGCCATCTATCGAGAACATCGAGAACTATTTTAAGTACTCACCTAATCGGCTTCAATTTTCACATAGTCATGGTTCCGGACTCCGGTTACTTGACATTTACTATATTCTGATGTAAATACTATAGATGCAAGATTTCGGCCACCTCAAATATCTTATGCAAGTGAGTGATAGTTACAGAACACGTCCCATGCAAGATATCCGATGTGGCCGTTAAAAAGGCCGATTTTCATGTGATTCGCAAAATATATAAATAAACTTAATAATAAAACTATGGGTTCGTAAAAAACAAACTACTCATTCATTTATAGATTAAATCTATGCGCCTATCCTTTTTTAAATATAATTTTAGGATATCGTCATAGAAAGTTGGATTGCGTTTTAATTCTATCATTAATGCCTTTTCTATAGAAATCATGAAAAGATCTGTGAGTCGTTGTTGATTTTGTGTGTTTCTCAAATATGTGTAGATACGTTTTAAACTCGAAAATGAACGCTCTGCCGATGCGCTGCTTGCTGGGATAGTCACAATGAATTTCGCTAATCGTAACACTTCAGACAAGCCCCATAAAAGGATTAAAATATTGTACTGAAAATTATAGATAAAAAAAACGTCATTTATAGGTTTTTGAAACATCTGACATTCATCTTTTTTATACTTTTAACTGTTTCTTTGAAGGCATTTACATTTTCCCTGTAACATTTGAATTTCAAATTAAGAACAAATCCTGTTCCACGGTTATTCGAATTTATATTCAGTTGTGGACCGATGGCTGCAAAATATGAGTGTAATATTTCATTGTGGTGCGGTCTTAAAATGAATTTTTAATCAAAAAGTAAATTTATTAAAGATGAGTAATTTAGAACCTGCAGTGACTTTATTAGTTACTTTTCGATGAAATTAGTTTGTAATTTTTTACACCCTTACATTCTAGAACATAAATAATTCTATATTAGCTTATAGCTTTACAGTCCAAACGGCAAATAATGTTTTAAATTTATTAAAAAAAGTTTGTAACAAAAAAGTTTTCGGGAGTCGAGTATTGCTTATTTTTAATAAATGTTATGTTAGAATGCGTTTCAAGGATAAAGTGTTTTTAATACTAAACAATAAACATATCGCTGCAAAATAAATAGAGAGGGTTGTATGTAATGTAACAACGTTTAATTACAAGCATTAATGCTGTAATCAGATATTCGGTTGTTATTTTTATAATTTTACGGCGTATTTCATGTGAATTTACATAAGGGAAAAGACCTAATGCTAGACACTGAACTAATAGATGACACTTATGACAAAAATACCATAAAAATAAGAATTACTCTAATTATTTCTCACTACTGTAAATTTTATAAGCTTCTCAAGCTATCTGTTGAATTGAAAAAATATATTAGAGACGCCTTCGGGAACAAAATTTTAAAATGGGATCAGTTTTCATAAATAATATGACCGCGTCAACACGCGCTCGGCAATTTCTTAGCAAATAGGTTAAGGAAGGCGAAATTTTGCACGTAAGTTTTGAATACATTTATTTCATTTTTTGTAATTTCTATTGATTTCATTGGATTAATGGTAAAAAACCTAATAGATGACATGTATCTCATCTTTGAGTTTTGCAATACATACTAAAGTTATTTTGTACTTTATTCTACTGCAAAAATCATCACTATTCTCTGAAAATATAATTCTATTAACAATCTAAGAACTTAGAACTACTGCACCTAAAAATGGACATGGTGTCTAATATTAGACCTTGTACTGATCTAAAAATCGATTGCTTTAGTTTTTTAGCAGTAAAAAGAAGAAAAAGGAGAGCTGAGAAAAGAAAGAAGAAAAAAGAAGAGGCAAAAGAAGCATGGAGACTAAAGACTGAAAATAAATTTGCTAGGAAAAAAATATGAAAAATAAAAATAAAAGGAAATATAATTTCAGCATGGAAGAAGAATGAATAGAATCTGGAGACAATGTGGATAATATTTCTGATGCATGTAGTTACTATGATGAAGTAAATGAAATCTTTTGAAAAATGGCAAATAAAGACCTAATAATAGGAAAAATGTAAAATGTAATGTAATGTTCTATGTCAACTATTAGTTCATATTGGTGTCTACTATTAGTGATGTTCGTTTTTTGTGATGTCATCTATTAGTACTTATGACTAAGTTTACAAAAAGACCAATAATATATTTTGTAATTGATTTGTCAGAGAATAATTATAATAGTTTTATTTCGTAAGAGTTACTGAAGACATGGAAGAAGTTATCAATCCTTTATTTTCATAAATATATATTTTATAACATTCAAATGTTTCATGTTTCCTTAAAGTGTCTGCCATTAGGTCTTTTTCCTTAATTAATAAATAATTCAATGTAAAGTTGAAAAAAAAATGGATGTTTTTTTAAAACTTTATGGCTTACGCCTTACACATGCCTATACTATGGTCATAATGTTTGTACCTAATAGATATACTGTAATTTAGGCACAAGGTTTAGTTTGATTACTTGGGTTAAATAAATTGGTCAAAAAGTGTTTCTGCAAGCTGAATAAATGCAATGGAGCCCTAACTCACGTAAAGCTCGAGCTCGCTATTAACAAATTTATTTTATTAAGCAATAAACGAAAATGGTCATTTGTCGCGAAATACGTTTATCGGCTCGCAACTTCTGCTTCGTTTATTTTTATCGATAGTGGCGATCATTTGCTCCGCCATCTTGTTTCGCTCGTGTTTATGCAAATGGCGGCGTCAAGCGATTTAGCCGGTTTATGGAGTGTCACAGCCCGTTGTGGGACACCTGTGATACGCCGGTTACTATTCAACCATATTTTTATCGTTGGAACTTCAAAATAGACTTTTTTATAAGGGTTAACATTGCAACATTCGTATCGTTGAGTGCGGTGCATTTTAAGATATTCATTCAAAGTAAAGTTTATTTACTACATAATAAGATACACATTGAAACGACTTTCTACTCCCGGTTCTAAAATTTGAATTAACTTTTAGAAATGAATTAATTAATCACGAACTTTTCATCAGAATTCAGAATTTATAATATTATCACCAAAAATAGAATAAACAATGATATTGTATATGATTAATATTCATGATTCATTACTTAAAATAACGAACTGCCTCTCTGAGCACATGCATCAGTATGCATATGCCTCTTCAATTACAGACAGGAAAAGGCACACAAAAGGGAGAGCAAAAATTGTTATCAGTTTAACTTTGTCAAAAAATAATACTTATTGTTTTTGTAAATTTGAATAATGCTGCTGTTTTGAATTTCGTATTTAAAATAAAATTTCCTTATTTTACCCGCTGAATACTAGGGTGACATTGCCTAAAGCGCTCGGAGGATACTTTAAATCTTCTCATTGACTTATCGAATAATATTACAATATTAATTGTCACATTTAGTCCAATCAGATTCTCACTAAATACGTAGTCATTAAACTACTCAATAAAAGACGCAATATTTAATTGTATTTGAAAATTCTTCACAAAATCAGTGTAAAAAAGTAACTACCAAAATTATCTAAAACAATTTTAACGTATCCTTCTAATGTAATAATAATATTATGTATATTGTATGTAACTTTTTTAATATATCACATGTACAATGTACATTGTACAAACGTTTTATTGAGGCAACAACTTATTTAATGTACTGTGCGCTTTATTTGGATGGGTAAAACTTGCGTCAAGTCACGTAACCTGGGCCTTGATTCACAATGGGTAATTTGCCTCGGATTTGGAAACTTCATCACGCAACATCCAATAAACACTCGCCGCGCTTGGCATTGGACCAATGACCGCACGGTAAAGTTTCCGAATCCGCGTCGAACGGAAATGGCGATGATGATCGATGGAGGCAGAGTAAACTGCTAACTCGGCTACTCCCATTATACTGACACACACTTGAAATTAAAGCACTTTTGAAAATAGAACAGATTAAAAACTAATACAGTACTTAGCATAATTAGTATAAACGATGCTTAGACCCGATTTCACCAACCACTGTTAAAGTTTAATGCTAGATTTAGTATCACGTTATCTCTATCGTTTTTCATATGAATGAAAGAGAAGTCATAACATTTTAACAAGCTATTAACACTAACAGACGTTGGTGAAATTGCGCCTTAATAAGCGTAACTAGTGATTATAATTATTGTTTTCACAAGACGTATCCCGTTATGGAACTAAAATATGGATGCCTTAATTTTACGCTTCGCTGGCTTGACTAAAGCCAACATCTGCACACTGTTTACGAGGGTATTCCCAGCCTTAATAATACAGTAGCAGACATGCTGAATCGCGTTAATGTTTTATTTTGTATGAAATAGTTTCACTTCTACTTAATGATGTAGAAGGAGAGATAGAGCTGCACAAAACTTCAAGACCGCTGTCTGATTTTTTTGGTTATAATTTTTCAATACGCTGTACTTTTCAAAATAAATGATATTAATGTATAGACACGAGCAATGCTCGTCTTTCGAAAGTCTGTTCTTTAGTCTGCTATCGGAATCGGACGTCAATCGGAATTTCAAAAATGCCTAAATGCCTAAAAGTGCCGTATTGAGCTGTAGAAATTCAAATAGAAACGTTGGCCTTGTTATTGGACACGTTTCTTATCATCGGTACGTCACAGTGGTAGGAAAAAAGTGACACGCTCGTTTTCATACAAATGGAGCGACATGCGGTATAGCTGTCATCTGTAGTACAGTCATTGTATTGAAACCTACGTTGAAACAAAGTTCAACAATATTGAAACAACATTTTTTTGTCAATATATTTTTACTGTTAACTAGGCAAGTAATATGCTAGAACAAAAAAAAACATTATTTTAGTGTGTAAATAATTTTATTTCCATGAAGGTGGTCACGGTTCCGTATTTGACAGAAAATGCGTCAGCAGTAACAAAAATAAATTACTTTGTGGTCGCAAAAATAATTAAGTGGCTGTCTACAAAGTTGTGTGGTTTTATCTGCGGTGTAATGTCGGTTAAAAGCTATGTCTACAATATGCGCTTTCGTCTTCAATTTTCGTCATCTTCTTTCATTCAACATTCGTTTTGGCGCATTCAATAATTGAATGCGTCAACGGACGCAACGCCAACATTGTCATTTTTGTTTTTTTTTGATACGGTCAGAGGGCATGCGTCGCGGGCATGCCTCACGTTCGCTGTTGACTGCGCTATAACGCATGCCCTTGACAAACAGAAAAAGGCACAGTGTGGACAAAGCTAAAGAGTAATGCCCGCCACACATGGTCCTGCGGTAAATTACACTACAATGTTTTAATTAGAGATATGACTTTCTATATCTCTTCCCTATTTAGATTAATAGTAGATTTAGTTTGAAGATCTATTCATAAAATAATATTAAAAAATGGTTTGGTAGTGAGTCAAATCAAAATAATAGCAATCATTCTTTTTCGAGGCAGAAAGAGAGAAGATATTTCTTGATCTCCTACGCGATTCTCTTGGATTTGAATTTTAATCAGGTCACGTGCCTTGACCCGAGTTTCATAATTTTTTTTACCCATCCCAAAAAGAGTGTACAACGCCACTAAGGAAGTTTTCTCTTTATTTATTGTTATGTTAGGTTAATAATGATTATTTTTTAAATCATTAGAGGTATAAAGCTAAAAGAGTTTTTTAAGCTCAAATCGATTAATTATTAATCAGGTTTTATACATAAAGCTTCTTGTATTTGAAATACGTAGACCGTTTCATCCTTACAATTTTCTCGAGCTTAAATGAGGACTAACTTTATTATATAATTTAGTCAATTTAGTAATTTTACTGGGAGGAAGGTGACTACATTAAAATAAGCTTCGTAATAAAACAGAAATTGGCCATCACTTACTTTATAGCGTTCTTAATAAGCGCGACATTAAAGATTAAGCGCCGTACCAATTAAGTGCTTACTTTCCACTCGATTTAGTTTATTTTCTATTTGGCATTTCTTTTGTTGACTAAAAAAAAAGACAGTATTCCATCTCTAGGATAAATTGTCATAATTGTTTTTTTTTATAAATAATCAAATGTTTTTTTAAGAATATAAGTGGAGGCCGCAAAGAGAGAATCCCCCGACCGTGCGAGATCTTATGCTCGGTCAGGACGAAGCCTACTTCAAAATCTTCGATAGCGCGAGCAAGATCGCAGACCACCTTCTAGTGCCACATTGCCAGATGGTTCGCTGCTTGGCTGCAGGTATAATATAACACATTCATAAAAAATCTATCTCATAATAATATTATGTATTCAGAATGATACGAAATTTATAATTTTGTTCTTAGATAAAAAAAATTATAAAGTAAGGGGGCAAACGAGCAAACGGGTCACCTAATGGAAAGCAACTACCGTCGCCCATGGACACTCGCAACATCAGAAGAGCTCCAGGTGCGTTGCCGGCCTTTTAAGAGGGAATACGCTCTCTTCTCGAAGGTTTGCAGGTCGTACAGGTCCGGAAATACTGCTGGTGACAGTTCGTTCCAGAGTTTTACAGTTTAATATAATATACTTATCATTATGAAAGATTATTGCCACTAGGACTTCCTAATCACTACATAATGCTAGCTCTGATATAATAGTCGAGTATGCTATGCACGATCATGGAAGCACTCATATAACGTAACAAAATTCTTCGAAGCCGAAATTGTTTTAATTAAGTCGTTAGATGTTGTTTATGAGCCCCATTACACGGAAAGTGCACCGTTTATAGACTTTCGATGTGAAGCGTTACCGTCTCAAAGATGGGGGTAATCTGAAATTCAAATTGAACTCACGAGCCTCTACAAAAACATAATTAACATTTATATGATAGGGCGGCGATTTCATTTTATGAATTTATACGCTGCTATAAATACCTCTTACGTAAAGCGAATTTTGCTTTACTTGTGATAAGAGCTGAATTTTCAAAGTTAATGTTAATTGTAAGGCGTTTGATCGACGAGTAGTAGGATTATTATCGTTTAAAATGCTGTCTGTAACTTATTTTTTGTAGGAAATAAAATGCTAAATACTTTGCTGTGGTCAACTTTCTGACTTGTTAAATATTATTAAACAGTATTCGCTGTTCAATGCAAATAAAGAGGTGACGATGAAATATATTTTGCTCGTTAATTATAAATTACAAAGTATCTTTTGAAAAATAATACAACTTAATTTTATTTTATAAGTAAGATATTGTAACTTTTTAATTACGCGTAAAGTGGAAGAATAATTAATAAAATGTTACTTTACATTGGCACTTTACAAAATGTTTTATTCCGACTGTGATTTTTCATACGAGCACTTTGTTTTAAAAGCGTTTAATAATTCCAACGTGGTTCGAATTATTTAATACTTTAACTTTTTTATGTGAAGATGATAGCATTAATAAAAAATATTAATGTGAAAAGCTATGTCATATGTGTAAAGGCAAATGAATGACAGTCTTTTAATATAAATGAACATAATTGTTCCGCTTGCGAAATTATCGTCACTTAAATTAACAATTTTCATAAATGTTTACTGTCGAAACATTGTCGGGCCCGTCAACGAACACGTATGCTCAATCACGGTTTACTTGTGTTATTGTTACATTTACATCGCACGATAAATCGTCTGTCGTGATGTCGCGCCGTTATTTTAATACATATTGATATTATAATAAAACGGGCATAAATAGTATGTGTGTAATATGTATGTAATAAATATGTCCCCATTCTCCAGTTTATACATTTTATAATAATTAAGTATTTTTCATTTATGTTTGAAAGCTACTAAAATATGTTGATACATATCGGGTGTATTCTCTAGTTGTTCCTTTTTTAATATTTTATTAATACTTATTTAATATTTCAGTAATATTTTTAAAATATATCCCTTGTACGAGTATTATTTCTATCAGATACTAAGAACTGTTTTTCCACCTACACTTATTATTGATAACACCAATACTTGTAGCATATTAAAATTATGCCAAAGAATCTCTCACCAGTCGTGACTCATGTCTCTCTGCAGTCCTCTTGGTAATTGAATCCTATTTTTTCTTTACTCGTAATAAAGAACTCACTTTAAAAAAATTAATTGAAAAAACTAGAGACAGCGAAAAATCATAACAATTGCTCAAATTCATAGACAACTAAGTAAAGTCAAAGTATAATATTATTTATGTCGTATGTCGTATCGTATCCGTGCCCTGTAAAGAGAGTATCAATACGCTGAGCTGGTTCACAGAGGCGTGTGCTTTACGAGTCCCCACAAAATATCGTCCCTTTATTTGAATCGCAATGTTATCATTCGTAACGATTGCCGACATCTTCTAGGGCCCTCAGTGAAAATAAGTTTTTCAGCTCTGGGACTGCGAGTGACAATGGGAATATTTTATTGTGTCGCGGATTTTTTATTCAATCTAATGTCGTTGAAATTATTTGTAAAGACTTAACCAGGTAGTAGTGGGTAAATACTATTTACAGACTACACCTAGTTAAGTTTCTTAATACTTACATACTAAATATTAAGACTAAGTAGTAAATGTGTCTTAAATTCTTAAATTAAAGTTAAATAAGAATTGAAGACATACATGAACCGGGTAACTAACATTTTACAACATAAAAGCTAATACTCTTTTTTCCCTTAAAATTTGAAAAAATCTTGTAACTTACTTCATCATACTATGGCGATTATATCTAGTTTTACAAAGAATTTACATACTTTTTAATTCTTATCATTTTCTCGGTCCTAAAGCCTCCATTAATGCAAAAATACGACAGTTTTCAAATTGTTACTTACCTGCTTCTACTTGCTTGATTCCCTAATGTCTTCAATTACAAAATTAATTAGTATTTGGTATCATTTTACTCAAATTGAAAAGTTGAATGCTGCGTAGACAACTCGTAGCGTCGTAGCAGCTCGTAGCAGTCACATCCCGTAGCGCGTAGCACCGAAGAAAAAGTATAATAAATTATTATTTTTCTTTGGTTTTCTCACAATTTTGTAAATTATTTATATTTCGTATAAATTATAATAAATTTTAAATTAATGTTATTATTGTAAGTAATACAAAAAATAATAATTTTTCATTTTTATTAAAAATAGAAAATTTAAATTTTGTATGTAATTGGAATTTATATTATGTTTCATAATAATTAATTTTAAATTAATAATTATTTTAGTAGTACAAAATTTCATCATGGGTCTAGAAAAAATGCGCGGTTCCCGAGGGATAAGCTGATATCGATGCAACAAAGTTGCGGGCAACATCTAAGTATGTTATAATTTCTTTAAACCCAATAAAGAGTCAATAAAAAGTAAATTACTTGCATCGAGCCCATAACTTATAACTTTGACGACCTCTGTGGCTCAGTTGGTGGGCTGTTGGTAGCTCAAGCCGGGGGTCGCGGGTTCGAATGCCGCCGACGGAACAAAAAGTTTTCGAAGTTCCTGGGTCATGGATGCATATTAAATATGTGTATCATATAATAAAAATCTTAAATACACGTGTAGTATTAAAGTATTAAATATAATATTTCCGTTGTCTGGTACCTGTAACACAAGTCCTTCAGGTACTTAGCACGGGGCCAGACTGACGTGGTGTGAAGCGTCCACAGATATTATTATTAATTCTTGCAACATAATTTCGAAGGAAAATAAGAGATCTCTTCAAATTTCCTCGCCGTCTCGTAGATAACATTTTCCATACAAAATACATGTCCGGGAAAATTGTGTAGAATTTGCAGCGTATATTATTATTAGTCACAACATGAGTTATACTGCGGTCGCGCTGCTCCCCATTACCCGCTGAGAGCCTCGCCTGTTTTGACACACTTTATAGAGGCTGCGGCTTTTAACGTATCGTCATTATCTCCAACGACTGCTAGTTACAAAAATTGTCAAACATAAAAGTTAAGAACTTGTTAGCGCCATCTTTATTTCTCATATTATGTCCTGTACATTTTTATTGATTTTTAATTTGTCACCCATAGGCAAATTCAAATATAAGCGATATACTCGTAACATTGCATATACGATATAACATAGTGGGGTGATATAACATAGTGGGGTTGCGCCCTTTAATTTGTAAACCTTGGTGCTATGATAATATTTGTATTTCTATCTAAATTTGTATTTAATAAGAGTCAATAAAGTTTATTTATTTATATTATTTATTTATAATATCTCTAAATCTAATTAATTGTAATTACGCTTGTACCATCAAAGAAATCGGTTCATAAGCAGATGGCGGACTTACACAAATTAGTTACAGGACTATATAAATTTAATGTTAGCCGTGATCTGTCGACTGGGTTTGACATGACGTGACCAAATTACGTAGCTCTGCCATCTGCCTATTAATTAGCTTCTCTGATAGTACTTTTTGGAATTCATTTTAAGTTGAATAAAAGCTGGAATTTATTTGTTAACATCTATAGCTCCGATACGTTAGCATCAGTACATAATATTATTAACCTGTCAAGCCCCATAAGAGCACCGGTGATCGCGACAACAATAGAATAACAATAGATTTCCAAGAATCCGCGATCGAAGGATTAAAATGGTGTAAAATGTAAAAGCGTTTTTTTTATACCGTCCATACTTTTAAGATGAGGCAAGATAACTATTTCATACTTTTATAATATATGCCACATTTTACGTCACGTGAATTATAAAAACTCACTTCGGTACAAGTTTTAATACTGAATAATAGTCAAGAAGAGAATCTTAACTGCACTTAAGCGGCTATGCGACGGTCATTCGAATCCAGTAAATAAACGTAAAAAGTTGTAATATACTGAAACTTTACATAAATTAACCCTAAAACAGAGCTTTAATTAATTCTGAGGTGTGTTCTAACTAATTAACGAGGTTATTATAACAGTAAATATCCCAGTGTTTGTTAAGTTTGCAAATTAATATTTAATTACTAACACATGTACGAAACTCTGTCATGTATTAACTAACCCCATTTGCCTCGTTCACGTTTAAGTAGCATACATTATTAACAGGGTAAGATGTAATATTTACGTGCTGTACCTAAGATATACTCCAGTAATTTGGCAGTGCTTAAGATACATACAATAGGCTTGATGACTAATTTTTTTTCTTATTGGTAATTGAAAGACCCTTAAAAAATAGAAACATCGCTGAAAGAATGACTCTGATAGCTTAAAAATTCACCAAGATATGACAATTCAAACATCTCATAAAATAGACCCGCCCAAAACGCTCCATACAAAGTGCTACGAAAGACTGACGTCACTCTTTCCTAGTTTGTACGGATCGGGAGAGAACTTTGTTCGATAGGTATATTAAATATTGCGTTTATGAAAGTGGTTTCATACCAAAAGTTGCTTTTAATTGCATAAGTTATCGAATGGTATACAAATATTAAGAAATTTAATTGAAAAAAAAATCGACTTGACTGTGAAGGCGCATAACGAAAAAAATACAAATGCTATCGAGCTGAAATTTTGGGAACACTTATTTTTTACCGTGATTTATTTATTTTATTAACAACATTTGCTAATCTTTGACCTTGTCATCATCCCTATTTTACCGCTATAATTTTCGTGTACGTGAGACATGACGAAATGAAAATGACTTACATCTTATATTTTCTAAAGAAGTTACGTAAGCAACTGCTCCAGCTGCGAGCACTTAAATATTGACAGGCGTTACATTTTAATACATCATTTACATAATATCGGCCGATGCGAGCGGGGCTTTATAAAAAATCCAATTCCGAAGATTATTACGCCGTCTAATGCTAACCGGGGCGTCCTACACGATCCCTAGATGCCACCGACATATCTGTGATTGGTAAATCGAAAAACTTTAAATGGTTCCAATTTCCAGCCCCTCCCCTCGCCGCCCGCCCTCGCCCTCGCCCCGCTGAGACGTGGGGCAATTAAAAGAATTGCTTCGCAACGATCCAGTTCGATGAATGCGGAAATGTACGGGTGGATATTCGTCTTGGGAATGTAAAAATGTACTTTTGCCGTTTTGGAAGGGATGTAAAATTATGATGAACAAAATCTTAGTTTGTAGATATTTTTTTTACAAACATAATATTACTTTTAATAACTAATCTAATGATTAGCCCTCTTAAAAGGCCAGCAACGCACCTGCAGCTCTTCTGATGTTGCGAGTCTTACCATCAGGTGACCCGTTTGCTCGTTTGCTTTGTTATGTATTTAATAAAAAAATCTAATGAAAACACATAAAGTTGTAGCGATATCTCGCTATATTTTAAATGGCCTGAACATAATATTACATAGTAAGTATTTTGAAAACGTACCAGACCACTTTGGGTACAAATATATTTCTTTTATATTGTGTATTCTTGCAAATATTGTCCAGTATATTTCAAGGAATCGTTCTGTTCGCCTCTTGTTGAACATCGTTACGGTAAGAATTAAGTCTTAACGGCTCAGTTAAAACGCCTTGAGTGATATAAAATAAACAATGTATCAGAAACACGTAATCACTATTTGTTACCAATGTTGGATTGAATAAATAACTATATATTACAACAAATGGCTCATTATCGATACCTATCTATAAAATTATATAAATTAGGTGATTATAGGATACAATTTTTTATTTTCAGAGTTGTGAAATAACATTAAATTCAAATTATTGGTATGTTTTTTTTGGAATATACTCTGAAGATTTTAAAAATCACTTCGAATCCTTCAAGCCAATATATTTTAGAATACATGCCCTCATAACACAAAAGACATTTACATATTATAACTGTACAAAATCTGCAAAGATGTTTGTGTGACTTATCCATGAACTGGATGACGCCCGCAACTCCGCTGCGCCAAAATTTATCATGCGTTTATCGCGCTTAAAACGTACATTTTTCCGGGATAAATAAAAAGTGTGTCAGCTCCGACGCACGACTGGAGTTTACTCCTTAAGTACAAGTATAGCAATATAAATACATCGACACTGATAGAAACAAACAAGCCCAATAATATATAGTATATAGGTATAGTCGCCTATACAGCATACCATATGTACGTCTTAATCATAAAGTTAATATACCTATCGGAATATAATATTATATAATAATATATATAAAAAAAATTATAATAATATAATTATATAATAATATAATATAATATTCCGATAGGTATATTACCTTTATGGTCTTAATACACTCACAGCCAAATTAGAAAGTTGCGCACTAAAGGTGCGCACCAAAAACGTGACACGATTTTTCGTTACTTGTTAGTAGGTTTTACCCCTCGGAGTTTTCTCATACCGGGCGCCTTATATATGAAAATCGATTCTTAAGGAGTAAACTCCAAAAGTATCCTATGTCCTTTCCCGGGACTCACAGTATCTTCAAACCAAATTTAAGCAAAGTCGGCTCAGTGGTTTGGCCGTGAGGAGGTAATGGACAGACACAATTTCGCATTAATAATGGATGTGCCAGACTAAGATATATTATAAGCTGACCGTGATCACTGTATAAATAAGGGAAATAGTAATCACAGTCTCATTACACTGTATGTAAGACATAAATAAGTGTATTTGCCTACTTAGCAGCTATTTTTCCATAAAATAGCTGCAACATTCAGCAATTGTCGATCAGCGGAACAATAAGCACTCACGTACTCATTACCGAGTGGGACTGTGAGTGACGCATTCGCTCCACCGCCCGGGATTTGATAGAGTGATTGCTAGTTTTATGAATAGATTGCTAGTTTGGAAATAACGTACATTTTTGGAATAAAAAGGATCATAATGTGTCCTTTCTGGGGCCTAGATAATTTTCATACTATTATCCATTGAGCGAACCATGTGTGAACCACGTTGGATGCGAGTAGCAGGAGATCGGCCATCTTGGCGTTCATTGAGAGAGGCCTATGTCCAGCAGTGGACGAATATAGGCTGATATGATGATGATGATCCATTGAGCGGTTCAAGTGAGAAGGGGTCTCAAACTCAAAGTTGAGATCGAATAGCTTGGTGCCAAGACACGAATTTTGCTATTTGGTCTTTATGTGATTGCCACAACGCGTCGTGCGCGTTTTCATTAGAGCCATAACACGAATTCTCGATGTTGATATTTTACTGTGACCACAACGCGTTGTGTACTATTTTTCCGCTCACTGAGCGTTTTCGATCTTTGAACGTAGCCTATATACAATTATACATATAACATATACTATTATATGAATTATGTAGTTATTTTGGGATATGGTCAACTGAAAGGGTATATTTTTCATGATAATCCAAGATTTATTAAATGAATTTATTTGGAAAAGCTATTTTTTAACAGACTTTCCAAACTAAATAATTACTGAGACCTATCAAAATCATTTTAATCGAAATATTATTTGTATTTACTTTGATAAATAAAACAGTTATACATCAAAGGAGAAACTGAGAAGACTATAAACAACTTTTTCAATCAAATACTAACATTGACTGTCTAAAGATATAAGCAACAAGTTCGCGATTCTCGGTCCTCTGGGACGAATAGACAGTAATTTAGTAAAGGGCACTTTACTAAATGACACCCTCCCTGACTGTTCACTTGAGACGTATGTCCAAATGATTTGTTTTGGCACCCAAGAATATTTTGAAAATATTGTTATAAGCTAAGCTATGTCCACATTATGCGCTTTTGTCTTCAATTTTCGTCATCTTCTTTCATTCAACTTTCGTTTTGGCGCATCCAATAATTGAATACGTCAAAGAACGCAACGCCAACTGTCATTTTTAATAACAAAGCGAAAGTTTTGGACGGTCAGATGGCATGCGTCGCGGGCATGCCTCACGTCCACTGATGACTGCGCTATAACGCATGCCCTTGACGAACAGAAAAAGGCACAGTGTGGACAAAGCTATAACAATAATATGACTCATGCGTTAAAATAAAACCCTTATAATTTATGAAATCCATCATCAAATCAATCAGACTTCTGATATTGGACACGGTGTAATTTTTTTCTAATCTTATGACGAAAATTTTAAATTGATAGGCTAAGCCTCAAAACAAGAGGAAATGCTTACTTGTATCGAATAGGTTTCAAAATCACCTGATGGAATTTGGTAGAGATATAGAGAAAATTCTAGGATGGAGGATACTTTCTGTAACAGGAAAATGTCTGCGGAAAACATCTGGTATTTTAATCACTAGATGATGCCTGCAACTCTGTTGCGTAAAAATTCGTTTATCGCGCAGGACTGTACATTTGTACGGGATAAAAAGTATCATGTATCCTTTCCTGGGACTCAAAGTATCCTTATGCCAAATTTCAGCAAAATCAGTTCAGTGGTTTAGGCGTGAAGAGGTAAGAGACAGACAGACAGACAGACACACTTTCGTATTTATAATATCAGTATGGATATTAGAACGTTTCTCTTTATTTTAGATCAAATTTTTAATTATTAAAAACTATGCAAATGTTGACGTACAATATCGCAAAAGCGCCATCTCTTAAAGTTTCACCGAACTAATTTACATCTCGCATCACTTGTAACTGGAGTCTCCACTTCGTGAACCCACGTTTTGGTACACAATATATCTGCACGACAAAAATTGCCCCAATTTTATCGTTAACATAGTATTAAGACGACGTATTATTAAATTATAATGAAATACCTAATTATTATACTCATATTTTTCAACACCTAACCTGTTTCAGAGAAACAGTAATTTAGTAAGAGTAGTTCTAAATATTAACCTACTACTTATAATACTATTTACGCATTATTATTTAGTAAATTTTTACTTTGTCGCCACATTCGCGATTGTGGTTTTCATCAGTGTCTTTGATTTCTAATCGTTTACTTTCGAATGATAAAAAAAAAATTAATTAAAAATCAAAAAACCCGACTGCAAAAAATGTTAACTAAAAAGAACGAAACAAGACCTAATTCTGCCGGAGGCATCGAATCCATGTTTTAATTGATACGACTCTTGCTTACGAGTTTCATGCCAGGATAAATAGAAGGTTACATAGAAAAATGTACTAAGAAGAAAGTGGATAATAAAATGCAGTCGGAGGCATGTCGCACCAAGTTTAACATTAATTCATAAATCATAAAATATTATGCCTCCGACTGCATTTTACTATCTAGTTTCTTCTTCTACATTTTTCTATGTAACCTTCTATTTATCCTGGCATGAAACTCGTAAGCAAGAGTCGTATCAATTTAAACATGGATTCGATGCCTCCGGCAGAATTAGGTCTTGTTTCGTTCTTTTTAGTTAACATTTTTTGCAGTCGGGTTTTTTGATTTTTAACCCGGCGACAATGACGCCGGGTCATATTGACCCGAGCCATGTTTAATTAGATATATTTTGTCTTTGCGCCAATCGAATGTTTTCCAATCTTCGTATAGCTGGAGATACAACTCCTTTCCATCCGCCTAGCTGTTGTGGCTTGAGCCATACCTAGTGTGCAGCAAGATACTTGCGCGTCAAGTTAAAACGGGTCATTATGACCCGGCGTCATCGTCGGTGTAGTATTTTCGTGACTAACTTTTATTAGTATTAAAATATTGTTTTGCCTTATTTTTTACGTTTTAAAGGAGAATATAATTGATAAATAGCCCAGAAAGGATTTAAGAGTTCTTACAAGAGTTAGACTTTGACGATGACGTGTCTCAGGCTGCTTTGGGTATTGAACTTGTGGACCACGTATCTAGGTAAAAGTGAAAAAAATCCTGGAACTTGCAAAAGATGTGAAGTCTGTTCATCTAAAAAAGATAAAAAAGCACTTCACACATGAACAGCATGTCCAATTTTTATATGCTAGGGCATGATTACATATTGTGATAACTTTAGTAGTTCTATAACTCTGAACGAGGAAGAAGAAGACTGATTTCTTTTTATTTTCATGTAAGTAAGTTATAACAACCTCTCTTTAAATTCATCAGTTTTTTTTTCCTTTATAGGTAAGAAAATTCTGCGAAAATATAAAATTAACGTACACGTTAAGTTTTCAAGGTTGATTTTTCATCTGCCGTGAAGAAAGCCAATAACAAAAATATTTATTATATAACACAGGTTTTTTTTATGCATAGTTAAAGTCCCCTTTTTAAATAAATAATAAATAAAATTGTGGTAGCTTACTTAGTTTCATTAAAATGTATCTACAAAGTTCGGGTCAAAATGACCCGACGTCATAGTCCATGTAATTATTTTCACGTCATTGACGCCGAGTTAATTAATTTATTTTATTTGCGCCTTTTTGTTGTAGTCATCTAACCATTTCGACGATCAATCTAATAAAAAATTGAAAAACTACCGTGCTGATATAACCATATATCGTAGGTACACTTAGAAAAGTGTACCTATAATACGTTATAATAGGTCTGTACATAGGTTTGGTACTGTTTCAATGTATGTCTCTTGTTTTAAGTACCAAATCATTGTTTTTTTTAATAGTTTTTCATTGAATTTTCATATTGTTTCAGTAATGTCAGTTAATTTTTAATTAATATTGGATTTATCCATGCAGGCGGATTTTGGTTTTTTCTTATTTTATTACTAGCGGTCGGCCGCGGCTCCGCCAACGTGGATGTCGGTGAGCTCTGCAAAAAGCATACCCAGGAAAGACTCGGTCAGCAAAATGATTCCCAGGTCAATTCACAGACTCCGACACTAACATCGACGACGCAGTCATTATACGCAGGCTGCACCCTGCACAGATTGTCTTCCTCCCGCACGCGCACCCGCCTTGTGACGCCAACTATCGTAATATTTTAATTTCGCCATAATTTCAAAACCAAATGTCCTATTTTATTCATTCAAAGACCAAATATTATCTACATAAACTGTGCTCAGTAATGGAATATTTTTTTTGACAAGGATTAAAAGAATAAGTAAAATAAACGCGTTTAAATGTAGTCCAAAAAAACTTCAAGATTTTTAAATAAAAAAAATGGTTACTGTGCCTCACTCGACATAGATAGTGTGTCGCGGACTTTTTTGTAGATATTTGTAAGTTCTACAATTACTTAGAATTTTATGGTTCTATCTTTTATAGTTTAGGCAGCGTACGTAAAATAAGTAACTTTTCTGGTTGATTTTTTACACCTTGCGTCCGAAGAACCCAAATATCTTACGGAACCTTATTTTTTCCAAAATAAAATTCAGCCTTTGTTCAGCAAAAATAATGTAGAATTCCAATGGTAAAAGAATTTTTCAAATCAGTCCAGTAGTTTCCGAGCCCAACAAACAAAAAATCAAATCTTTCCTCTTTGTACTATTAGTGTAGATTTATCGTTCGATTTAATATTAAAACTGCAAGTTATATACATATTTAGAATCAGTGTTTAAAATTCTTTATTTTGATACCCAACTCGATATGCTTGGTAGATTTTTATTTTTGTTTACCTCACGATATGGCGTCAAACATCCGCTATTTTGGTTTTTTCTTATTGTCACCTATCTAAGAACACTCGGACTATTAAGACAAATCTAACGATACCTCAAATGTGAAAATCCATTTAGCCGTTCTGAAGATACGAGGTAATAAAGAATATTACATACCTAGAAGATACGCGCTAAACACATAACCCTCCTGGCAGTCGGGTAATAGAAGATACGCGCTAAACACATAACCCTCCTGGCAGTCGGGTAAAAACAAGATATAAATTAGTAAGATAATCCGGAAACAGTATAAAATTACACGAAAAGAGTATGAAATATTAAGTTTTAAATTCCTCTTGACTGTAAGAGGGCCTTAATTCCGTCGACAATTACTGCAGTCACAAGGGCGCCTAAAGAGCGACTTACTTGAATTTAATAGTCATAAGTTATAAGCAGAAGCGTATATTTTGGCAAAAATAATAAAATATGTACCAATTTTTCCTAAAAATTCAAATATAAAAATATTAAGCAACTAAACCGTAATTGATTAAAGCTGCAAAGGAAAAATGGAAATACATTTTTTGCTGTTCTCATCTTATATACAAAATTCTCGTGTCACAATGTTAGTCTCCGTACTCCTCCGAAACGACTTTACTGAGTTTTACCAAATTTTACATGCATATTCAGTAGGTCTGAGAATCGGCTACTGGGTACTTTATATATTGATAAGTGCATTTGTTGAATAAATAATAGTAAATTATTACAACTCGAGACTGACAGCGACTTTTGTTTGTGCGACGGGATAGCGATAGACGTTGCCATGGTGACATACTTATTTAGTCACTTGAATAAAATAATATGGGCGAAAATCGAAATACTTTATATGGCAAAACAACGTTTGCCGGGACAGCTAGTAAATCTATAAAAATGTATTTTTCGCTCACTAAAACCCGAGAACGGCTGATCCGATGTTGCTAATTTTAGTCTTGAAATAATCGTGGAAGTACAGAGAAGATTTATAATATTGATACGAATTTCACTGGGTCATCTATTTTAATATTATTTATTAAGTAATAATTGTATAGCTTTTGTCGCGGGCTTTGAGCGCGGTGACCGAATCAAGAAATTCCATAACGAAAAAACCTAACAACCCCGGCCACTCCAACCGGCACAGCGGTGCGCCGTTGCCAGACTTCAGCATGGTGTTTGTGTGCGTGCGACTAGACGTATGCGAATTGCATAAGTTGATGAAAACTGCTATGCAATAGCTTTACCGCGACAGTCCCCGAGTGCCACACATATTTTTTTTATGAAATAAGGGGGCAAACGAGCAAACGGGTCACCTGAAGGAAAGCAACTTCCGTCGCCCATGGACACTCGCAGCATCAGAAGAGCTGCAGGTGCGTTGCCGGCCTTTTAAGAGGGTATAGGGTAATAGGGGAGGGTAGGGATGGGAAGGGAAGGGGAGGGAATAGGGTAGGGGATTGGACCTCCGGTAAACTCACTCACTCGGCGAAACACAGCGCAAGCGCTGTTTCACGCCGGTTTTCTGTGAGAACGTGGTATTTCTCCGGTCGAGCCGGCCCATTCGTGCCGAAGCATGGCTCTCCTACGTATAAACAATATTAACCTGCTAAGTTGGACCATACATAACTAGTAACTACGTTAACTAACTCAATTAGTTGCACTCTTTACTTAGTTTGCATCCAAACTCGAATCTGTTCCTGGAACCTCCTATATGACGATGTTTTTAATTACTTTGTTGCTTAGGAATTCACAATATTAAGCAAACTTTACTAGGAAATGATATTCTGACAACGGAATTTAATTAACTAAAGTCACACTAATAATATAACTAGTACAATGTGTTTACCAGTATTGTTTACTAGCTGTGCCCCGTATCAATAGTAGATGATTTTTCGCAAATTCATTGTCATTGATTTTCCTATAGTAATAAGACATTATGACAATATGTACCCTATCTGTTAATTCAGGATGTCATCTAACTCCATGTCAAATTTTAGCAAAATCGCTTTAGCCATTTAAGCGTGAAGAAGTAACAAACGTACACACTCACAAACCGACGTGTTTCTAATATTATTATGTTAAAATATAATAATTATTGGTATGTTTCAGGTTGCTATACAGATTTAAATAAATTCTCTTTGGCACTGTGGTGTGAAAAGATAAGTAGTCGTTAAAAGATAAACAACGTAATACCTACTCTGTAGCGTGCATTAAATTAAAGCATAGTACTTTGACTTCGGTGGTACCTAATGTTAGAATATAATCTGTTGTAGATTCACTTTTGGAAAGGAAATCGCGTTTTAATAATTTAAATTTTAAATTAACTTTTTTAGGTATTATAATAATTATAGCATAGTTCATTTTTAGGGTTCCGTACCCAAAGGGTAAAAACGGGACCCTATTACTGAGACTTCGATGTCTGTCCGTCTGTCCGTCTGTCTGTCCGTCTGTCTCCAGGCTGTAACTCAAGAACGGTAATAGCTAGAGAGTTGAAATTTTCACAGATTATGTATTTCTGTTGCCGCTATAACAACAAATACTAAAAACAAAATAAATTAAATATTTAAGGGGGGCTCCCATACAACAAACGTAATTTTTCAAACATTTTTTGCTCGGTATCAACGATGACAACAAGTAGGCACTTGGAATTTTCACAAAAGCCTTAATTATATGTGTACTTTAATAATTAAAAATAATATTTAAATAAAATAATAATTTAAGGAGGGTTCCCATACAAAAAACGCAATTTTTGGCCTATTTTTGCTCTATAACGGTACGGAACCCTTCGTGCGCGAGTCCGACTCGCACTTGGCCGATTATTCTTATTACATCATGGTTCGTATTTAACACTAGTTATATGGGAGATCGCAGACGGCACACTTTTTGTGTGATCGACACATACATTCGACGGCACATACATTCTGCATAGCCGCGCCATGCAGAATGTATGTGCGCCGCAGACTCGATCACACAAAAAGTGTGCCGTCTGCGATCTCCCTTATAATATATTTAATTTTTGAATATTAAATAACGATGTTTAATATAATCGTAATCCTAAATAGCTATCATAACAACGACTGTTATGGCAAACATTTCTATGGCCCCAACGAATGAACATGCAATCGAAAAAAAGACAACTTTTCAGGAAGGCAAAAAAACGTTTGGAACCACATAACTTTGACTACATAATAAATAGACAAACATAATGTATAATCAAATTGAAGGTAAAAAAAATATCTTTTAGCTCATATATTTATTAAAATTAAAATGTTAACGGTTTACTACATATTTAAGAAAAACCATATTAAATTATTATTCTAGTGAATAGTATGAGGCTTGTTATCACTATTGTATCAATGCACGTTTATTCGTGTCATAAATGAAGTTTTAACAAGTGCAGTCAAATGTTGCATGGTTATTCCACGTATATTTTTTTTCCCCTGAGCCATGCTTTGGTCATTTACACGCTTATTCTTGTATATTTTGTTGCTTTTTCGTGTTTGTAAAGATAAAAGCCCGTATATTAATGTTAAGAAGTTGATTCATTATTTATGTAATACGACCTTATTAGTGCATGGTATAGAATGTAAATCTATACTAATATTATAAAGTGGAAGAGTTTGTTTGTTTTAAACGCGCCATTCTCAGGAACTACTGGTCCGATTTGAAAAATTTCTTCGTTGTTAGATGGCTCATTTATCAAGGAAGTCTTTATACTATAAATTATTACTCTAAGACGAATAGAAGTGAAGAAACATAGGAAAATGTAGAAAAAACCGGGAAAATTATTTTAAGGCGTTTATCTCGCGAACTACAAGATGAATTTTTAAATTATTTGGCATAGATGTAGTGTAGACCATGACGTGAAAGAAAATAGGCTATTTTTTGCGAGAAAATGTACGGTTTCCGTAAAATTTCTCATTTATGCGGGCGAGGCCGCGCGGAACGTCTAGCTAGCTAATATTTTTTTGTTGACGGTTCAGTGAAAAAATATTGTTGACCTATTATTGTTGTCGATAAATATTGACCTCCTTCGTGTCTATGCGTGGACACATACATATAAAATGGAGTACAACCTTGCCTATAGATACTTCAAGAGAGAGATCAATCAGGCAAAGAAACAGCTCGTCAATAGTATTGGTGAGAGACTCGAGTGCCTTCCTTTGGGAACCCGTGAATTCTGGTCTCTGGCCTAAGCTTTTGAAGGATATTTCTGAAAGCCATCCTACCATCCCTACAAGTAGGAATTGGATCGTTGGCTCACGACGCAAAATACAAAGACGATCTTCTGGGTAAGCTATTTGCGTCAATCCTTGGTAACCTTGTGATAAAAAACCACCGACCATACCACGATTCAGGGGCACAATGTTGGATATGAGGTTACATCAGCGCTCAGTGTGAATAGCCCTGCGTGCCCTTGATATCCAAAAGTCAAGTGGGCCTGACGGAATCCCTCCTATTGTGTTGAAAAAGTGTGCTTTAGAGTTGGCTCCGGTCTTAACGCGTCGTTTTCGGTTCTCCTACTCTTCTGGCATTGTCCCGGCTTCTTAGAAGACAGCCTTATTGTACCCGATCCCCAAAAAAGGTGACCGCTCAAATCCTTCCAACTACAGATCAATTGCTAAAACCTCCGTCCTTTCGAAGATAATGGAATTCATTATCAGCTCTTTCGATACTTGGGCAGCCAGACATTTACTAAACGACAGACACGACAAACAGTACGGGTTCCGAAAGGGTCGTTTGGCTGGTTATCTCTTGGCGTACCAAACTCATCGTTAAGCTTAGGTGATTGTGTGGAGAGGAGAGGCATTGGCTGTTGGTTTGGACATTGCGAAGGCCTTTGATCGGGTTTGGATCAAAGCGCTGCTATCAAAGCTTCCATCATGATAATACGAGCTTCCCGAGAATGTATGCAAATAGGTCACAAGTTTTTTTGGCAGATCAATGACATGTTACAGACCAACGGCATTTATTGCTATACAGATGATAGTACAGGTGATGCCTTATCTACCAGCTTCCACTATATTTCTCGGCTAAATGTCATTGACAGTCGAAACGAATTTATGTTTTAAATAGAGAATTCACAAGAGAAAGTCTCTGAATGGGGTAGACGATACTTAGTCCAATTCAACCCCACCAAGTCTGTGCGTTCACAACTAAAAAGTCACCAATGGTCGTATATCCTCGTTTTCAGAGCACCTCTTTAACAATCCCCTCTCAGCATTGAAATACTTGGCGTAACCATATCGAGCGAAGTCGAGTTCCGATGTCATCTAGAGGGTGATGCCAAGTTAGCCTCGTAAAACTTGGTGTTCTTAACAGGACAAGAGAGTATTTCAGTCTGGACCAATGCCAGACTGAAACCAATGACCAATAACCAGCAACTCTACAAGATGCAGGTTCGGCCTCATTTGGAATACTGTTCTCATCTCTGGGCAGGGACCCCAAAATACGAAGGGCCGCTCGAATTGTTAACTGCTATAAAGTTTCAAACAGGCTGAACCCCTTGGAATTACGCCGAGATGTAAATAGCTTCACTCTCAATCGGTTGTATTACGGGGAGTACTCCGAGGAATTGTTCGGAATCATACCTACTGCAACTTTTCGCCATCGTTCCACCTGAAAAATATACCATCCTCATAACCTTGATGAGTGGCAGTCTTCCACCGTGCTTTTTTCACGTAAATTTCTGCCGCGCACTGCTAAATTTGGAATGAACTGTCACCAGCAGTATTTCTGGACCTATACGACCTGCAAACCTTCAAGAAGAGAACGTATTCCCTCTTAAAAAGACTGGCAACTCACCAGCAGCTCTTCTGATAAACTTTCCAATAGCTATTCGAATAACCTTTAAGAAAACAGAAAGGACAAGAGAAATTAGTAAAAGATAATAGAATACCTGTGATTATTATATTCAAAATTTCGCCATCTGCAATGAGGCATTACTCATAGAAGTCGCTTGCATTTTTACACGAACAATCGTGCAAGAGTTATAACCCAACGGAAAGGATAGACACGTACGCCAGATTGTTTTAACACGTTTATTCTGGTGAACTCAAATAATCAAATGATCTGCAATAAGCGCATGTTTTATTATTAATGTGATATATGTTATTATTTTTTCCGTACAATAAAGGTCTACATTGCTATAAAATCGTTATTTTAAGTCAAAAAAATTCAAAAAATTTACATAGATGTATCATAGGCCATGCAAACGAAAAATCAAAAAAAAATTTTTTTGGGTAAGAGCTCTTGCACGTTTATTCGTTGGGGCCATCGATTTGAAAGCTGAACAAACAAGGTATAACCGCGTTTATTATATATATAATATTAGCCAGGATTAAAACACAGTGTTACCAACATTAAAGTATCATCTGACGGGCGTTGAACAATTGAAACGAGGCTAGTTCAGGAATTAAACACACATTATGTTAATGTTTTGCCGCGGGCGTGCCCGCGCTTTTTGATTTATTTCTTTCCGTATTCAAACTGACATGTTTTTAGGGTTTTATTCCCCTTTGAAAGCTTTATGTCTAGTCCGAAAAATCTAGAAGTATTATTGTGATTATTTATGTACAGAAGCTTAAAGGAAAACCATGGCTTATACCTTAATTGATTTAGAGGTTTAGTGGTATAACTTGTATGTAACGCACCTAGTGCGCACATAAAAAACCTAATCTAAGAAACGTGAAATTCATGACTAAAACATACAAGAAACTGCCTATAATTTCCTTTTAACTACTTAACAACCAACAACCTATAGGTAGTCATAATCTTTTGATTATTTAAGTTGAATAATAACAAAATATGTACCCAGACTTAGTGCGGAGTACATAGCAGGCGTTGGTACATATTTTATGCACACACCAGATACCACACACAAGACGCACATTATGCAGATTTCCCATATGGGCAGGGGGAGATAGTAAACTTCTTTATGGTGCTATCTTGACATATTATTTCCATACATTTTGAACCTTTCATAGCAGCCATTATTCCATGAATATCTCTATAACAATATACACAGTGTTACAAAACTAAGTGAGTAATACTTTAGGGAGTGTATTGGGCCCCTATATAGAGCTGACTGTAAAAGTAGCAGCAATGAAAGAACAATTTTTTGTGATTATCAGTGTTATATAGGCAAGCGCGAGAAAAAAAAGTTACTCTTTCAGTGCTGCTACTTTCACAGCGAACTCTATATAGGGGACAAATACATACCCTAAACTATTATCACTATGTTTTGTTACACCCTGTATAGAAGATTCCAGACGATTTTTTACACCTTACTGTTTTTGGAACGCGTCGAATAATTAATTTCCATCTTGATATTTTACAGATTTTAAGCTCTACTTCGCACGAATTGGTACTTATATTGAAATAAAATCTCATCCGTCCATACATTTTTGATTGGCATTAAAATAAATATAAATGAACGAATTATGGGAAGAATAAATATTCTAAAGGCATAGCGGAGCCTTTTTCTGCTGCTTTTAAAATTTTCGGCTGAAGTGTCAGAGATTTGCATCAGAAAGAGCCCGCTGTTTATCCGTCTGTCTGCCCACCATCTTGTTATTCCATTTTTAAACAGCTTACCGCCATTTTGTCGCTTTTATAATTGATATTTTATGCGATGTACGTTTTTAGAAAAAAGTTGTACATTATTTTATTCTGTGAAATATGATCAAAGGTTGTATGTCTTGACAATACAATATACATATAAGTTTCTCCATCGCTCAATCATTCACTATTTTATTACGCTCCCAAAAGTGAATTTCGTCAACTATAATTTTATCAAAAGTTTACGACTGCGAAACGCTTTTCTTTATTGTGAAGACTGTAATAAGTCGTGAACTGGGTCGACCGCATAATAACTGCGAACTCACGAAATAAAAGATCTAAGTGGCCAAATGAGCTAGAGGAATTAAAGTTTTATTTCACTTTTTATGGAAATGTAAATGGATGTGGTGTTTCATATTTAATATTACACTTTTGTTCGCTATAATTCAGTTTCCCAGCGCCAACGTTTGTGAAAATGTTTACGTAACTGAAGTAACACTCTTTCTCGCACTTAAACGACAGTTTTATTTTTTGTAGTCGAATTTAATAATTCCTTTAAAAGAATATGTTTAAAGAACATTTTAATATAATGCACATAATACTATTTTTAATGGCAAAATAAAACAGAATCAAAAACTTGACAGGTACCTACTAGCAAAAATAACTTTTTTAGAAGTAAATAGTGTACCATGAAACTTCAAACCATAGAAAAATGTGGAAAAATAATCTAAAATCTTAAACTCTTCTACAGCTTTAAACGGTTCAGCTTAGAAAGCTTTAAAAATGTTCCGCTGAATTAAGTTTAGAACTGCGCCTTTGAGCGGTCCTTCACTAGTTTCTTATGTAAAATTAAGGCTTTTCAGGTGAAAATTGCAGGGTACCGCGGCCCGACCGGATAGCGACTGAAATTTAATCACGGGTAATGGGAAAGCTTTTGACGTGCACGCGGTCCTGTCGTGTCGTCGCCGTCCGCTTTAGAGCGTACGACTTTTCTTGTTAAAAAAGACATTTTTTATATTCAGAGCATGAAAAGAACACGATTAAGGATAATTTAATATATGTCATATTATAATTAAAAGAATAATAATTAAAATACAAAAAAAAAACTTGGAATGCTAGTTCTAATTAGTTTCATAAATTTTAAAATACATACTTAAATTTTTACTCTCATAATATTTTAGATTTGTGTGGCGTGCATCTTTAGTTTTATTTCTTGCAAGTTAATTATTGAATATTCCTTATTTTCATAAAAAAGTAAGACACGTGAAATAAAAATCAAAATATTTTTAATAATAGTACTTAATATAATATTTTATAATTATTTTAAAATACTATCTCAATGTTTGTAATATTTTTATAGAAAAGCAGTTTGGAATATTAATTGACTTCTTGAGTGTTTATTTGGTTAAAATATCAAAAAAATAAAATTATCACTTACAGTTATCACTTAATACAGTTATTAGATACTTAGGCATGTATTTTCAGATATTATAAGGCCTGTTGGCGCTTGCTTAATGGATATTTAATATTGTGTTTTATCTCTGTAATTCTTGGTATTTACGAATACGACTTTAACATTGAATTAATAATATTATAAAAATTATCATTCATATATAAGTACTTACCTAACAAAAACACGTATTATAATTTGCACGACTGGGCTAAGTAATAAAGTTATCATTTAATGTTAGACAAAAGGTAGATTTACTTCTAACACTGAGTACGTAATAGGGTAAATGACTAGTGATTGGAGAGTACCTGCAGTCATTGGACAAAGCACAAAAATACAATATTTATTATTGTTGCTTTAAAACCTGTTTTTAAAGTACTAGAACGCCTGAAAAACAGGTAGTTTTTAAAGCAACCTTATAAATATTATAGTTTTTGTGCTCTGTCCCATGACTAGTACTGTCCAATAAGTAGTCATTAAACACTAACATAAATATAAATATAAACGTTTTTTTTCTTTGTTAAAAAAACATGAAAATCGTATCGGATCCGTCGAGTTTAAATTTAACACAATTTAAAGTTTCCAGTGTCGAAAATAATAACGTCTCTTCGGTCGGGGCATAAACGAAATTGATTTAAATTCTGACCGTGCTTCTATTAATGTAGTATGATTGTAGATGTAATTAAAGCCTTCGGATAATTACACAATTTGTATTACAAAACGGTCCAAACAAGTTAGGGTAAGTACATATTGCAATGTGACAAGGCGATGCCATGCATTTTTAAACGAATAATTCAAAATTAGAATATGTAGCCCAATACCGCAAGTAACATACCTAGTAAGTATATTTTAATGTGTAACTTTTTTGTGTAATAAAGAAATTTGAGTGTTGAGTGGCTATTTAAAATGTATCACAACTCATCGCCTTGTCACGTTGCCATATAAACTGGTCATTGTCAAAATGCATTCTCTAGTTTCGATAGCAAAGTTGGGGTCAATTCAGACCGCAACGCGACGCGTAGATGCATTTCTGAATTTGTATGGATTTGATAGATTTGCAAGACGTCTCACGCAATTGAAATCCATACTAAAATTAGATATGCATTAACGCGTCGCGTTGCGGTCTGTATTGACCCTTAGGTGTCGAATCCCATACATTTTTGACAACTAACTGTGCTATGAATTATGATCGAAACTAGCAAATGCATTAGTGTCCGACCGAATGTTCGGTTTCGGTTTCGTTTTCGGTTGAGTTTCGGTAAAAACACGAGTTTCGGTTTAGTTTCGTTTTCGGCGGCAAACTTGCCGAAATTACGACCGAAACCGAATGTGCATTCGGGAGTTTCCGCGCTGTTATCGATCATGTTCGGCGCGTTGAATGAGTGAATGAATCCGATCAGTCATCAGAGCCAATGTCGTGATTCGCACGCTTGTTTGTTTGCTGTTCGTTTTGTTTTGTTGTGGTGGTGATTTTTCTAGTGACTTATTTTGAATTTAGTAAGTTTAATCTCGTTTTATGTCGTTATAACATAAGAGCAGGTAGTAAACATCAAAAATAACTGATAAAACTTAAAAGTATAATCAAGTTTAATCTAACCTATATTTTTTTGGTTCGCAAATGCTATACGTAAACCAACATTAGTTAGGTAGCTAGTAATGACTATAGTGCATTTCATGGTGATAATATTATGGATTCAGAGTTTCAAAGTTCATTTTAGTATTTATCACCAAGGTATCCAAGTGGCAAGTACAGTAGATACTTACTTACGTACTACCAATTTTGTTTTGAGAAATTATTAAGGTAAAAGACCCGACTATGGGACAGGTTATGTAGATGTCGTCGCCTATTGTTCTGCATTCTTGTGATTACGATCATAGTTTATACTTAATCTATAGTATTATATAATATAGTCGTGTAGCTTTTGTCTTTTTTCTTTTTTTTTACTTTTTTGACTGAAGGGTCATAAAAAGTGTCAAACTGAGTTTATAAGAAAGAAGTTTAAGTTTATTTGTTCTAAAGATAAAAGTGATTTATTTTTGTTTATTTTATTACTTAAATATTTAGTAACTACTTATACCTATTGTGATTGTGATATTAGTAACTACGTGATTTAAAGAGAAATCTATGTGATTTAAAGAGAAAACAATAAAGACTAACTGATTTTATAATAACGTTTTCTTTATTTTTCCCTCAAAATATGAGCCTTGCAAGGAAGTTTCGGTTTCGGTTTCGGTTTCGGCCGAAATAGACACTATTGCCAAAATTCGTTTTCGGTTTCGGTTATGGTCGTAAAACTAGTTTCGGTCAGACACTAAAATGCATTTTGACTAACGGCTTTGATTCTGGCGTTGTTTGAATTTCTATGCTTATGTGTATAAGTATAATATTTTATATTTTGCCCAGACTTTCAAGCTAAAATAAAATCAGTTCAGACAAAATTCAAATTAACGTAATCTATCATTTAAATTGATTCCAAATGATAACAATAAGGGCGTGGATTTAATAGGGAAACTTAATCATTGTAATAACGAAATTGAACATTAATGACAATTTAATTACAAAGCCCTTTTGATACTACGAGTTGAATCAGGAGTAGAAAATGACCCGTAGCTTAGTCGAACAATTTATTACAAATTAATACAGACGCTTCGAAGACTCGAGTTCAAAATTGAATAATTAACAATGAGTCAAACGTTGTACAAACTACAGCATATTGTCTTTATGCAACACCTATTCTGCATAAACCGTGCTTACTTAATTATGAACAAAAAGTTAAAAATTTTGTGTCACGTTATTTTCTTCGCGGCTTCCTCTGTTTTCTGCTACTGTTTGTTCCGCTATTTTTTTCTTCGCACTGACGCTATCGAGAGTGGTTACATGGAGTACATAAAGCAGTTTCAGCTTATTCTAACAGCTGAGGTTGTGTATATTAGTGTACTAAGTATGCTAAGAGTTAACACGTTCGACGCGCTTAAGAGGTTAGACGAAAAATGCTACGTTTACGGGGACAATTTAGAAATTGGAACCACTGTGCACGTTCTAGTTACTATTGTGTCCATTCTTTTGGATGTAATAGGAATGGTCCTATTGGGTCTACCTGGGAGTTGCATTTACGTTCTCTCGACGGCATTTGCGGCGCATGACTCCGAGTGTTTGCTTTATTCGATGCTCATTTCCATTTTGAACAAAAGGCTGGAGAGCCTCTCCACTATAAGCTTTCAGGGAAAGACGAGAGTTTATAAATACACGTTGCTGGCAGCGTCACATTTTAATGAAGAGTACAAGTTTAGGGTAAGTTTTTACCTTTAGAAGTTCTTATAAATTCAAGGTTACCTAACTAAATGACGAAGTTTTGAGTACTTCTTTTTCATTCATTACATAAGTACGAAATAAAAAATTTCAACATACGCTTATGTAATATTTTCAATGGATTAATATAAAACTTTGGGATGACAAGTAGGTAAGTACTCACCTAGCCGATGAGAGTGATGAAAAAATATTTCAACATTTACAATAAGTTTTTAAATAATAGGTTTTTTATCTCGGCCTTTCATCCTTTCAGATATCTGTAATGGTGTTCGTCACGATGGTGTCCTGTCTAATTTACTCCGGAGTAATCTTGATGTCCAATGGATTTGCGGTAATTCTCAGTTTATTTTTTTATTCTATGCTTATTGCATAAGGGACTTACTAACCCAAGACAAATAAATCAGGAGAAAAGTCTCTGTTTATCGATGCAATTGCATGAAAGTTGTATAAAAGTTGAGATGCAAGTTGGTTCAAATATTTTTTTCATATTAAATCTCTGTAGGGTATAACTAGACCAAACTGTATCGTGGTACGCAAGATAAAATATATATTATCACTATTATTGTAATATAGCCTGTGTTCATCAATTCTCCCCTTAATGATCATTGCCAGCTGTTATCTGTTACACAGACATAAAACACCTTAATATTTTATTGCCACATCGGGATATAGACTATAGTATTAATAGAAATTTCCTAAATAATAATATTACTTACAGCATATTTTTTTTTGGTTTGACTGTAGTTTATACAATATGTATAATGTATATGGTAGGTATAATACCTCTCTAGCTCTAGATTTCTAGAGTCTCTTTTCGCCTGTAATGTGACTGTGTGTAAAGTAACTCTGAAATCTGAATACACCTAGTTTGTAACTTACTAACACACTATTTGAGCGTGAATTCGTCCGTGTCATCACCTATCATCAAAATTCATTGGTTCCTCTATGTCTTATGCCTCATGGCCTTATGCCTTCGCCAAAAAAATATATCTATCACTTTTCTTTTACTTTAAACCAGTTGAGATTGAAACTCTTCAGCTTTAGTATTAAGGTGACGCAGCGTTAAAGTAAGAAACCGTGTTGGATATGTTTTAGATTGCTTGTTTTCTATGAGAGGCCGGCCCGGCCTCTCATAGAAAACAAGCAATGGAACAGCAAAAAATGAAAAGGGCGTAATGGCAAAATGGTTTTTGTCGCATAATTTAAAAACCATAAATACATTTCATATAAGCTATGCACAAATTAAAGTGCATGCTTGAACCAATTTATGTACAAATTTTGGAACCTTAAATCACTCTCCTCTGTTGGAAAAATAGGAATCCCTTTTTTTACAGAGGTCTTTTCGATTGATTATTCTGTGCTATAAAAGTTGTCCAATCGTGTTATGCTATGGGCAATTCAAAGACAAAGACATGATGAATACTGGCAATGAACTTCAATTTCTTAGCTTTAGTCATTGCTGAGAAAAATCGGCATCGCTACAGCCAAATTATCAAGGCGTCGCCTTAATATGAACCTCAATATTGCTCGGCAGTGCCGAGTCAGCACACTGTGACACTGCTATGGTTTATGGTACCATCGTGGTATAGTTTTTCCTTTAGTTTTTCATACACCATCTGACAGTTCCATTGAGAAATTGATATTGTCATTTTGACCAAAATGGTCTTTGAATTTAGCTGATTTGTTTGACCGCCTGAAAGTCAAATAAATCAACCGAAGGTCTGAAACTCTGAACTCCGATCCCTCAAATAAAGTCGAGGTGGAATTTCAGAGGTGCCAGCTCTGCGAGTCTTTTCAGCTAATGCTTTTCGTTTAATGGGACTAGACTATAGGGTCCCGTTTTTACCCTTTGTATAAGGAACCACAAAAAGGGGAAAATTACTATCCATCTTTATTATTATATTATGTTAGCGCGAACGTAGTCGCGGGCAACAGCTAGTAATAAATATTCGACAAGATACAAAGGATACTTACATTATTACAATCCGCCAAGAAAACAGCTGATCACTCTAAGAAGAAAATACACAGCTGATTAATTGAAGAACCTCTTACAACGAATAACTGACCGATGTGAGTTATTCATAACGTGACCATACGTCCCGCTTTGGGCGGGACAGTCCCGCTTTCAGGCAGTCTGTCCCGCTGTGCCCCGCGAGGCCGAAATTGCCCCGCTTTTGCAAACAGACCAAACGACAATAATTTAAATATTGAAAAGTATTTTTATGTTTGAAATTCCTGTGCAATGCCTGGAATTAACGCATACATACAACAAATGTGATTATTCTGCCATATTTTGCTCGACATCAATAACTAGACGTTCCGTGCGGCTTCGCCCGCGTAAATTAGGAATTTCACAGACCAATTAGCCCACAAAATAGCCTACAAACCTTCACGTGCTCTACTTTTTATCTGTGCCAAATAACATAGAAATTGCTCCAGTAGTTCGTGAGATAAGCCCTTACAAATAATGTTTCCCGTATTTTCCACATTTTCCTCCGTTTCTTCGCTTTATTAGTCTTGGCGTGCCGCGTAAAATATAACCTTTCTTCCTCGATTCCAGTAGTTAGGCGCGTAGGGGGAGGGGGGACAAATACAGAATCCCCCCGATTCTGTATTTGTCCCGCTCTGACAAAAAAAATGGTCACGTTAGTTATACATTCAAGCTAAACCACAGAATACATAATATTAGTTTAACAACAGATTCCTCACTCCCGAAACCCGTTTAAAGAAATAACGACGCAAGCTTCATATGATACTATAAAGTTGAAATTCCGACGCGCAATGCTAAATTGCCTACGGATAAATTTACCTACAAGTGCGCTCTCTTTCTATCGCATAACGCGTACCTTTTCTTAAGAAATCAAGGTTTTCGCCTTTTAGAAAACAAAATATTTTTTTTTATTACTATTGGCATAAATAGCAAACCTTTTTATAGTAATATTAAATTTCAGTGAAACAACCTATATTTTATAGTAGTTCTATATTGGATTATAATATTGCAGGAAACTTTTACAATTTAAACATAGTAACTTAATGTGTTTATTTCTGTGTAGTTTGTGTGTTTCTTTGTATGAAATTGGTTTATTTGCTATGCTAGTATAGTTTTTATCTACTATTTGTATTTAAATACCTTATTCAAATATAATAGGTACATAATATTTCATTGTATTTTTTAATTGTTCATTTTTATAAGATTTATAACAATTTTGTCACAGCGGTTAAATCAGTATCATATTGTATTAAATTCCTCTATGATCAGTATACAGTAGATACGCGACGAAAAATCTTGCGCGTGCGTCACCGCTCACTTGTGAGTCCCTTATGATTTGCCACCCGCGGGTGGTACTTACAGTTCGATGCCAAAACGCGCGAGTGGGACACACCTGAACAGCACATTTATAGCACAAAACCATAAAATTAACTTGTATCGAAAAATATTAAGTCTAAAAACACTTATTTTCAAATTATTAGAATCACGAATCACGGCCAGTTAGAAAACAAGAATATTACAACTACCCACTCATTACCTAACTGTCACTGTTTAGTGACAGCTCTAAAAGTAAACAGAAACTGACATTTGACATCAAGCTAGTCAACAAAGATAAATAAAAAGCGCCATCTATTAGAAATCTGATAAACTACTAAGCAATAAAGCTATAGAAAGCACACTTACTCCATCTACAAGAAACCGACGAAACTAATACGAAAGGTCACTTATCGGTATTGAACATTTCTACAATATCGTAATAAAGAGGGCGCTAGTAATACTGAAATGGCAAACGAGAATAATTTAAATTTGATGGATATGTTAAGTGCACTGAGATTACAGATAAAAGAAGTCCATGAGCAGATCTTAAAACAATCCGAAGAAAATATCACACAAAAATGTATGCAAAGATAGATGAAAAATTTAGCAAATACGAATCGGAAATAGAACAAATAAAGAGCTCCCAAATTGAACACGAAAAAAGGCTAGAACATTTAGATAAAATTATACTACAGCGCAACGTGATTTTCTTCGGTATTGCAGAAGAGGAAAAGAATTACCTGGAACTAGAAAATATGATTTTTAAAATTATAAGTCAAAAGATGAATATTGAATGCGACCGTAGAGACATAGAGTATGTCGGAAGATTCGGAAAGAAAAGTGAAAAACCGAGACCAATCAGAGTAACTTTAACTACATTTGGTATGAAATTAAATATCCTGCACAAAAAAACATCTTTGGAGAAGATGGGCTATATGGCTAAAAGAGGACTTCCCACCTCGGGTTCTGGAAAAAAGGAAAGCTTTGATCCCCCAACTCCAATAGTACAAAGAAAACGGTGTTGCGGCTGTCTACATCATCGTTTTCCGCTAGAATAAGACTTGAAATATTTTGTTTTAGAGAGCCTTCAACATAAAACTTTTGTTCACTTAGGTTTTTCAATAACGGTTTGCTATTTTTGTATGAAATTCTAGACTTTTTTGTTTTCTTTAGCAATAAGGTGCTTCTTACAAGTCGGTGGTCACTTGGAAAAGATAAGTTGCTTAGCACTTCAATATTTGAGAATTTGTTTTTCATATTTGGAAATATATATAATCTATCTGGCTTCTGTTTTACTCGGCGATATCCACGTCCAAATATTTTTAACCTTTTTTTTTTTGAATAAGCTATTAATTATTTAAAACATATTATTTTCCCAACAGAATTCTATTCGTTTTTCACCTCTTTTGTCCCTTTTTCCAAAGCAGCTTTTTCCGAGTATTTTATCTTCGCCTCTCATTTTTTGACCAACTCTAGCGTTAAAATCTCCCATGATTATAAGGTTTTTGTAGCAGTACTCAATATTTTCTTGTATTTGATTATAAAATTCAATTATTTTCGATTCTGTAGATTCTGTAGATCATAAAATGAAACAAACAATCGACCAGAGCTTAAGTCTATAAAATCGTGTAATAAAAGCACACACCAAAAAAGGAACTACACTATCTCAGATGAAATTAAAAACTTTATAAAAAGAAGAAATGAACTTATGAACAAAAAACATCTATCAACTACAGAAAAATTAGAGAAAAGTTATTTATATTTAAAATCATTGTTTGACAAAATAAAGAAGCGAAAATATATAGATCTGCCGCCTGCCGGCCTTGTAGAAGTACTTTCCTGATTGTCAGAATGAGTCGTGAAAAGATAATATGTTAACGGCAAAAGACAAAATTGTAATCATGAACAGTGTAATATGTTAGTTTGGATCAAGGATTATAACTTGCGGTGAGAGAGGCCTGAGCTGTTTCTACAAAGTAACTCAATGCGGTCCAACACTCTGATGCCTATCAATGACGCTGACTGGGAACCGTCCGGTCCGGAGAATTAGCACACGAGTTTGGGCCAACGACAGTATAATGCCCAAGTCTACGCCGCATGATGAAAGGTACAGAAGACAGTTACAAGGCTAAGAGAAATAATAAGGAGAAGCAGCGACGTCCAAATTTTACACCGGCTACATCATATTTATCCGAATTAGTATTTAGTTAATCTTATTCTTATTTATTTTCCTTTTTTTATTTTTACTTTGTCATTTATGTATAAAATAAAATATATTCTAAGGTTCTAGTCTAAGTTATATTTTAGTACAATGTCTATGGACATTAATAACAGCAGGCAGGGCATTGAATGCCCGCACTGCCCCTGTTCAAGTCACGTTTCAACGGCGTTCACGGGTTGAATATACATATCAGCCGCAAGCATAAAAACCTGCTCCCGCAACCTTCGTCTGATTTATTCTGTATCTCGACATCCCTCGGCAGCTCTGCTCAGCCCAACCAGGTCAGTAACGACCCCTACGATTTCGACAGGCTTTCCAAGTTCAAGCGCAGTGTTCGCGTACTGAAACACGTTCCCAAAGGAGCCAGGAGTCTCGCAGCTGGCAAACTCGCAGACCTCATCGATGCCTGTGTCGATAAAAACACTAAAGCTGCCTGGTATGATTTTTTAACATTTGCCTTTTCTGCACTGAGAGTACCTGATCAGACAAGCAAGTTAACCCATACAACGAAAGTGAAACATAACATCTACAGCTCCTGCCCCTTGCCTTGTGAGATCCTAACTCGGCAGCCCTTCAATCTATGTAAAAGGGTTGAAATGAAAGTACACGAAGGTGATTTAGCAGGTGCAGCACGTCTGCTCGTCTCGGACTGCAAAATCGCCCCCGCCGACACAAGCACCGTTGAGTCTCTGATCCAAAAACACCCTACACCCTCCCGCTCACTGTCCATACCCCCCCTGTCATCCGTAGAGCCCATATCCCCTCTAGTGCTGTCCCCATCGGACGTCGTTTCCGCTATACAAAGTTTTAGTAACTCATCTGCCTCCGGCCCCGACGGCATCCGCCCCCAACACCTTAAAGAATTATTATCGCCCTCCGCTGGCAGCAACGGCTCGCGTCTGCTAAAATCACTTGTAAATCTCTGCAATTTCCTACTACAAGGTGAATTAAGCCCTGATGTGGCTCCACACCTATATGGAGCGACACTCTGTGCCCTTTTAAAAAAAGACGGAGGCATACGGCCTATAGCCGTAGGTTCGACCTTTAGACGCCTCGTGGCAAAGTGCGCATGCCGAGCCGTCAGGGAACCTATGGCGTCACATCTGCAGCCCATCCAAATTGGCTTTGGAACTGCCCTCGGCTGCGAAGCTGCAATTCACGCGACGCGAGCCTTTGCTTTGAACCCCGCCAACAGCGACTGTGTCATCGTCAAGGTGGATATTAAAAATGCCTTCAACTCTGTTGAAAGGGATTCCATCTTAAACGAGGTTAAGGAACTAATTCCTTCTCTATATCCATTTCTTCACCAGTGCTACGCTTCGCCCAGTTGTTTAACGTATGACAGTCATAAAATTTTATCACAGGTAGGAGCGCAACAGGGTGATCCCCTGGGTCCGCTTATATTCAGCCTAGCCATTCACAAAAAAATATCATCGATTAAGTCTCCCCTGAATGTCTGGTATCTTGACGATGGCACAATTGGAGGAAGTCCAGAGGTAGTCGCAGAAGATATCCGAACTCTCACTAGTAGCCTTAAAGATTTGGGACTTGAAATTAACACCAACAAATGCGAATTATTCGCTTGCGGCGAGACAGACTTACCCATAACCACCATTTTCGATTCCCTGCTCCCCGGAATAAAAACCCTCAACAAATCGACATTCTCCCTACTAGGCGCGCCGATATTCCCAAATGGCATTCCGTCGGCCCTAGAAAATAAAAGTAAAACCCTAACGCAAGTCCGGGAGCTTCTCGGCAACTTATCCTCCCACGTCGCCTTAATACTTTACCGCTGTTGCTTTTCCCTACCAAAACTCACATATATTATTAGAACGGCTCCAACCTGGCAATTCCATATGGAGGTCTCCCAGATAGACGCTATCATACGATCCACGCTGGAGGATATACTTAATATTTCTCTCAATGATCTGCAATGGCAGCAAGCTACACTACCGGTAAAATACGGTGGTTTGGGTATCAGAAGTATGGGTTCTGTCGGTTTGCCGGCATTCCTCGCGTCGTCGAATGGGGTTGCTGATCTTGTCACTAGCATTTTAAAAGTCCAAGGTGCAAGATGCACCATCCCCTTTATGAACGACGCAGAAAATGCCTGGCACGAAAGTTATCCCGGCGTTAACCCCCCCGTTGATGTCATCTCCCAGCGTGCCTGGGACGAACTCTGCTCCAGATACACCTTAGTGCAAATGAGTACCAATTCATTTTCGGAAATAGCGCTGGCCCAAATTAAGGCAGCTAGCTGCCCGGAATCAGGCGCTTGGCTCCAGGCGTTACCATCACCACACCTCGGCACAATTCTTGATGATAACACCCTTCGAGTAGCAGTGGCACTGAGACTGGGTTGCGAAATGTGCGAGCCTCACCGCTGCCCCTGTGGTACTGAGGCTGACGCCTATGGTCACCACGGGCTCAACTGCCTTAAAGCAGCCGGACGTTTTGCTAGACATCATGCCCTCAATGACATTCTTCGTCGAGCTTTGGTGTCAGCAGACGTACCGTGTGTTCTCGAGCCCCCCGGTTTGAGTAGGAGCGACGGCAAACGCCCGGACGGCCTTACTTTGATACCATGGGAAAAAGGTCGTTGCCTCCTATGGGATGCCACGTGCGTGAGTACATACGCCGCTTCGCACATTTCCGGCACCGCTCGAACCGCGGGGTCTGCCGCCGAGTACGCAGCCAGGCAGAAACACACTAAGTATGCGGATCTGGAGCAGAAATACCTTTTCGTTCCTTTTGCCGTGGAAACCGGAGGTACCTGGTGTAACGAAGCGAAAGCTTTCGTTCGCCAGCTCGGACGTCGGTTGCGGGAATCGGGTAACGATCCCCGCTCCGGGGCGTACCTGGCCCAACACGTCTCCCTAGCCATTCAGCGCGGTAACGCGGCCAGTGTGATGGGGACGTTTGAGCATGGTACGCTGCGGGGTGGCCTTTTTGATTAAGATCTTTAGTTTTTCCTTTTTTTTATTCTAATTATTATCATTGTTAAATTATTTTTTATTTAAGTAAGTATATATTATGTACTTAGATTATTGCATTGGATTATTGTCATTGTAAATTTTATATTCTGAATATGTTAATATGCTTAATATTTAAAAAACATCCATAAGTTGATCAGAAAAGAATATCAAAACTACAGACTATCAAAAATAGAAAAACATCTTAAGAAGTCAGGGAGCGTAAAGAAGGGACCAAGAGAACTAACAACCACTAAAAAATTGATACCTTCCTTGAGAAATAGTACAAGCAATAGAGAAACAATATCGAGGTCAGGAATAATAGAAGCTGCCACAGAATTTTATAAAAATCTCTACGCCTACAAAGAACCGCCAAGCGCCATAACTGTGCCTCTACAAAAAAATGATACAACACTAAAAATATTTACAGTTCAAGAGATTGTAACTAAGATAAAGTCACTAAAAAAGGATAAAAGTAACGGCCCCGACAGTATATCAAATGAAGTAATTTTGGCAGGGAAGGCTTTATTAGCACAACCTTAGCCATACTGTTCAATAAAATCCTAGACGAAAAAAAAATCCCATTCAGTGGGGAAATTCAGACATAGTACTGCTCTACAAAAAAGGGAATCCTAATGATATCGGTAACTATCGACCAATCAGTTTGCAATCGAATCTCTACAAGTTATTTGCCTCTTGTCTCGAAGAACGCCTAGCTACCGAGGAGTACCAGCCAGTGGAACAAGCAGGATTCAGGAGCACATACTCAACTATAGACCATATCCATTCATTAGAATTGGTGATAGAGAAATATGTAGAGATGAATCACCCACCCTATTTAGCGTTCATCGATTATGCCAAGGCATTTGACTCTATTTCCCACAACAGTATGTGGGGAGCCTTGCAAGAATGTAGGGTACCATCAGAAACCATAGAGCTCATACAATACATATATAAGAAAAGCACAAGTAGAGTAATTCTTGACAAAAAAGGTAGCAAGATAGATATATGTAGAGGCGTTCGTCAAGGGGACCCGCTCTCCCCAAGAATTTTCATAACCGTGCTACAAGACATCATGAAGTCCTTAGAATGGGAAAATAAAGGCATAAACATTAATGGCAAATTCTTAAGCAACCTTAGATTTGCAGATGATATTGTGCTATTTGCTGAAATCCCGTCAAAATTAGAGTTAATGATAAACGAAATAAATTTTGTCAGCAACGAAATAGACCTAGCTCTTAACACAACAAAAACCAAAGTTATGACGAATAGCACTGAAATACCAATATGTATAAAAGATGTGGCTTTGGAATATGTCCAGGAGTACACATAATATCTAGGCAAATTAGTATCTTTTAAAAAATCAAGACATCATGATGAGTTGCTGAGACGCGTTAATATGGCGTGGAATAAATTTTGGAGTTTCAAAGAAATTCTCAAGTCGAACACATCAATGAAATTTTAAAAAATAATAATAAATACATGTGTACTTCCATCTCTCACATATTATACACCCCAAACATGGATATTCAATAAACTGACGAGAAACAAAGTAGCAACAACACAGAGAGCGATGGAAAGAAGCATTTTGATTTTAAGACTTAGGCACAAAAAAAGAAACGCATATATTAGGAAAGCAACAAAATTTATAGATGCTTTAGAACACAGCAAAAAACTAAAATGGAAATGGGCTGGTCATGTTGCACGTATGACAAATGACAGATGGGCCAAAAATATAACTTTGTGGAAAGGACCTGCGGGTAAAAGAAGTAGAGGCAGACCGTCAGAAAGATGGCTCGACGGAATTATAAAGTCAGCGGGAAAGGACTGGATAGATAAGGCAAATAACAGAATAGTTTGGAGAGATATGGAGGAGGCCTTTACTCTATAGAGGTCCTTGATATAGAGAACAACTTAAAAATAATAATTCATTAAAAAATAATGATAATTATGTAACAAAAGTAATAAAGAAATTAATTTAATTTATTGACATGCAATAAACTGCAAAAATTGTAACTTTATAAAACAAATGAATTGGAATATATTTTAGATTTGTATAGAATCGGTATTAGTTTTTGTTAAGTTTGATTATTATTATTATTACTATTTATTAATTGTTATGATTATTTAATATTGATTTTGTTTTTGAATTGAAAAATGTTTGTAATTATTATTTTTAACAAAAAAATAAAAACCGACTTCCAAGGTAAAAACAATAGTAATATGAACTAAAAAGTATTAAATAACTCTTACTCTTTAATAGTGCCTTTTTCAGAATTCGTCTAAATCTCAACTATTTCTGTACATACTACAGTCTTCATTATTTTGAAGTCGGTACCAGCTAATTTAATCATGAGTTCAGTAATGTCAGAATTTCTGAAACTTTTGGGACTGGTACCGACTTCAAAGTAATGAAGACTGTAGTATGTACAGAAATAGTTGAGATTTAGACGAATTCTGAAAAAGGCACTATTAAAGAGTAAGAGTTATTTAATACTTTTTAGTTCATATTACTATTGTTTTTACCTTGGAAGTCGGTTTACATTTTTTTGTTAAAAATAATAATTTCACTCTTTTTAGTGTTGTCTACAAAATAAGGCTTTATGCGTAAATAACCAATACGAATGTTAACTATTCACATTATGTTACTGTAAGCGAAATTGTGGTAAATGCTTGCAGTTATCTAAGCGATGCTGCAATTTCTAAACTTTTATCTTTAAAGGTTCAGGAGTTCTGTTCAGTGCCTTTGGACCAAGAGACACCTTTGTATGAAATTTCTCTTATTCGTAATATATGGTTAAATGGGGATTGTCCATTTTTTTTTTTAATTTTGCTCATTACAAAAACATTTCGAGGAATAAGGTCAGTGATCGTTTTTCTGTATATAAACGAAAAAAATACCCATTAGTTACTTATATTTTTGAACAAATATGTTTAACCTTAGTTTGACCTTCAATGGCGTTAAATTAGCAATAAATTCGACCAACATTACGTTTCGAACTTTTGGTAAGCTTCTCGTATCAGCTTTCACATAATGAAAACTTGCATTTGACGAACCAGCCATTATAAATAAGATTGAAAGGAAAAAAAAGACTTTAAAAATTTATTGAGAAAAAACTAGCCAATGAATTTCAAAATTATTTCATTTATATTCTTAAAAAAACCCCATTTTAACGAGAAAAAAATATAAAAAGTACATGTGATTTTTTTTGGACAATGCCCATTACTAGAAACAACATCTTAACCACTATGAGCGTTTTGATAGATTTCAAGAATTTCCCTCGATTGCTCATAGATCCCATCATCAGCTCACCACTTTCGTAATTGTTATACAAAATTAAGATTATATACTATACAACAAGAAAATTTCGAAAATCGGTCCACAAACAGTGAAATCATCGTCAAAAACATCTGCTTCGATGCAAAATATCACGAAAAGTACCAATAATTGGGTCATAGTGTGATGACCATGGTATAATTATGGTTGTGATGATGATGATTAATCAAATTGATGTGTTGGCTTATGCTTTCAGTTGTTTAAACAACGCCGAAATCCCCGAACCTGTACCTATAAGCATTCAAAAGTTGTTTGGTACCTTCGGATCCAGGGTATAACCTGGTGCGAAATCTTACTTTTTGGTAGCATTTACCTCGAATGCTTCAGAAAAAATTAAAATCACTATATGTTTCCATACAAATTTCAAAAAGTCCCCTCGATTCCTCAAGGATCCCATCATCAGATCACCACTTTTGTGAACATGGTACCAAATTCGAGTTAAACCCTATACAACACAAAAATAATTTTGAAAATCGGACCACAAACGGCTGAGTAATCGTGGAACATACAAAAAAAAAAAAGATACATACAGCCGAACATATTACCTCCTCCTTTTTGGAAGTCGGTCAAAAATGATATGTATAAAGGAAATAAAAGGATTTATTATTATTATTATTATTATTATTATTATTATTATTATTATTATTATTATTATTATTATTATTATTATTATTATTATTATTATTATTATTATTATTATTATTATTATTATTATTATTATTATTATTATTATTATTATTATTATTATTATTATTATTATTATTGTTGTTATTATTATTATTATTATTATTATTATTATTATTATTATTATTATTATTATTATTATTATTATTATTATTATTATTATTATTATTATTATTATTATTATTATTATTATTATTATTATTATTATTATTATTATTATTATTATTATTATTATTATTATTATTATTATTATTATTATTATTATTATTATTATTATTATTATTATTATTATTATTATTATTATTATTATAACTAGTTTATTTTAAAACACATAAAATATAAAAGTATTGTTTTATTTCAGACGACGACGTTGCTAATTTTTTTGGTGTGGAGGGAGACTAAAGTTTTGTACACACTTTGGTTTCTATGTTCTGCTACTTATAAGTGTGAAATAATTTCGAAAAAGCTAATTTTCGACTTGGCTAAGCAGGTGGCAATCGAGAAAAATTCAAACGGTAATTTACATTCCTGTAAAAGAAGTTTTTGTGTTATCTTAATATTCGTAAAAGTAAGGAAGATATAGGAGAATAAAATACCAAAATAGAGGGAAAATTAATTGGAAGTCTAATAATGATTTCTTAAGTTTTCGCGAGTATCACTCATGATATTATAAGTTTAAACACTTACGGATTTTGTCGCGGAGCACTTTTATTAATCCCAACGTTTCGGCTACTTTACAGCGGCCGTGGTCACGGGCGGACTGAGGTGACAGGTGTCCAATTTCTTGAAGTTATCCAACTACCCGACGACTCATCAATATTTGTTTGCGTTCCGATCTACGCAGAACGAACTCACAGTGTCTTGAAGCCGAGGTATCATAGATTTGTGCTTTAGTTTGTTTATCACTGGATCCCAACTAGATGGCAGCACCCAACCATCTTCGCGGTTGAAATTAGGGTGTTTTTTAATTTCTATGGCCTCGCGTATCATTCTTGGGCGGTATCGTGCTTCTTTTGCCAGTACTTGTGGCTTATCAAATCTTATGTAATGGCGAGGTTGATCCAGTGTGTGTTCACAAATTGCGGACTTGTTGTTCCTACGGTGTTTGACATTTGCAATGTGTTCCTTGATACGGGTTTTGATGGCCCTTTTGGTTTGCCCTATATAAGAGAGGCCACAATCACAGTCGAGTTTGTAGATTCCTGCATCTTGAAGGGGTAAGTTGCATTTCACTGATGGTAAACATTGGCTGATCTTTTTGGGCGGCTTAAAGTATGTTTTTATTGAAGCTTTCCTTAGAATGTAGCTCACTTTATCAGTGACTCCCTTTATAAATGGTAACACTGCAGGTAATCTTTCCACTGTTGCCGGCTTCACTCGGTTGCTGCTCTGTTTGCGTGGTACCCGAAGCTTATTGTCGCGTAAAACTTGTGCAACATGATGAAGTTCGGTGCCCACATGCTGTTCATCGCAGATTCCTCGTGCTCTTTGAAATAACGATTTTCCAACAGTACTTAACTGTGCTGGGTGATGATGGGAATCACCATTTAAATATCTGTTTGTGTGTGTAGGTTTGCGATACACCGTATGACCTAATGTGCCATCAGGACTCCTTATTACTAATACGTCCAAGAAAGCTAAGGAATTATCTCTCTCCAACTCCATTGTGAACTGTATTTTGGAGTTGAGGCTGTTCAGGTGCTCAAGGAATATGGATACTTTGTCTGATGGTAATATTGTGAAAGTATCATCTACATACCGCTTGTAGAAGGTGGGTTGTACAGGTGAGGACTCAAGGGCTAACTTCTCGAAGTAATAAGTAAAGCACAAATCTATGATACCTCGGCTTCAAGACACTGTGAGTTCGTTCTGCGTAGATCGGAACGCAAACAAATATTGATGAGTCGTCGGGTAGTTGGATAACTTCAAGAAATTGGACACCTGTCACCTCAGTCCGCCCGTGACCACGGCCGCTGTAAAGTAGCCGAAACGTCGTGTGTGCTCGAAAGTGCTCCGCGACAAAATCCGTAAGTGTTTAAACTTATAATATCTTGATTGGAAGTCATTATATGATTGGCAGCTTATATTTTTTATTACAATAATATTAGGAATGCTAATAAAATAATCTTCGGTAGGTATTTTAAAGCACCAATAATTGGGTGATTCACCTATCATTTGCACTTTAAGGGCTATTCCACACGTACCACAACAACACCACGACCAGAACCACACCACGTGGTCGGGTGTATACTTTGTATTGAAAATGAACAGGACTATTCACACGTACTACATTTTGGAGCCGTTATCGACCGCGTGTGTGATACAGATGACCACATTTTGTCGCGACGGTGTGGTGTGGTTGTGGTACGTATGGGTTTATCCTTAGAGCCAGTCCACACGGCGCGTTTCGTCAACGCAGCGCTGCCGTTGCGTTGTTTTACATACAAACAACCAAGGTGTTCACACGACGCGCTGCGTCGTTGCTACGTACACATGACAGCAGCCCCCGAGACGGAGCGGGAGGGGGTATTAAGGCGGGGGGCCCGTGTGGCCGGCTATGCGTCAAACGCTGACGCAACGCGCCGTGTGGACTGGATCTATGTCGAGTTTATATTACGAATTGAATATTCCAGATCCCAGCCACGATATAACCCAACGATGGTTCACCAGCGTGAAGATCCTGCAGCCCCGGTATGGGAACGGCGCCGTAGGAATGAGCACGCCTCTTATTATACTCGATCTTACCTTTAATTATCTTCTCATAATCATGCAGGTAATTCACAATCATTTATTCATAATTACATTACATCTAGCTTCATACAGACGAACGGCACCTGTCGACGGCACGCCTCGACGGCATGTCAATGTATAGACGTACGGCATGAAAATCAATGAAAATAATCCAGCGACTGTCATCGACGCTAAGGTACCGTCGACAAGTGCCGTATGTCTGTAAGAAGCCTAATGGTTGATTTACACGGGTGACTAACGGGTCGATTTTAGTCACCCGGCAAGTCACCAGTCGAATCGCCTGTCTAAGTCGAATCGCCACCCCATTTACACGGGTGACTAACGGGTCGATTTTAGTCACCCGGCAAGTCACCAGTCAAATCGCCTGTCCAAGTCGAATTGCCACCCCATGTACAAAAATCGCCTGTAACTAGTTCATTCTGCGTGAAAATGTCGCATCTGCGCTCGCTACAGTATTCGCAGCAAGCGATCGCTTGCGACTGAGCGTTTACACGGTCGATTTTAGTCACCAGCCGCATGCGGCCATTGGCCGCATGACTTTGGGGCTTGCGACTTTAGCCGCATGCGGCGTAGTCGAATTGCCATTTACACGGTCGATTTTCGCCGTGCGGCGTAAATCGTGCGGCTTTAGTCACCCATGTAAATCGGCCATACGAAACAACACGCACGAAAACAAGTAGCCAGCCGCGATAGGCGACGTTATAGCAACTACGAAATGGTGCCGATTCGAAACCAAACATCTTCCTTCACGTTGTCTTACTTAAATGAAAATGCAAACTGGCGTAACAAAACTTCAAATTCATTATTTTCTAGGCAAGTGCTGCCACCAAGTTCCGCCACAAGTTTTTGTCTTCAATGTTTTAAAAATGTTTCGAGTACTTTTTTCTAGTATTGCCACAGAATACATATTAGTTTAACAACAGATTCCTCACTCCCAAAACCCGTTTAAAGAAATAACGACGCAAGCTACGATACTATAAAGTTGAAATTCCGACGCGCAATGCTAAATTGCCTACGGATAAATTTACCTACAAGTGCGCTCTCTTTCTATCGCATAACGCGTACCTTTTCTTAAGAAATCAAGGTTTTCGCAAGGCGGTTAGAAAACAAAATATATTTTTTTTAAATTACTATTGGTATGAATAGCAAACCTTTTTATAGTAATATCAAATTTCTGTATAACAACCTATATTTTATAGTAGTTCTATATTGGATTATAATATTGCAGGAAACTTTTACAATTTAAACATAGTAACTTGTGTTTATTTCTGTGTAGTTTGTGTGTTTCTTTGTATGAAATTGGTTTATTTGCTATGTTTGTATAGTTTTTATCTACTATAATTTGTATTTAAATACCTTATTCAAATATAATAGGTACTATTAGAGAAGTTGATTCCTAGGCAGACGGCGGAGCTAAGTAATTTGGTCGCGTTAAGTCAATCCATCAGACCGATCACAGCTAACATTGAATTGACATAAGCCGACCAACTGACGTAGGTTCGCCAACTGCATAGGAATCAATTTCCGCGATAGTACATATTTCATTGGCTTTTTTAATTGTTCATTTTTATAAGATTTATAACGATTTTGTCACAGTGGTTAAATCAGTATCATATTGTATTAAATTCCTCTATGATCAGTATACAGTAGATACGCGACGAAAAATCTTGCGCGTGCGTCACCGAGCGCTTGTGAGTGCCACCCTTATGATTTGCCACCCGCGGGTGATACTTACAGTTCGATGCCTATTCGCGCGAGTGGGACAGGCCTGGTATTGCATAGAATTAAATAAAAATTTTTAGTTCCACCATACAATGTAAATTCCTTGTCGATTATCTAACACATAAACATACATTGTACCTTGTCGCTCTCAAAGCTCGTATAATATGAAATGTATTTTCGTTTCAGATCCACGCCGAATTTATATCAAACAAGGCGTAGACACCGGATATATTGAATGCTCATCTTTTATTGCATTTTATTCGAATCGAACTTTTATATTTGTTGTGTAACCGTTTGGTTAGACAACAAATAGATTGGTTTGAAAATTTATTAAATTCTATACCATCTGTGCCTGGTTTTAATATCCGCATTCCTACACAATTAACCATTTTTTTTAATTTCGTCAGTTTGTATTCATAATTACCGAAGTTATGAAGAGTGGACGGACGGGACGGACAAAGTGAAAGTTTATAATAAGAGTTATTTTTTTATTTATTCTTCTACAAAGAACTGTTGCGTTTTATTAAAAAGATCATATTTTAGTTCTAAGCTTTTTACTTTGTAGATACAATAACATCCATAATCCACTAATATTATAAATGCAAAAGTACGTATCTGTCTGTCTGTCTGTCTGTCTGTAATCTCTTCTCGCCTCGTAACCACTAAACCGATTTTGCTGAAATTTGTTGTATACATAATTTCAGTCGCGGGAAAGGACATAAGATACTTTTTATCCCGGAAAAATGTATGGCTCCCGTAGCTGCGGTCGTCGTGTAGTAATATTTTAACACACATAAGAAATGTCTTGAAGCGCGGCTAAACTACATAATGTTTATATATTATGAGAGTGTGTGCGTGGGTCAATTTCAATTTTCAAACGTAATAAATGTTTAACATTGTATTTATGACCCAGCAGAAATTTTGCCGTAGGTACCTACATAATGTGATGAAAGAGTATCATAAAAACCACTACTGGAACAAAAAGTTTTATAACTGAACAATAATCCTGAATACTTACATGATTAAAACGCAGCTCAGGATTCCGCTAAATCGCATTAAAAGCTTATTCGATTGTTCTTGATTTCCAGTAATATATTATTTTAGCGTCGTGACGGTGCACTACGTTATACGTAGTCATTTGTCATTTGATCGTTCGGTGGGGGGAATTTATAACCACGAATCGAACTGAAATGGTGTCATATATAACGTGTGGCTTTAATGTACGTCTTTTACTATGTTTTATCTATCAGAGATTCTTTGATATGGATTTCTGCGTTTGTTCGAGAAACGGGTGGCATTTGTTCTATCATTTTAGTGCATAGTTTGCAGCTAAAGGAGAATCGCCAATTCGGCAAATGTTGTTTTGCCACTAATTACGTTATTAATTCGTTTATGAATATTAGATGTTGGTTGATTGTCCGACCAACCGGAGCAGAAAATTTAATGTAAATCGGTCCAGCAGTTTAGTAGGGGTTTGACAAAACTACAGCGACATGAGAATTATAATATGTACTTACATAAGACATTCATTCATTATATTGTAATATTCAGTAAAAGTATGAAATATATCTTCTAATAATGTTAATTCTAATTTGTATAGAATCACAATATTACATTTCGCGATTGTCTATCGCCAAAACGTTCCCCAAAAGTAATTTTGGTGCGGAAATGACTCGTTAGGCTGGCAACCCTTCTTCAATCGCGGAGATGACGCCCTGAGGTGACAGTCGACTGAAAATTAACTCTTGATTGCAACACTGGAAAAATCAATGGGATATTGTGGATACGACATTTTGATTTTATTTATTACTGCAAAATCCTTTATTTTTAAACACGTAACTGCTAAGATTGCAAAACTGTTTGAAAGATTGCAGATACAATCGAAATCGAACATCATAAGAATGCATCTTTACGCTATTTTTGGTACACCCTATAATGTTAAATAAATTTAATGTTACACCCTATATAAACTTTTTTCTCCTACCAGTAAGTTCATAAGTTAGCCTAGCTCTAACCCCAGTAATGGTTGATAGTAGATTATTATCCTGTTATTTAAAAAAAAAGAAAAATCTGAGTAAATCGTACACAATTTTTTGGAATGACCTAGACTTACCTACCAACTAGTCTTTTACTTACTACTTTCTAAAATCGATATAGACGCTAGACGATGCCCGCAGCTCTGTTGCGCAGAAATTTGCTTATCGCTTGAGAACCGTACATTTTCCGGGATTAAAATTACCCTTTGTCCTTTCTTGGATACTTATTTTCTCAAAGTATATCAAACCGCTTAGCCGATTTTGATAAAATTATCAAATTTTATCAAATTCGGTTTAGCGGTTTAAGCGTGAAGATGTAACAGACAGACACACTTTTCCATTTATAAGTATGAACTATAGATATGGATACGATGATATTATGGCAGTCCATGGCCCTTCAAATAATTTCTTATCCATATGACACTAACGTATTTTATAACGTTAATTTTTGCATTTATCAAATGAACGCTTAATGACAGTCTTTGTTGGGTCGCGCAGGAGCCGTTTAATTGTGGAGAGACTGAAAAATACGCAACATACAATTTAAACTAACTGTAACTTAGCATAATTAATTTCACTAATGATGCTGGTATAAATAGGCGCAGTACTCGTTTTGTTGATGTCTAGACATTTCTAGATAGGCAGACAGGCAGGAAGTAAAAAAATTATATTTAAGTACATTTTTAAAAAGAAAATGTTTTCTTGCATAAAATAAAAGATTTTAATAAAAAAATAATGTTACACACGTTAAACAAACTTTTTGTTTGGGTCCTTATACTGCTATTTAATTGTTTGTAAATAACGTATTTGGACCAGAAATAACAGCTTTTGCACGAGTACTCGTAATTACTTAAAGGTAAATAATACGAACTCTTGTTTGCATGCAAAGGAAATGAGAGGTAGAATTTCTTTACGTAATCAATCATTCGTAATGGCTTTGTGTGGTACTCTCACTTTGGTTGATTCATGATCACTGTACTGTACTCACGACCTTGTTATTTCAGTCGGCTATATTTGGACACGATTACCAATGACACTATCAACAAGATCCTTGTTAAGCGTTCTCTTCAAGTCAAAATGCAGATAACAGCAGTATACCTTTATTCATCGAATATAAAAACGTGTTATCTTGTTCGTTTTTAAATGCTGAATAATAATTTCTTATGAAGCGTCTAACAATAATTCTGTTTACTGTTTTAACCTTTATCTAGTACTTTTCCTGTGCGAATAAATTCCTCAATTCTTCTAATTATTCTATACATATTATAAAACAAAGTCGCTTTTTTTCCCTCATGTCCCTTTGTTCCCTTTAATATTTAAAACTACGCAAAGGATTTTGACGATTCTTTCAGTGTCAGATAGCCCATTTATCGAGGAATATATATCACTATAGGCTATATTTTATCACGCTAAGACTAATAGGAGCGAAGAAATAGAGGAAAATGTGGAAAAAACGGGGAAAATCATTTGAAAGGGCTAACTTGAACGCGCTTATCTCAGGAACTACTGGTCCGATTTGAAAAATTCTTTCAGTGTTAGTCCATTTATTGAGGAAGGCTATAGGCTATATTTTATCACGCTAAGACTAATAGGAGAATGTAGAAAAAACGGGGGAAATTATTTGAAGGGGCTTATCTCGCGAACTACTGGAGCAATTTTTATGTTATTTGGCACATCTGTGCCAAATAACATAAAAATTAAGAAGTAGACCACGTGAAGGATCATAGGCTATCGATTTTAATCATTTTTTCAGTGGCTATATATTCTATACCCGTGCGACGCCGGGGCGGGTCGCTAGTTTAATATAAGGCGCTGTGCAGACGACGGGGCGGGGCGAGCCGGTCAACTTCGCTGCGTACGCCCGTTGATGTCTGCGGCTACCCGCGCCGCGTACACAAAGCACACGCCGTCTGCGTTACTGCATGTAAAGTGGTTTGTGTGATCCACGGCGGACAGCCGCGGACATGCGCCGCCAGTGCCCGCCGGGCCGCCGGGCACCTGCGGCGCGGTCTTTTTGCCCATTGCGTGCCCAGTGCGTTGGTAATATAGGATTCCATTTGTGCTATCGTTCGCGGCGAAACTGACCGGCCGGCCCGCCCCTTCGTCTGCAAAGCGCCTAACACTGATACAGATACGTTTCTTGTTTCAGTGCATTTCCTATCAATAATATTAGGAATTTATAACAATTTAGTATCTTTTTAGCCCTTTCTACTGTCCTATTAGAATATTATAATATAACCATGGACTGTGCCTGTTACATTGTTTAATGTCAACCCTGGCTGCTGGCACCTCGTTCAGTTAACAATAACTTGTCTAACTGCCGCACTCAGAGACATTTAATTACGATAACCTTCAATTTATTGAAGAGTTTGACTGATAATATTCATAAATTATCAGTCAAACTCTTCTATTATAAGTCTCATGACTTATGTCAAAATTTTCATTTAATCACCCTTGATAATTTGGCTGTAGCGATATCGATTTTTCTCAGCAGTGACTAAAGCTAAGAAATTAAAGTTCATTGTCAGTATTCATCATGTCTTTTTCTTTGAATTACCCATAGCATAACACGATTGGTCAACTTTTATAACACAGAATAATCAATCAAAAAGTTAAAAGACCTCTGTAAAAATAGGAATTCCTATTTTGCCAACAGAAAAGAGTGATTTTAGCTTCCAAAATTTGTACATAAATTGGTTCAAGCATACACTTTAATTTGCCCATAGCTTATATGAAATGTGTTTATGGTTTTTAAATTACGCGAGAAAAACCATTTTGTTGCTTCGACCTTTCCATTTTTTGCTGTTCCATTGCTTGTTTTCTATGAGATGCCGGGCCGGCATAGAAAACAAGCAATCTAAAACATATTATCTAACACGGTTTTTTACTTTAACGCGGCGTCACCTTAAGTAATTAATGTTCGACTCAGGTCGCGTACCATGAAACGGTTTTGAGGCTCAAACAATCGGACGAGAATATTGCGTCCTACTCTAACAAACGTGAAATGACGTTGTTAGAGCAGGACGCGGCATTTTTCTCCGATTGTTTGAGTCTCTAAAACAGTTTCGTAGTAGGCCTGTTGAGTACGGCGGTTAGAGCCTGTCGAATATTATTTACTGATTGTCTCTGTCATCATGTCTCTATCTTGTAAAACACAGTTTATATTCGTATACAAAATACCCTTTACCAAAATTTTACTAGATATGTAAATAATAAAACGAAGCACAAAATTTTAAATTTTATTAAAACATTCACAATCATCATTATCACTAATTTTGTTATCAGTCTATGTTCAACTTAATCAATAATTTTGACAACAACTACCCCTAGGCGGGTACAAATAAATATTTTATAACTTGTGCAAAGGGAGTCTTAATATTTTGTACAAATATGCCGAAAACAATTACGATTTAAGTGTATGTGTTATATTATTATATAACACATACACTTAAATTTTATATGTGTTATATATATGATAACAAATTTTATTATTATAACGTAGTATTTTACATGGTATTAACAATTATTTTAAGTCTAAGTACCTATAATTAAGGTAAGCATAATAATATTATACTAATAATTGTAGATAGCATACTCGTAGCTAGCTTTAAAAGTCAAGCATAATATTAAGTGTACGCGGCAGAAACTCAGGTTAATCAGTTGTTCGTTACAGGTTATTAGGTTACTAACTCAGTTCCGTACAAGTTTTAGTAAGTACAGTACGTAAACTCAAATGTTGTTTTAAGATCTATTACACATTATAGAGTAACTGTCGCACTCAAAGACTATTCGTCTTTGAGTTCGTCTTAATTCCTATAAGTTATATTATATTTTAATCAAAATAATTATGAAGAATTTGACGTAAGCGTCATACATTATCTATAAAACTCTTCACTAAATTGAACTTAAATCATAATTAAATGTCTGTAAATGGGGTCGTAACTGTAGTTTACTTCTTCGTAACTTTTCTTCGAATAAATATATACCATTTTCAATCTCAAAGTCAATACTTCACCGGCTATCGAAAGAAACAACTTTGAAGAATAGCAGTAAAGAGCAAGAATAAGTTTCGAATTGTGATATCAAATTGCACAGTTTCTAAAATGTTTCAACGGTACCGTTCATACAAAATAAAGCTAAATTTTCAAGTTCTTCTTTGTAAAATTAGGTTCCGAAAAAGCAAATGGGTCACATTATGGAACGCACCTTCGCCCATGGACACTTGCAGGTGCGTTACCGGCCTTTTGAGAGGGAAAACGCTCTCTTCTTGAGGATTTGCAGGTCGTATTGGTCCGGAAATACTGCTGCTGTTTTTTGTGATTGCTTCGTGTTTATTCGGTACTTTAATACGTTTTTGATACAAAACAAATTTAATGAGACCTTATTTAAATAAAACTTATTTTCATAGAAAAGTGTCATACATGTTTACCACAATATTTAATAGTAAATTTTCATATACTATATCTTAAGTGATTACAAATATAATACTTATCTGTTATTTTTTTTAAATAATACTGAATTGAATGAAATCAATATTATACAAGTAGAAGTCGGTTATTAAGTATATTATAAGTTATAACCTGACGGTTAACTCTAAATTCAAGCTGAATTTAGAGTTAACCAATTCGTAAGCGTAGCAATATAAAGTGAAACAACATGAACTGTAAAACAAGCAATTAACAATGAATAATTAACAAGGTACAAATTGATAATTATTTTAATTGTACTGTTTAATACATTACAGTTATATACAATTGAAATTACTTATTCACTTAAAAATTGCAGTACCTATAATAATTTATTATATGTACTGCAATATTTAAATGTATGTTTAATTATAACGCTTACATTAATTATTTAAAGATAAACTACCTTTTAAAAGTAGGTATAATACTAATGTATGTTTGCTTGCATTTTAATGAAGTTCATTGGACATGAGGTGTTAAGAATCTAAAAGGAAAAAGGATAAAATTAAGTTAATACGTTGCAAGAAACTACGTATTGTTACTATGAAATTTAAGTGTCCTCAAGAATATCATAACATACTCGTAGGTCCTGCTACGATACGATATAATATTATGTCCTCCGGTGACAGGGTTCTACATACATTATGTTTAAGGTACAATTCCGTGCATCGCGATCGATCGCGGTCGTGCACGACCTACGACTATCGTCGGACGCTCGCGACCATAGTCAACGTATGAAAATGTATGGCACCGCTTCCGAGGCCCGCGACTGACGCGCGCGGCCTACGACTGTCGTAAGCCGCGCGCGATCGTGTCTTGAAGTTATGACAGTCGCGCACGACCGACGACAGTCGTAGGCCCCGCGCGACCGTGTCAAAGTTATATGGCACGATCGCGGGCCTCGGCAGCGGTGCCATACATTTTCACACGTTGACTATGGTCGCGAGCGTCCGACGACAGTCGTAGGTCGTGCATGACCGCGATCGATCGCGATGCACGGAATTGTACCTTTACTATCAACTAAATATTTGTCATTTCTGACAGGAAAATTGATGTGAGCGATGTGCATTTGACGGTAGATTTAACGCTACATTGTGACAGAATAACAATCATTTTGTACAGAATGTTAGAACATGGTTAGAACCTATGAATAATAAAACTAAGGAAGAGTAACTGTGTCAAAAAATATTTTGATCCAATTCTACAAAATGTGACCCGAGTCCCGAACACATGCATACTTTATGCAAAAAGAGACCCACATGCACATGCAAGAATTTTGTGTAATTATAGAAGTGACAATTATTGTCAACGGCTTATATTTTGTCAATTTGAATGTAGTGTTTCGTAGCTATTGCCATATTATTTTAGTGTGCGAAAACAATCAAATTCAAAACGATTGAAGTATGGGAGTTACGTTTCCTTAGTTTTTATTATTTGTAGGTTAGAACACAATAAACTTATAATATTAAATTTCGTATACATGTTTTTAAATAATAAAATTAATGTCTTATAATTGAACTAAGTATGCAATTATTATGTTAAAACTGTTTAGGTGCCATTTTTGGAGCAGCTCTCAATTTACGTTCACCCTCCTAGCGTTATGATAGCAATAATTAAGACAACAAAAAGTCTACGCCGAGCGAAAATGTTTTAAACAGAAACAAAACAATTTTACCCGTAGTACTCAAGCGAAGGGTGGACTGCACAATAAAAAAGGCTGTTATACTTAATCGCAGTAACCTGAGGACTTCAAGTGCTCTACAGGTGAAATAGTAGAACCTACGGTATAATTTTATTAAGCGACGAAAATTTCCGCCTCTGCAAACAGGTAAAAATCCCCAAACAAATATTTTATTTGACGATTCAGGGAGTCACAATTAATGTAATTGAAGCAAACATTCGCGTTGAAAGAAAATCGTGTTTCGGGAATAATTTTAAGTTAATATTTGAATGGTTAGGTTAGGTTAGTTTATTATTTGGTATGGTATTATATTTTGTTTTAGATATTAATTGCGATGAGCGCTAAATCATTTAGGTTTTTAAAATAATATGTTTAAAAGCTGCAGATGCCAGTCAAGTTGAGATTCGGTAGAGATGGAGCACTACCTTCTTAGAACATTACTCCTGAACCCGTCTTGTACACACTTATAGCTGGTTTACACGTATTAAGTAGATAAGTAAACTAAGCTTTAACTTAATTTTAAGTTATTTATTGCATGGAAACACAAAATTTAGTAGCAAGTAGAAAGTTAAAATTTAGTTAAGTACTAAACAAGGAAATTAGAATTTTGACTATTTTCTGTAAGGTTGGCAGGCGGGGCTTGTCACTTGACATATTTCGGGCAGGCACTTCAAATTAAGCTAAAATTTAGTTACTACTTAATACGTGTAAACCAGTCCATAGTGTACGACGTCAGACGTGGTCTAGTTTACCGAATTAAATCTAAAACATTCTTCAACCCACCCATACATGAAAAATTTCTTTAAAATTATTTAACCATCCTCGAATGTTGACAATCGTTGTTTGTCTTACAAATTAAGAAGGATGCATAGTTTTAAATCTTTGTTTATGTAATAACATAATATCAATAATAAAAAGATTTAAGTCTAGTAATTAAAATATTACTAAAAGTGGATTTTCCAAGCAGCTAGTAATTAAATTAAAACCTAGATTCAGGAACACACGTAATAACTTCAGCATAGTAATAGTAAATTAAACCAGCAACAGTCTGAACTTAATCTCACCTAAAGTCTTGTTAAACTAAATAGAGATTTAAGCTTGTTTAAGTCTTACTTTAAAATTGGGTTTGTATAAATTGCCTCGCGAAATAATTTAAACATTACAACAAAGATGTAGTGTACGTTCTATAGTCTATACTCTATACAATAAGAAATTAGGGTCAGCACACATTGTAACCTGACGAAGCAATTCAAAATTGGAAGAGGCAGCAGAAAATTGCTACGTTGTAATATAAACTGAACCTTTGATTTAAATATTCACATATTATTTACAAGTGAGATTTCAAAACCTAGCTTTTGCAAATCTAAAGCATTTTAGTAAAATATAATATTATGATGACTTAAATAAGCAATGGGGATTGTCCATTTTTTTTTAATTGTGCCCATTACAAAAACATTTCGAGGAATAAGGTCAGTGATCGTTATTCTGTATATAAATTCAAAAAATATCCGTTAGTTACTTATATTTTTAAACAAATATGTTTAACCTTAGTTTGACCTTCAATGACGTCACATTACGTTTTGAACTTTTGGTATGCTTCTCGAATCAGTTTTCACATAAATAAGAGAACTTGCATTCATTTAACACCTTGTTGATACTTGACAATGCTCTTTTTTAATTTTTATGTATTTAATGCTGCCGGCCGCCGATGATGACGTCATATATCCGAAAACTTTAGAAATGTATTTAAAAAAAAAAATAGCCAATGAATGAAAAAAATATTTAATATATATTCTTAAAATACCCTATTTCAACGAAAAAAATATAAAAATTACATGTGATTTTTTTTGGACAATGCCCATTAATGATTTTTGCGTAATAATTAATAATAAAAACAATTTGTAGCTAATACTTATTTAACTTTTTAAACGTTAAAATTTACCTAAACGATTTAAAATTTGACTAACTTTCTTACAAACAATATTAATTACTTATCGACTAGCTTTCCTATCTACAGCATAATATAACTATCGTTGGCCAAAAGTATGATGTAACACTATCGAATACATTTTTGGACGATTATGATTTAATGTTTTTAATTATCAGGACCCAAAAGGTGAAAATATCCCAATATTGAGACTTCGATAACTGTCTGTCCGTCTGTCTGTCACATGCCCGTATCTCGTCAAATTACAAACAAAAAGTAGGCACATTTTTAATGTAATAGGCGCTAAAATAAATAATTCGTAGCCAGTAATAAAATACATTTTGAAATATTAACCCCGAAAAAATTTACAGCTTGTGCGAGTGTTTCAAGTAATTAAATTATTTTGATATAATATAATGCGTTTATATTCTATGTATCTTAGGCTATGTTACAACACTGTACAACAATTATTATAATACGAATATCAAGCCTCAATATACAAATATTTATACGAATACAATAGATAACATTTACAGACATACAATAATTACTTACTTAATAAGAGTGACTTTAAACTTTAATTGACATTTAATTTTTACTAAAAAGTAAAAAGACTTTAAATTCATGTCAAAACCAACTATGATATTTTATTATTATGTTACTATCTTTATGAAATAAATTCAGAGAGATTCAAGGCTTAAATCCGATTAAAGAAAACAAGATAGTTGTAACGTTTCCACCTCTCAGACGCATTAAACAAATTAAATTACTTTTAAAGTAAGAAGTAACTGAAAATTATTACACAAGACTATACCCACCTAACATTTTATCATATCGATCTAAATCCGATCAATCAAACACGAGTTCAAAGTCGTTACGATATATCGCGACGACAAAAAAATCGTTACGATAAGTCGTTAGGTGTGTAGCGGGTTTTAACACTTGACATACCATCTATATACAACTCTCGCGCACCTGTCTCGCCGCGGTGACGACCTCGAGCGGGCGCGCGGCCGCGATGTCGGCACTCCGCGCTGTCACGCCGCGGTTCACGAACGGCGTGCTCTACGTGACAGAACATTGATGTACCATCATCAGAATTAGACTACAGGCCCACGTCGAAAATGGATGGGTCAAATGAACCACCTGGGGACGTATATAGGACGATATTAGAGCATAAAATAATAAGATTTAGCACTATGCCGTCACTTGTAAGCTGTCCAACTGAGTGCTGGTGAGAATTCAAAAGTGCATGTAGGGTGAGTACATTTTGGTTATATGATCCTGTACGGCATTTTTACCATCGATAGACACATGAAAAATAATAAGAAAGCCCGCAGTGCCGTACAAAAATAATGCGCCAACAAGTCGGTATTTTTTTTTTATTTTCAGCCAATTTCCATGGTAAATTTGGTAATTTGATTCAATACGGCATACGTTTCATACTGTTTGGATACAGCTTGGAATCAATTATTCCGCAACGCCGTACAAAAATAATGCGACAATAGAAAAAAATCGAGGGTTACAAACCCCTGTTTTTCAGGGGTCCGGGGGGTCATCTGAAACAGTACGGCTTCGGTTCCAAACATTATTTTAGCACTGAAAAGTACTATTGAAAATAATGCCGTCAAACATTTTTTGTCCATTTTAATATTAATCTTAATTACATGGTATACTTGATTTTTTAAGCTGTTAAATTATTTGATTCTGTACGGCAACTTTATTTTTAATATGATATTGTAAAATACAATTGATATAGAGTATTGCCGTTCAAAAGAAACTGTTCCAAAAAAATTAAACAGAAATACAAAATCTGAAATTTTAAATATTCATAGATTAATAAAATATAGCAATTTTCTACATTTTTCCTTCGTCTTAAATAGTATTAAGATAAATAAATTAGGAAAAAATTATGCCGTACATTTTAATGCAGAGTAAGTAAAGTTCCGTACCATCATAGAACAAAATTGTCTTTTTTTGTATGGGAGCCCCCCTTAATTATTTCTTTTTTAAAAATGTTACTATTGATTTTTAAATTAAAAATAAAATTGAGTATTTTGTGAACATTTCAGGTGTCTACCTGTTGCCATTATTGATATCGAGCAAAAAATTGAAAAAAAAAATCACGTTAGTTGTACGGGAGCCCCCATAAATAATTATTTTATTTTGTTTTTAGTATTTTTTGTTATAGCGGCAACAGAAATACATAATCTCTGAAAATTTCAAATCTCTAGCTATAACTGTTCTTGAGTTACAGCCTGAAGGTAAAGGTATCCGTTTACACCCTTTGGGTACGGAACCCTAATAAAACAACTATTTTTTAAAGAAAAATCGATATATTTCGTTGTATGGACTTTTCTTACATTTCGTTCTATGGATATTTGCTTGAGTTTTTTTTTCTCCTACATACCTTTGGGCCAACAAAAATGTACGGCGTACAAAAAAATATGATCTATGCATAGCATACTTTCAAAATGAATTAATTTTATGTTGGTTCAAATGACCCCCCGGACCCCTGAAAAACGGGGGTTTGTAACCCTCGATTTTTTTCTATTGTCGCATTATTTTTGTACGGCGTTGCGGAATAATTGATTCCAAGCTGTATCCGAACAGTATGAAATGTATGCCGTATTGAATCAAATGACCAAATTTACCATGGAAATTGGCTGAAAATAAAATAAAAATACCGACTTGTTGGCGCATTCTTTTTGTACGGCACTGCGGGCTTTCTTATTATTTTTCATGTGTCTATCGATGGTAAAAATGCCGTACAGGATCATATGACCAAAATGTACTCACCCTACATGCACCTTTGAATTCTCACCAGCACTCAGTTGGACAGCTTACAAGTGACGGCATAGTGCTAAATCTTATTATTTTATGCTCTAATATCGTCCTATATACGTCACCAGGTGGTTCATTTGACCCATCCATTTCGACGTGGGCCTGTAGTCTAACTGTTTTGACACAATAGACAGAACTAACAAGTAGGCCGACTTCAAACAAGCTGACGAATCCAGGTACCGCTGTAAAAATGCTATGCACATATTATGCATATATTATGTAAAAATTTCGAAAATACTTCAAATCGACCTACTGGTTCGTTCTGCCTATTGTGGTTTTGACTTATGCCTTGTCAATGCAAAAAAAGAATAGAGCGAGATGATACTAAATGTATTATCTACTAGACCCATGAGGTAGATGATAACCCCATCTGATTTGCAAGGTATGAATCGAATTTATCATGCCTTGATGATATTCAGAAGAAGTCCTAGCTTCAATGTTGTTTTTTTTTTTACTTTACAGTAAAATATACATCCATTTTAGTGTCAATTACTAATATAAATATTGAATACTATTAATCATAGGTACCAATACGAATATTCAGCTAGCTGCTAGAAACTTCAGTCAGTCAGTAATGCTGTCTCATTTCTGTATTCTTCATTTTTGTATACAAAATAGAAGAGGTCTATTGTTTTGGTATGTCTATGGCAACCAACGTCAGCGTGTTAGCCCTGACCTTATAAGTATGCCAACATGCATCCAGAGAAATATGAATGAAAGATATAATATTTTATAACGCTATGACACAAAAATACTTAATTAAAATATTATTATAACGTTCAATTATTAAATCGTAATAATATTAAGTGACACAAAGAGACACTTACGTTAAGCACGATGATAATATAAAATATATTTGCAATGTAGTAACAAATAATAATTTTTGGTGTTGCCGGAAACTCCGTTGCCATGTTATTCGCGCAAAAACCCTGTCCTTTCCTACTTCAGCAGTTCAAGTGTAAAGACACAGACAGATACACTTTCACATTTATAATGTGAGTACGTAATAACGTACCTTCGAAGAAATTGATTTATTGGCAGTTGCGCGGGCCTACGTCATTTGGTCAGATTATATCAATTCAAGATTATATTGTCGGCTGGGTTTGACATAACGCGACCAAGTTGCGTAGGTCCGCCATCTGCATAATATGAATCAACTTCTCGGATAGTACATAGCTCACTTTATAGTATAAACTTTCTACCCTAGTAAGCTTTTCCGATCAATACGAGTACTTACTTCTCTATTAGGTGTTGTTGTCATCTCGCTGTACATTCTTATTGTATCACACTCTGTCCTCGTATGTGAATACACCTCATCGACTTTTTTGTCTGTAACAAAATATAATATGTTTAAATATTTCTTTACTTTGTCAATATAAGACGTATAATATAAAAACAATAGTTTTGTTTGCTAAAGTTGAATTAGTACTGAGCAGAATGCATAAGCGACAAACACGTCACGGCGCTTACGACCATTCCACTTCGTCTCACTCCATCGGGTTATTTAGACCGCTACGCGACGCGTAGATGCATTTCTAAATTGGTACTAAATTGACAGATTTCAATTGCGTGAGACTTTATGCATCATATCAATTCAATACAAATTTTAAAATGCATCTATGCGTCGCGTTGCAGTCTGAATTGACCTAGACGTATATAATATAAAAACAATATTATTTGTGTTAGAGTGGACTGTGGAAGTGTTGAGCTGAACGCATAAGCGACTCCAACGTCGTCGCCAGGGTCACGTGATTTTTACGTAATTTTACCCGTACCAATATATATTATCACTTTTAAACAAGTGATTATAAATTGGTACAGGTAAAATCACATAACTACATTTCTCTTTATTATAGACGAGGATAGGCTTACCGTAAAAGGTTTCTATACAGAAACTCTCACGTCTTAACAAAATTACGCGTTTCGGTGAAAAAAAAGTATATCCAATTTGAACATAAAACTAAATACAAAAGAAACTTAATTTCCTTTGAGTAGAGCTTTTTTCGGATTATCTAAAATTTATTTTCCTTTTATTAGACTTCTAACATAAAGATATATTTGGTACTGAATACAGAATAATACAAATTAGTTTCCTTTTTAGATGTGCTTTGAAATATTTTGTGAATGAAAATTTTCGTAGCGGTTAAAAATTGACAACTTACAAAAACAAAATTAAATAACACTTTCAGATACATCCAATATTTTGTACAATTTTTAATATAACCATGACGCCCGCAACTCTGCTGTACCAAAATTTATGTATTGCGCGGGAATCGTACATTTTTCCGGGATAAAAAGTAACCTTTTCCGGAACTCAAAGTATCTCTATACCAAATTGAAGATAAATCGGTTCAGGGTTTCAGCGTGAAGAGGCAACAGACAGATAGACAGACAGACAATTTTGCATTTATAATATTAGTTAATAATAATGAACAATACTCCCACACCGGTTTCGGTGACGGTGGCCAGTTTCATTGAAACCAGGCCAGTTACGCAGGAGTAATTTTATACTGACCAAGTGTGTGCGCAGTACACAAGAGCACTCTCTATACCTTTTACTCTCATAACCCAGTGGGACGGAAGACCGACACGACTGGCGAGAGATCAGGCGCAGGACTGACTTTTTACATGCCCATCCGACGCATGGATCATCTTGTCAGACAATCAGGTGATCAGCCTGCATTGTTCTAAACAAACTTGGAAATAATATGTTTCCAACGCGGGAATGGAACCCACGACCTCCGAGTCAAGAGCCACTCTCTAAACCACTGGCCTACGGAGACGTAATTAAAATTTGTCAGTTATCGTATCCGTACTAAAGTACGGATACGATAACTGAGAAAATCATACCATTTCATGTACAAACATAATATTTTGTAATTAGCATTAATTAAGAGTTAATTAGCGTTGATATTTTGGATAGATCTTTAACTAAGAATCCAGCGGATTGTTACAGATAAATTATATAATATATTTATTGTTGTACTTATAATAACAATATAATAAGACTGCCTGAAATTGCTATTAAAATGCTGTGTCACCTACTAAGTTACATGCATCCGCTCTTGTTGACTACTAGCTGTCTCGGTGAACTTCGTGTCACTTTAAAACCTTCCCTGGACTTCTACGAATATTTTAAGACTAAAATCAGCCCAATCGATTCAGCCGTTTTCAAGTTTTAGCGCGACTAACTCATTTGAAAATCCATTTTTATATATAAGAAGATATAATTATGATCATTTATATACACAAGTATTTACCGTTTGTAATGTCTATTTTCCTTACAACAATAAATAAAAAAGGCTTTCCCAGGGTTTCCAGGGTTAAATATATTTAATTGTATATGTTGGAATTTCTTTATTTACGTTGGAATGTCTTTATTACACTTTGAAATACAAGTTGTACTTTGACTTTATTTTACAAAGAAAGTAGGTCAAATCTGTAAACATAATTAAAAGAATTCAATAGCCCCTTGTTATTACACGGCCCAGTTATACTTGTATCATTAATAGAAGTGTCGTCTCAGGTCACACAGATATTCGATTCGCACTAATAATTACACCGTATTTTATGTAATATTTTCTCCATTTAGAAAACAACTCACTATCCACAGTTAGAAATAAGTAAACACGATTTTAATTGATTTATAAATACACTTTCAAAATAAAGCGTATTCATAAATAAATACACTTTATTTTAATAAGTAATCATGACGTATTTTTTACATTGGCAATAGTTGGGGAGGGGAAGAGGGGATTTCGGGAGTAGCTCGAGCGTGTCAGATTAAGCTTGTATAGGCTTCCGACATGTGTCTCGTTGTCATGGTATAGAAATCAGATTTCTCACGTGGTGGGTAATTTTTTTTATGTCATGTGTTTGAGCGTCATGGAAACCTACTAGGTCTCCATAAAGCTCGAGTGACTACACAAATAGCACCCTCCACTCCCCTACTACAATTTAGAGTTTTTGATGACGCCAAAAAGACAGACTTAAGTCTTATTATTTAATATATATACACTTAGTATTTATCGTATGTATTCTAATGATAACGTTTTAATTTCTTATAACTTATAAGTTACGAGCTTTTGCCCGCGGCTTCGCTCGCGTTAATAAGTATTATTATATACAAAGTTTCATCCCCTATTTAGCCCCTTGGGGTTGAAATTTATCAAATTCCTTTCTTAGCGGATGCCTACGTCATTACATCTACCTGCATGCCAAATTTCAGCCCAATCCGTCCAGTGGTTTGGGCCGTGCGTTGATAGATCAACATGTCAGTCAGTCACCTTTGAGTTTTATATATAAAGATAACAATATGTAACTTAAAACAAAAAATTCACTGTAGCACTTGCTACGATTCGATGTAGCGGTCTACGTCGTAGCACATCTACGAGCGTAGCACGTGACCAACGAGCTTCATACGTCTTGTTAGCAATTATTTCATTGTTTGCTGTATTTATTGCTTGATTGTTATCCAGTGCTATTGTTATTGTTTTGTTATTTATTTTATAGTAAAGAATCGTGAATTCCTTTGCTAAACTTCATAAATGTAATAAAGCGTGAAGTCTTAAAATTCTTGTATTCCATCTACTAAATAGTCTATGATATTATATTGTTCGTAAATAGTATGTACTTGTTTTTTATTCAATATGCTTATAATAATCTGCTTGTTAACGTGACCTCATAAGCTTAAAGAAAAAAAATATTAGCCTCCGTCGTCCAATGGTTTAAACTTTAGAGCATGGCTCTTGACTCGGAGGTCGTGGGTTCGATTCCCGAGTTGGAAACATGTTATTTCCAAGTTTGGTTAGGACAATGCAGGCTGATCACCTGATTGTCTGACAAGTAAGATGATCCATGCGTCGGATGGGCATGTAAAAAGTCGGTCCTGCGGCTGATCTCTCGCCAGTCGTGTCGGTCTTCCATCCCACTGGGTTATGAAAGTAAAGGAATAGAGAGTGCTCTTGTGTACTGCGCACACACTTGGGTACTATAAAAAATACTCCTGCGTAACTGGCATGGTTTCAATGAAACCGGGCACCGTCACCTAAGCCGGTGTGGAAGTTTTTGTTATTATAAATATTAGCAATTGTTTCACAATAATAAAATTCTTCGTATAAAATACATAACTAGCATCGTAGTAGTTAACTGGAGTGCGAATTTCCTCAGCTCCGAGATGCACTCATTAAGCTCTCGTATGTGCAAAAAATAAGCAATAAGAAGCTATACGAGGGCGAGGTTCTAAAACATTACGATAATACATTACGACGGACTTCTCATGGGTTTTTAATCTTTTTTTAATTATCTGACACGTTTTTAGTAAATTAAGGGACACACTAACTATTTGACCGAGCTTTGCTCGGTATTCGATAAAACACGAATAAAATGACATTTTCTAAAAATGATTCCTAGCTAGATCGATTTATCGCCCCCGAAACCCCCTATATACTAAATTTCATAAAAATCGTTGGAGCCGACTCTCTAAAACTCAAAGGTGACTGACTGACATGGTGATCTATCAACGCACAGCCCAAACCACAGGATGGATCGGGCTGAAATTTTGCGTGCAGGTAGATATTATGACGTAGGCATCCGCTAAGAAAGGATTTTGATAATATCCAACCGCAAGGGATTAAAATAGGGGATGAAAGTTTGTATATAATAATACTTCTTAACGCGAGCGAAGCCGCTGGCTAAAGCTCGTTGTATATATAAGTATATACAAGAATTGCTCGTTTAAAGATATAAGATAAGATGCGTATCCTTAATTATTATCTTTGTGTTTAATAAAACACAAAGATAATAATTAATTATATTATGTTATATTAATTATATTATATTATATACGTATGTATCATGTAATAACATCATACATACGTATCATGTTATTACATGATACGTATCATGTAATAACATGATACGTAGCGAAGAACTAAGCTGAGACTTTAGCTTGTCTTTAAACTTTCACATCATATTGAATAATACAGACAGTAAACCTTCAGTAATTATATGGAGCTTAAATATATTTATGGGTTAAAGAGTGATGGAATTAACTATAACATAACTAAATATTATCGCACTGAAACCGTAAATTTTTCCGGGATGAAAGATATACTATGTCTTTTTTCGACCTTAAAGTATCTCCATACCAAATTTCATCAAAATCGGTTCAGCGGTTTGGGTGGCAAGAGGTAACAGACAGACACACTGTCGCATTTATAATATATATATAATATACTAGCGACCCGCCCCGGTGTCGCACGGGTGTAAAATATGTAGCCACTGAAAAAATTATTAAAATCGATAGCCTATGATCCTGCACGTGGTCTACTGTGTGCCATATAACATAAAAATTGCTCCAGTAGTTCGCGAGATAAGCCCTTTCAAATAACTTCCCCCGTTTTTTCCACATTCTCCTATTAGTTTTAGCGTGATAAAATATAGCCTATAGCCTTTCTCGATAAATGGGCTATCTAACACTGAAAGAGTCAACAAAATCCGTTGCGTAGTTTTAAAGATTAAAGGGAACAAAGGGACATGAGGGAAAAAAGTGACTTTTTATAATATGTATAGAAGTATGGATTCTAATTATTGGAAGTATAGGTTAATTTTTTGGCCATCGTATTTGATACAAAATAACACGATTGATAGATTGTATTGAATATGAATGAACAGCTATTCATACACAGTATTTATCATTTGGTTGAAGTGCAGCCCATAATTATTGCATTCAGATATTTTGTGAAGTCACACAGGCGTCATTCGGATTCACAAGTTGCTTAATTAGACGCCCATACTGATTGCGTTAGGTTCGTCAAAAGCAACGGCAAAAGAGGCTGAGTTAACGCGCAATCAAGTTTTTAATTTCGGAATATTTTCCCGAATAAATCACTGTTTTAGCCCAAAACTGGGGAGAAAATTAATTAAACGTAGCATTAGAATTTTAGATTTCGGTTTTGTTGAGGTTTGCGTTTGAATGCCAATTGTTAGGTCTCGTAGGATCTCTCCTACGAGACTATAGTAAATCCCAAAACAGATTCTCATCTGTTTTGGGATTTACTATTAAAAATCAAAATGTATGAATTTACATGACCAGACTCAACCAGACGTTGATGTTTATAGGCTTTGATACTAAAATATTGAAATTACAGTATAATAATATAAATATTTTACTCAATACGTATGCATCTCCAAGACATATTATATTTATTATACGCGATGTGCTTTACTTGTCATATTTTATTCTAAGCTAGCTGTTGCCCGCAACTTCGTCCGCGTGAATGTATGTTGTAATATTTAATAGAGATTTAGAAAATTGAACACCCATCTACGACTATTTTATTTGGATCAATATTACACACGAAATTTTTAATTTACATCAAATACCCAGGAAACTTGAACCACAGATACTTATCGTTTTGAAAAATCTTTTCTTCAAAGACCGCTTGGCGTGGACAGGGGATGGGGGCCACAGGACAGGGGAAAGGAACATGTGACGGAGATAGAGGATAGACTACAGAAGACGGGATTTAATTAAGGCTATCCCTCTTTAACCTACCTCTTACTTTAATATTCCTAACCTACAATTAAAGTAGAATAAAATAATGCTTTACTTTACTTACTTACCCAAAGGGTAATTTCTTTATGGGAGTTGGCCCACCGGCCACCACACATTTCCACCACTGTATCTCCTGTGTCACCAGGATCGCCAGCGGTATCCAACTACGAAAACCGTTTAATATGATCTCAGGGAGCCCGAAGGACATGCTCAAATAGGATTGGGACCCGCAACAAAATTAATCAGAAGAAAATAGAAGTATGAAGAATTGTAATTCCTCTTTCTATTCAAAGCGGAGACAGCAAAAAGTTGCAGTGACCGAATGTCAAATAACTTAGGGGAAGCACCACGAAAATAAACCATAGTAATAATAATTGTGACTACTAAGCTATAGCTAAATTATTAGATAATATTGGAATATGTTGTGTTAGACTGTTGCCAATAATAATTGTGACAAAAACGCTTGAAGGCACGGAAGTTCCTACTTCCTATAGCGCTGTCCACGATATCACCGTAGTATGCGACACCAGATTTACACGGTAGGTTGTCTAGCATTGTAGTTCTTTCCTCTTGGTAGAAAATACTCTCCTAGAGAACGTGATGAGTAGTTTATTCAAACATACTGCCTTCGGTCGAGCACATATTCTACCTATGTGCTCGACCGATGCTAGTAATTTAGATCCGTAAAGTTTGACTTGAAAATTTCCATGGCCGGTAACGAATTGAGATACGAAGTGGTTGTAGTGTACATATCTAAATTTCTTTTATAAAAACCTTTTTTATATTATTTTGTACTCTTTAGTTTATGGTATTTTGACTTGTTTACTTTTTGATAGATTTTGTCATGAGATTATAATAATTCATCTTGAACATCGAGTGCGTTATTTTACAAGATTCTCCTTTGCACCTTCTAAACTGAAAGTCGGGCAAGCGATTCACCTCGCAACGACGCGAGGACCGTGCTCACTTCATTGGTGACCCCGGAAGGAACACAGGATGGAGAATCTGAAGGAGAATGTAACCAGCGAACAAGGAGACGGCGCAAGACATCGGTGACCATACACGCCATCTTCATCACCATCACTCCCCGCCCCTTCGCACCGCGTCAGCCAGCATCGCCTCATCGGGTATCTCGTCCACTAGCCGCAATGTACCGCGTCCTGGACGACTCCGCATCGGCATCAACGGGCTTTCTCACTACACCGACCGGTCAGCAAGCAGAGCACATCTCTCCTGGTCAGCACGTAGCATCGGCCCCGCACGGCAGCTATCCGACTCACTGGATCCCGTGCAGCAGCTTACAGTTCCGACTCACTGGGACTCACTGCAACAGTTCCGACTCACAGGAACTCTGGCGACTTAAGCGACAAGACTTAAAGATTCTACCTTCGGTCATGTTTACTGACTATTATCGCCCTTGACGGTCTCTGGAGGGGGGTGATGTAGTGTACATATCTAAATTTCTTTTATAAAAACCTTTTTTATATTATTTTGTACTCTTTAGTTTATGGTATTTTGACTTGTTTACTTTTTGATAGATTTTGTCATGAGATTATAATAATTCATCTTGAACATCGAGTGCGTTATTTTACAAGATTCTCCTTTGCACCTTCTAAACTGAAAGTCGGGCAAGCGATTCACCTCGCAACGACGCGAGGACCGTGCTCACTTCATGGTCAATATCCATCTAGGATTTGGATAATCGTTTACGAATATTGGGGAAAAGTTTTAAAGATCGACCTTTGCTAGAATTGTTGTCGTGAATTTCGAGGAGCTCCTTCAATTCCATTACTCCTAAGCCCTAGGTCCCATTATGAAATTTCAACCTTCGCGACCATAACTGCGAAAGCCTCCTCATGTACCTCATGAATCCCATCATGAAATTTCCACCTTTGCAACCATAGCATTGATGCTGTGGTTGCAAAAGTACTTGCATAGTGTATTTGATACAAATTAAAAAAAAAAAACAAACAAATCGCACAGAGACGGCGAAATATTTATTATCAATTTCGAAACTCATCCTTTTAATTTAAAAGAATACAAAAAAAATAATAAAAGCATCATAATGTTAAATGTGGTTATGGATGATGTAATGATGGGTGGTGATCATGATGATTAATATAATTGACATAGCGGCATGTGCTTCCAGTATTTTAAGCAACGCTGAACCCCCTACTTATTATATTATTATCTTCTAATAAGGAATCAGGAGTTCCGTTCAGCAACGGAATCTTCGGAAGCCCTATACCCTGGGATATGCCTTGCTGCAACTCTTACTTTTTGGTGGCATGTTATGTTAATTTTACTTAAAAAAGTGAAAATTACTGGAGTTTCGTCAATACCTCCCGATCCCTAGAAAATCATTATAGAGTCACCGTTTTTGTAAACATGGTATCAAATTCGGGTTAACAATCTATACAACAAAAAAAGAATTTTGAAAATCTGACCAGAAACAGCAAAGTAAACATTAACTCCTCCTTTTTTGGAAGTCGGTTAAAAAAAGTATCTAAGATGTTGACCAGGGATGTAAGGTATCACCATGCCAAATTTCATTGAAATCGGTCCAGCGGATTCAGAGATTAGCCTGTACAAACAGACAAACAAACAAACAGACAAACAGACAAATAGACAAACAGACAGGGAAACAAAAATTTCAAAAACAGTTAAAATGTGTTCTACTACTCTTCTAACACGCCCCTGACTCGTTTTTCCAAATTTATTTTCAATGTACAAAAATTTTACCTGTACGATTTTATTATAAGTATAGATGTAGGAGACATTACAATAAACTTAAAACGAAAATAAAGTAAATGTTTGATATTTTATCTCATTTTTTTTTACTCCAGACAAAAAAGAGCACCCACAGTTTTTGTCATGGTTTAAATTTTAGGTCTGATGTGTCTGTCTGACTTTATGTTTGTTTGAATTTTTGAACTACATTTTTTGCTTGAAAGCTGACATGATGATGAATTATTATTTATTTATTTATTTATTGCTATGAATAGCCAACAAAAGTTACAATAGTACATACACATTAAGGATTATAATATTTATCACGGTTATTGCACTTTAACTTACATAATATACATTATAACTTAGAACACTCTCGAACACTCTCATCATCACAGAAATAAGATCTCATCATCGAGTTTGTCTATTTCACTAAAGGCTGTAAGAACTTCCAGTAATTTGATCGGTTCAATATTTTGCTAATGCTAATATAAGTGTTTAAATCGGGGAGGTTTATCTTAATTTAAATTATTATTGATCTATTCAAATATAAACAATCTAGATGGTAAATAGTAAATTAAGGTTTCTACAAATAGCAAACATCTCACCGTATCGCACAGGTATAATGTCCGGGTCTTCCTCCATTTCGGCGTCCATTTTCAGCTCGAATTGTCCACTATAGTCGACTTTCGGCGAAGCGGTATAAGTGTTCATGTCCCTTTTCGTAAATGACTCCATACTGTCTTCCAGATAGAGAACGTTACTGAAAAGATACGCATTCATTTAGCGATGAATAGCGAGGGGAAAAATAGGGATTTTGTATACTCACAGATAAGCAAATACACAAATAATACGCCAAGAAAACTATAAGAGTAAGATATGATAGAAAATTTTATTTGTGTAATAAAATAAACGAAGGTTAACATTTTCATAACAGTGTACACTATTTTTTGCTTTTCTTTAGTCAACCGATCCTTGTATTATACATGTGTTCTGAAAGTAACACAGAGTATGGTTTAATAAAAAAATAATTTCGTAAGCCATTTTACCATACATTAATAAATAGTTACATAACTTAACAATTTAACAATGTAAACTTCTATATCTTATATCTTTAAACGAGAAATTCTTGTATATAATATATAATTGGAATCTCGGAATTGGTTACAACGATTTTCATGAAATTCAGTATAATGGGGGTTTCGGGGGCGACAAATCGATCTAGCTAGGAATCATTTTCAGAAAATGTCATTTTATTCGTGTTTTATCGAATACCGAGCAAAGCTCGGTCAAATAGCTAGTTGCTAATGATAAGTAAGTCTTTTGTTTATAACTAACATGCCCGCAACAAAATTTTGTTTGTCACGCCGCACGCGGGACCTGTAAAATTTTTCATGATTTAAAAATTTATAGTATGTCCTTTCTGGGGGCTCATAGTATCTCCATAGAAAATTTTATCAAAATCGGTTTGAGCGTAAAGAGGTAACAGACAAGCAGACAGACACACTTTCGCATTTATAATTTTAGGTATTGATTTCTGGTATTTTAATCCTTCAAGCTCCATAAAGGCTCGTCCACATTTGTATAATTTGCGCGATCAGATCTCCGATCAGATCTCCGTCGCGATCATCGCGCCGTATCAAGTATGCGTATCATAGTGTGGACGCCTATTACATCATTCTGCCGATCATGCGCGTATTTGATACGACACGTATCCGATACGCAGTTAATAGCGATCGGGGCGTATCATGATACGCGTATCATTTTGATACGCTTTGATGATACGCGACGGAGATCTGATCGGAGATCTGATCGCGCAAATGATACAAATGTGGACGAGCCCTAAGAGCACCGGTGATCGCGACAACAATAGAATACAATAGCAATTCCAAGAATCCACGATCAAAGGATTTCATATTGAATTTTGTTCTTAGATAACTATAATGAAAGAATGTAACAACGGCCGTGAGATTTTTTCAAGAATCTCATCAGAATTACCCCGGAGTCGCCGGAAGCTTTTTCGTCGGAATGTTGCTAATTAAGAATGCTAAAAAGTGCCCCGAATTTTCTCAGAACGTCCCTTTTTATATCTTATTATATCATTCGACAATAGCTGGGATTACTTTAAGTGGAGTATTTGAGAGGATTTAAGATTATAATTTAATGAAAGTAATATTTTAATAGCAAAAACAAGTAGTTTCACAAAACTCTATCCCGACTACGTATAATATCCACATATTTGAAATGAGCTAACAAAACTATTTTGTTTGTTACCCCACACGAAATCTTTAAGATTTTTTTTATTATTTTCACTTTACTTTACTTCATTTTCATATTCTTTACTTCATTTTCACTTGACGGTGCCGTAGTACACTTAATACGACGTCATGTGCGGACAAACTAGATGCTTTACAACGACTCTGTTTAGATGTTATGAGGGAACAAATGAACATCCAAAGCAACAAACATACATACAGCTGGTCAAAATCATACCCTACTTTTGTTCCGCCGTAGTCGGATAGTAATGTTCATATCACATTATTTTATCAAAATATTAAATTGAAATGCATAATCAATTATGATACGAGTATTAATATGCTGAATCAATTTCTTTTTGCTAAACAAATAAGAACGAAATTACTAATTACGAAGTGGATAAAACTACACCCAAAACAAATGATATTTTAATCCAATTTGAATGTTTGTGTTGAATGCTACAAGATAAACATCATACGTAAAATATGATAAACTTGATCTTTATAACTTGTAAAGCGCAAAAGTGATAAATGACCCTTTCTAAAGAGGAGTTAGACCGTGCACTACCCAATTTATATTTAGACGAGCTTTTGCCCGTGGCTTCGCTCGCGTTAAGAAGTATTATTATATACAAACTTTCATCCCCTATTTTAACCCCTTGGGGGTAGAATTGATCAAAATCCTTTCTTAGCGGATGCCTACGTCATAACATCTACCTGCATGCCAAATTTCAGCCCGATCCGTCCAGTGGTTTGGGCTGTGCGTTGATAGATCAACATGTCAGTCAGTCGCCTTTGAGTTTTATATATATAGAAGATTGCAAACACTGTTTTAAAACTAGAAGTGGTTAGAAGAATTTGGTTTTGCTTTTAAATATATTTTTAGTTAGTATAACTTGTTACCCTAAATAATACTTTACATCGGATAGAAATCTTAATTCTCTATAACTTTAGAATATTACCTAATATGGGTGTACACACTACACAATTAGTGTTTTCCTGGTTCAATATGATTTTACCCTTAACTTTTTACAACATACGTTTTACCAGGAGTAATAAAGAGTTCCGAATAATTTTTAATCGCATACTTAAATTCTTACAAACGGGCATCAGCTTCGGTAACAAATACCTGCTCTTTCTAAAGTTTTTCAGCGTGCGCTTTTCAGCAAAGTGATAGCAATTTTATTTAAAAGTAAGCAACAACAAAACAAACAAACTAGTGGCAGAGCAACCGACAGGCGACAGCAAACAGCAAATATTTGAATCCATTTCAGTTACGCAATACTTTTTAAATTATGTTTAACCGAGAAAATTAATTTCCTGCTGTTAAACTTGAATCGCTTCTTTCTAATAAATTTTATTATTCATGTTTAAACAGTTTTTTGCCGGGATAAATGGGACGGAATAAATACTTATAATCTACTTTAATTACGTATCCAAGTATCTTAGATGGAAATGGATGAACGTATCGTCAATGTAGTACCATTAATTTGTTAATCTCATAAATCATACATGTAATTAATCCTTCAAGCCACATAGGAGCACCGGTAATCGCGACAACAATAGAATACAATAGCATTTCCAAGAATCCGCGATCGAAGGATTATAAACATGGGACTTACGCTGGTTGACACCACAGATTTTCGAACCGCGGCTCGAAACAGCGAAGGACTGTTTTTGAGTTTCCCGATTCATACCGCGGTTCGAAACAGAGAATACCTTTTTTTGAATTACCATTCGAATCGCAGTATATATTATTTCTATTATTTTTATTCCTAAGTTATTACTAACTTGTTATAAAACATTCATATTATTTTATAATTATTGCCTTGGTTATATTATTTTTTATTTCTGCACAGATGGTAACAAAACAAGTGTGGAACATTGTTTCCACACTTTAATCTGTTCTTGGTAAAAGTACGATAAATACATTTCAGATATAGAAGAGTGTGGCAGTAGTCCTGCTGATTAACATTATTACCCAATCAATCGATTTTCTACGGAGAATGCCAATACCATAAATTTAATATATCCAATACACAACAATGCTAAACAATACCAAGAAACCTTAAACGCAAAAATCGTTTCATTTATGTTTATTCGTAATTTCGCGTTGTAAACGTTTCAGCTCGACAATTATTGGAATAAAATTATTGTAGCCGGGAATTCTGTACATACTCGGCTTACAAATCGACAGGTTTTATTATTTGTATCCTGTATTCAAGCGCCCGGAGTAACGAAATATTGCAAACAATAAGTTTTTTTGTAATATTTGAAAAATGCAGTTTTTCATTTTTGTCTTTTGTACGAAACAATGAAAAAAATATAGTTCTGTACGATTGTAATAGGGTATTACACGAATTTTTGAAATGTATCCAAAAACAATTCTATATTGATAATATGACGCTAAAATTTTTTTTTCTCACGATAAGTATGAAAAAAACAACATTATTTTTACATAATTTCAAATTTCGCGCGTATTTTGCAAAAACGCTTCCGCAAACATTAGCGAAAGCTTGCACACATATACTATAAACGATTAGGAGGAATAGTGGGGCGCGTCTTCGCGGATTGCACGGACTATAACAGACAGACACACCTTCGCATTTATAATATTAGTATGCATATAGATGTTACTTACGTAGAAGGCGGTTGTTTCCGGTTGTTCCTGGCGAAGTGTCGTCGGTACACCGCCGCGATGATCGCGCAGACTGACGCGCTGAGCAGCGCGATGGTCGCGAGAAGAGACGCTATCATCGGAGACAGAGAGAACGGCCCGACTATACCTGTTGATGTACAAGATAGATCAGCAGGCTAAGAGCGTTTTCACATTATCCGATCCGATATCGGTGTCGGACGCCGATCCGATATAGGGGTAAGTAAAATGTATGAAATATGTAATTTCATATTGTTCGGCCCGATATCAGATACATTGTTCAAACATTTTACCTACCCCGATACCGGATCGGCGTCCGACACCGATATCGGATCGGATAATGTGAATACGCTCTTAGTATGGTCACCAAAGAAATGATTTCTTTCTACGGAAGAATAGACAAAGTGACAAATTGATATAGGAAATCCGCTATTTCGTCACTAAAATCTGTCAGTATATCCATTCTTTCCCATTCTTAATGTTGTTATGCTAAAGGTACAATTTCGTGCATCGCGATCGATCGCGGTCGTGCACGATCTACGACTGTCGTCGGACGCTCGCGACCATAGTCAACGTATGAAAATGTATGGCACCGCTTCCGAGGCCCGCGACTGACGCGCGCGGCCTACGACTGTCGTAAGCCGCGCGCGATCGTGCCATATAACTTTGACACGGTCGCGCGGGGCCTACGACTGTCGTCGGTCGTGCGCGACTGTCATAACTTCAAGACACGATCGCGCGCGGCTTACGACAGTCGTAGGCCGCGCGCGTCAGTCGCGGGCCTCGGAAGCGGTGCCATACATTTTCATACGTTGACTATGGTCGCGAGCGTCCGACGACAGTCGTAGGTCGTGCACGACCGCGATCGATCGCGATGCACGGAATTGTACCTTAAGCCAGCAGTTTCACTATAATATTTACTACTAAAATATTAAGACGCCCGCAACCCCGTTACGCCAAAATTCATTTATCGCGCAGGAACCGTACATTTTACCGGATGAAAGTAACTTGTCCTTATCCTCAAAGTATCTCCATGCAAAGTTTCAGTAAAATCGGTTCAGCGGCTATGGTGAGAAGAAGTAACAGGTTACATACATACCCACTTACGCCTTTATAATTTTATCATGGATTATTATCGATGTTGACGTTTTATATAAGACAGGTTTTTAAATCTTGTTGGCTCTTTCATTTTGAATGTTGTCGTTTTCATTTTTAATGAACAAAAAGCGAAGCATAATACTTTATGCATGATTAGTATTAACCCAGGTGGCGCCAGTCACAGTACAAAGTAAATAATCCGTTGCAAAATTTCATGTAGTGTAGTGTTCACTACATCTCATTCAAAATTAATATAAGAAACAAACATAACCTACGTATTACATAAGCCGCATACCGAGGACAACCTGAAATCGTATTTTCAAATAACATAATTATGAAAACGTTTAGGCTTTAAAATTGTAGGTAGGCCCGAGTTTACTCATTATTCTGGTGCTCAAAATACGATGTATATTCAAACCTAAATGGTTCAAAGTGGAGCATAGAAGAGGCCTTACCTCTTCACGGAATGCGAAAATAAAACGCATTTTCCAATTTAATTAAATAGACAAAACAACTGGGGTAGATGAACCGTCCTATTAGTAAATAAAACCTTCAGTATTTTTAGCTCCAGTTGAAAATTCAGAAAAAAATAAACGTGCCAAAATATAAGTTGAGAATGGCTAATGCTGAGTCAGCAAAATACCAAGAATACTTGATGATGACGGCGATGACTCGCGGGAAATTTGTGTTTTGCATTCAGAATAAATTATGACCGAGAAGTGTTTAATTAGACATTGTTTTTGTACTTAATGGTGGACCCTTGTCATAATTTCCACAAGAGGTCTCCTTTGAATCAGATCAAATATAATTAGTATACTTATGTTGAGTGGGTCATTGGATAAGGTGCCGTGATTAAGCAAAATCCTTACATTCCTTATAGGAACAATGATTGTTATGATAATCTGAGACTTTATTAAGTAACGTTTCACTGGAAATAAAAGAATTTACAGTGAGGCCGAAAAATTATAACTTTTGATACATTAACGTACATCATGCAAATAAATAAAGAAAGAAAAGTAGTAAGGTAGGCGAACCCCATTTATAGATTAAAATAACTAACACAATATTATGTTAATACCCATAATATTATAGAGGTACTTTCCTCGCAAGTTCAAACGCTCTTAAAGTAAAAGAAGAATATGACAAAATTAAGTAATAATTAAAACCTGCGAGCACAGCCGCGGGGCTTTGGAGTATCATATATAATATTATGAATCATAATATGATTCATTTATTTTAAATCGCAAAATTCATGTCTAGTAAGGCTTCTTACAGACGAACGGCACGTGTCGGCGGCACGTGTCGGCGGCAGTCGACGGCAGTCGGCGGCACGTGTCGGCGGCAGTCGACGGCAGTTGACGGCACGTGTCGGCGGCAGTCTACGGCAGCCGACGGCAGCCGTTGACAGCTTATGACGCTGGCAGGGGGCCTACCACGACCTCTCCTATTACGATCATGTTTCCAGAACACTTTGTTGTAAGATTACAATAATATTACCGTACTCACTTTTTAAATATAATTTTACTAAAAAACAGTAAAAAATACAAGACATTGTTAAATCCGCTGTGAAATATCAACTTTTTTAAGATCGCTAGCTTGACGATAAAGTAATTATTGCTTATCTGTCAAACGGTGTCGCTTAGTAGAGGTGATGGTAGGCCCCCAGTTGTGACGTACCGCCACAAGTCGGTATCATACGCAACGGACGTCTCGCACCAAACGGATAATTTTTTCACAGTACGTCCGCTGAATCGGCAACGTACGGATAATAAATGAATGCTCAAAAGGGGGCAGTGGATGGAATAGTCGAAAGCAGAAATTTTGACTTAGGAACTTTGTTTGGACTAATTTGAAGATAAAAATACTGGCTAGTCGGTAATCCGTACGCTGCCGATACAGTGGACGTATAGTAAAAAAATTATGAGTTTGATGCCAGACGTCCGCTGCGTACGATACCGACCTGTGGACGCTTACCTTTTCGCGCTACGTCACAACTGCAAGCGTGATAAACTGTCGACGGCTGCCGTCGACTGCCGCCGACACGTGCCGCCGACTGCCGTCGACTGCCGCCGACGCGTGCCGTCGTCTGCCGTCGACTGCCGCCGACGCGTGCCGCCGACACGTGCCGTTCGTCTGTAAGCGCTCTAATTCGTACTAATTTGAAATTCGTCAGTTTGACAGTTTTGACAATTCGTTTGCTGAATTGATTGAGAGGAATTGCTAAATGTGACCATTTTAGCCCCGCTGGTATTTTTGTCCGTCAGTTTGTGAAACACAATGTTGCAATGCACATGAATAAAGTATATTGGTATGCAAACAGAGCGACACTGAAGAGGAGGTAACTGAGGCCGTATCTCTTTCCACTTCTGCTAGCTGAAGTCGTAAATAATTTTATGGTCTAAATTCTAAAAGTTCTAAAACCAGATATAAGTCACAACATTTTATACATTCACATGACGTAATTTTTAGGGTTCCGTACTCAAAGGGTAAAAACGGGACCCTATTTGATGTCTGTCTGTCCGTCTGTCTGTCTCCAGGCTGTATCTCAAGAACGGCTATAGCTAGATTTCTGAAATTTCCACAGATTGTGTAAGAATATCTGTTGCCGCTATAACAGCATACACTAGAAACAAAATAAATTCAAAAATTTAGAACATACAACAAACTTTTTTTTTGCTATTTTTTGCTCGATATCGATAATGATAGGCACTAGAAATGTTCACAAAATACTCAGTTGTATTATAATTTAATAATTAATAATAATATTTAAATATAATTAATAATTATAATATGGGAATCCAAAAAACACATTTTTACCTATTTTTACTCTATAATGGTACGGAACCCTTCGTGCGCGAGTCCAACTCGCACTTGGCTGATTTTTTTAGTATTTGAACCCGTCTTTGGACCTTAGGAAATGCTTTTACTGCGACAAATTTTGCACCAACTTTTTTTTAATTTACGTAAAACATTACAGATGCAAGACAAAAGATAAAAAATCTTAGGTATTTTAGAGTGCTGCAATTATTTTGCGAAACAAATAGAAAACGTACTGAGTTCGTTTGGTTTTAAAGTATATAAGAAATAGTCTGCGTCGCTTGAAATACAATTAAGGAAATGCGCGAATGCTTTTAATATAAAACTTAAAAGTAATTCCGGAGCACTCAACCTCAATCACTATTAACCTCCTTCGAAACAGAAAACCTTTAACGACTATTTTTAGCGAAAGTAAAACCTACTTCTATTGAAAATAGCAAGAAAATTTTATTACTTCTTTAAACCGAAACCTAAGAAAATAATTGTTACTTTTTACTCACTTTTTGCATATTATACTTTTATTTTAAAATTATTTATTTGCATGTAAACAATATTACAAAACAAAAACAATAACAACACAAGGCGAGGATTATAGCAAATTCGCGGCCTTACCGCATTCAGCTGTTTCTTGTTTATATTTTTAGTACAATCATTTGGTGCTCAAAAGAGGGAAGGTTTTCCGGGAGTTTTGAAAATTGGTGGTTTTATAGATTTCGACGTGCTCTTTTCGAATTTTCACTTTGCCACCTCGTATCTTTGCCGCTCGCGCCGCTCAAATACAGTTTTTTGAGAATAACTCCGTTCCAAATCATTTTACGATGAAAATAGTTATATAATACATTAAACTAGAGAAAATTTCCTACACTTTGTGTACTCACCGTTTTTTTGTAAAATCAATAGTTTCAGCGTACGAGAGCCGCAAAGTTCACTCCAACACGCGTTTTGGCCAAATAACTCATTTCCACACCAGTCACCACCATGAGGCGGAGTAAGTGGCGCGGTTTTTTTTTTGTGGTATCCCCAGTAGGCCTAATCTGGGTGCTGGCAGTGCACCCGTCGAGACGAGCCAAGCGAAGCGCAAGGGCACTACCTACCTTTTCTCGAAGTGTTTCGCCGTTTTTTGGCACCTGGCTCTTATAATTTAGATTTTATTGATATCTAAAATCACTGACACACTGATGATCATCAAAATGATGCTACTTCCTGAAGTGCTAGAAAGCTGAAATTTGGTATGTAATCTAAGTTTAGTATACAACCGACAAAAAAAATCATAAACTTGTAATTTTCCTTCCCCATTCCCTAAAATGGGGGGGGGTGGAAGTTGACCCTCATAGAGTTGGTTTCCGATGTGCCAGATAGTTTATATTCTCAGGATATGATGTCAATAATAGACTTATTTAACATACAAAGTCTTAATAGAATAGGTCTAATACTTTGTATTTTATTGATATCTAAAGTACGCCTAAATTTGGTTATACATAGGCTGCTATTTATGTATCCGGAACTGGCCACTTACAAGAACAATATTTAAAAAGTAATTACAACTTTTGAAAATAGAACTCTTTGGTTGAAGAATACATTTTGTTTCATGTGACGGTCAATTATTTTTCCATTGTGGCGTCATTTTGAAAATTGCGTGTCTTCATTTGCCATGGATTTAACGCGTGAACATTTTCGTGCAATGATTTACTACGATTTTCGGCGTGGGCTAAATCAACAACAGTGCTTTATTCAACTCACCGCAACTTTTGGAGATGAAGCACCATCAAAAACCACTGTTTATCACTGGTACAGTGAGTTTAATCGTGGGCGGTCTATGCTCACGGATGAAAATAAAGAAGGTCGCCCAAAAACAGCTGTTGTCCCACAAAATATTGATGCTGTGCGGGAACTAATAATGCGTGATCGTCATGTTACATATCGCGAGATAGAGGCGTATTTAGGCATAAGTATGACGAGCATACATAAGATATTACACGAACATTTGGCTGTAAAAAAAATATGTTCGCGTTGGATTCCGCACAACTTGACAATCGATCAAAAACGGGCTCGTGTCGATTGGTGCAAAAAAATGATAAAAAAATACAACCGTGGTACGTCAAAAGCCATTTATAATATCTACACAGGTGATTAATCTTGGATTTATACATATGACCCCGAAACTAAACAGCAGTCAACGGTGTGGGTGTTCCAAGATGAGCCGAAACCAACAAAAGTTACTCGTGCAAAAGGTACTTTGAAGCAAATGGTCGCCTGTTTTTTTGGAATTAATGAACATGTGGCTACAGTGCCATTAGAGAGTCGTAAAACGGTTAATTCTGAATGGTATACGACCATTTGTTTACCAGGAGTCTTTGAAGAAATAAGAAAGGACAACCGACAACGCAGAATCATATTACATCACGACAATGCTAGCTGTCACACCTCAGCTGAAACAACTCAGTTTTTGGAGGGTCAAAAGATCGAATTGACTGGTCATCCGCCGTACAGCCCTGATTTGGCACCTAACGATTTCTTTTTATTTCCATACGCGAAGAACAAATTACGTGGTCAACGTTTTTCGAGCCGCGAAGAGGCTGTTGATGCGTTCAAAATGCACGTTTTGGAGATACCTCAATCAGAATGGAAAAAGTGCTATGAAAATTGGTTCCAGCGTATGCAAAAGTGTGTCGATCATCGCGGCGAATATTTTGAAAAGCAATAAAACCATATTAAATGATATATGTTTGTTTCTTTTTTTAATTCCAGATACATAAATAGCAGCCCTCGTACGCCGTAAAATAAGTTTAGTAGGGGGGTAATGGAAGTTTAAATGAGACTTTCGCCAATTTTATGGATAAGGACATTAAGGTTTACATGGGATGGACATTAACTAAAAACCTCTTAATAAAGAAAAAACAAAATGACTAAAAATAATACCTAGCAAGTAGCAACTTACAAAAAGGAGTGAAATCCCATCAAAAACATTTCATGTAAAATGTAACGTCGACGACCACAAAAGGTTTGCCCTGTGAAAAAGACATCAGATCTAATGTAGAGTCAAGCTTCTGAATCGACGCGGCCTAACAATTTCTTGAATAGTGCAAAAATTATTTAAAAAATAGGAAATTTAAGGTTAAGATCGATAATACTACTAGTTCCTTTGTAAACGTGACTAATGGCACGGCTCAGGGATCGGTGTTGGGACCCCTATTCTTTCTTTCTTATGTTAACTCTATGCATCGGTGCCTTAAGCACTGCCTGTGTTACCAATTTGCAGACGACACATGTCTATTGGCAGCAGCTAAAGACCTCAAAACAGCTATAGATAAGTTTCAATCAGATTTTAATGAATTATTAAAATGGTGCCATGACGCAGGGCTGGTAATCAATACGGACAAAACAAAATTATTAATTATTAAATCTCCTTACCTTAAAAAAGACCCCACTCCCGTTAAGCTCATAGCCCATAATCACTGCTTGCCCAAAAATTTACATCGTCAGCAGTCAAAAATACCTTGGACTCATTATTGATAACAAAATTCTGTTGGTCACACCATATCAAACACGTGGTAAAAAAATTAAGACAATTTTTGGCCAATATCACCATTTTAAAAAACCTTACCGTATTCCTTTTAAAACTAAGATACTCCTATATCATTCTCTGGCTGAATCTTACGTGCAATATGGTCTTAGTAGCTACGGGAGAACTTACACAACTTATCTTAACCAAATCCATAAACTGCAAGTTAAAATCCTCAAAACAATATTACCTCAAAAATTTAAATCACACGACCAATGCGAGGAATTAATATTCAAACAGTGTAAAGTGTTACCTGTACCTGAAATGGTAAAATATAATTTATTAAAAGAATATTTTTTTGACGACGATATAAAACATCCTGTTGAACATACAGTGTGCACACGGGCTGTCACTCATAACCGGCTCCGTACACTGCGCGCGAGCAATGTGTACGGCGAGAGGACGGCCAAATACCTAATACCGCGCTTATTAAACCAATTACCACCTGAATTAGTAACCACCATAACTCGTTCTAACATAAAAAATAAATTAAAATCCTACTTTCTTTCAAAACTTTGATACTATTCTTCTAATTTATAGTACCACTGGAATGCACTCATCTTACTTCTAATAATAAATTAATTATTGTACACAAAGTCACAGACTAGACGTAAACTAATAACCAGTACTACGTCATTAAACCTACGTGGTTTTTTTGTTAGTGCTTAATATATATATATGTATATATATATATATATATATATATATATATATATATATATATATATATATATATATATATATATATATATATATATATATATATATATAACTATATATATAGATTATGATTGTTACTCGTATATAAATTAATTTTATACAACATCAAATATGTATTTTAAAGGTCACAACTGCGAAATCTATAGGATAGTCATATAATTTGGTCGTGTTAACGATTACAGGACTAAATTTAATGACTTAGCTCTTATACGACATATTGTTCGTTTAATATATTGTTACACGATGTTGGAAACTTTAATTACAACTATACGATTTCTATACAACTTATGCTTCGCTGTTTCGCTACCGTCGTGGAGGTGAGGCGAATATTTATTTTCAGCAGATGTAAGTAACGTAACAGCCAAGCCGAACATACTTACTGATAATAATATGTAGGTGTCCCGTGTAGGTAGGATTTCACTCCTTTTTGTAAGTTGCTACTTGCTAGGCAGTCATTTTAGTCATTTTTTATTTTTATTTTTTATTAAGAGGTTTTTAGTTAATGTCCATCCCGTGTAAACCTTAATGTCCTTATTCATAAAATTGGCGAAAGTCTCATTTAAACTTCCATTACCCCCCTACTAAACTTATTTTACGGCGTATAACCAAATTTCGGCGTACTTTAGATATCAATAAAATACAAAGTATTAGACCTATTCAATTGAGACTTTGTATGTTTAATAAGTCTATTATTGACATCATATCCTGCAAATATAAATTATCTGGCACATCGGAAACCAACTCTATGAGGGTCAACTTCCACCCCCCCATTTTAGGGGATGGGGAAGGAAAATTACGAGTTTATGATTTTTTTGTTGGTTGTATACTAAACTTAGATTACATACCAAATTTCAGCTTTCTAGCACTTCAGGAAGTAGCATCATTTTGATGATCATCAGTGTGTCAGTGATTTTAGATATCAATAAAATCTAAATTATAAGAGCTATTCAATTGAGACTTTGTATGCTTAATAAGTTTATTGATAACATCATATCCTGAAAATATGAACTATCTGCTGCAACGGAAACCAATTCTATGAAGTTGCCAAAAAACGGCGAAACACTTCGAGAAAAGGTAGGTAGTGCCCTTGCGCTTCGTTTGGCTCGTCTCGACGGGTGCACTGCCGTGCACCCAGATTAGGCCTACTGGGGATACCACAAAAAAAAAACCGCGCCACTTACTCCGCCTCACGGTGGTGACTGGTGTGGAAATGAGTTATTTGGCCAAAACGCGTGTTAGAGTGAACTTTGCGGCTCTCGTACGCTGAAACTATTGATTTTACAAAAAAACGGTTAGTACATAAAGTGTAGGAAATATTCTCTAGTTTAATGTATTATATGACTATTTTCATCGTAAAATGATTTGGAACGGAGCTATTCTCAAAAAACTGTATTTGAGCGACATTTTTCCAATATGGCGGCGCGAGCGGCAAAGATACGAGGTGGCAAAGTAAAAATTCGAAAAGAGCACGTCGAAATCTATAAAACCACCAATTTTCAAAACTCCCGGAAAACTTTCCAGGTAAAACTACCAAATTACTGTAGTATTTCTAATTTGCTATAAGGACACAGTCAAAATTATACTTCAAACTTGTATGTTACTTTATCATATGAGCACAGATTCGACGATGTTTTCTTAAATTAAAAATACAATCTGCCAGCCCTAGCACGGGTATCACGCACGCGGCAAGCTCCCTGCAATATACTCGAAGTTCGAACTGAGCCAAGACAAACAATAATTGACACAACTAAAACAAAGGCGTATTATAACAGACTCAATTACTCCGTAATATGACCAACCTAATTCATAACGAGTTTCAGTTTGTGTTGTACCTACTGTATTTGTACGAGACCGGGAACATTCGTATAATGAAATACCGTAGCAAATAACTAAGTTTGTTTATTTGTATTTCGCAATTTCGTGCTCGCATTACGGTAACAATCTTATTGACATTTCTTGTTCTGACGTTTATGTGATTAATCATCGTTAAATTTCAATGTTTTTGTTTTAATTGGGACCATACATCTTCCTCGAACTTGATGTAATTACTAATTACGAGTTTTTAACGATCAGTAAAAAGTTGCTGGCGGTAATTTACTGAAATGTTTGTCACATGTCTTTTATTGACCGACTTCCAAAAAGGAGGAGGTAATATGTTCGGCTGTATGTATCTTTTTTTTTGTATGTTCCACGATTACTCAGCCGTTTGTGGTCCGATTTTCAAAATTATTTTTGTGTTGTATAGGGTTTAACTCGAATTTGGTACCATGTTCACAAAAGTGGTGATCTGATGATGGAATCCTTGAGGAATCGAGGGGACTTCTTGAAATTTGTATGGAAATATATAGTGATTTTAATTTTTTCTGAAGCATTCGAGGTAAATGCTACCAAGAAGTAAGGCTTCGCACCAGGTTATACCCTGGATCCGAAGGTACCGAACAGAACTTTTGAATGCTTATAGATAGAGGTTCGGGGATTTCGGCGTTGTTTAAACAACTGAAAGCATAAGCTAATACATCAATTTGATTAATCATCATCATCATCACAACCATCATTATACCATGGGTCATCACACTATGACCCAATTATTGGTACTTTTCGTGATATTTTGCATCGAAGCAGACGTTTTTGATAATGATTTCGCTGTTTGTGGACCGATTTTCAAAACTCTCGTGTTGTTGTACAGGATATAATCTAAATTTTGTATAACAATTACGAAAGTGGTGAGCTGATGATGGGATCTATGAGTAATCGAGGAAAATCCTTGAATTTTATCAAAACACTCATAGTGGTTAAAATGTTGTTTCTAGTAAGTTAAACATATGTTACGAATAAGAGAAATTTTATACGAAGGTGTCTCTTGGTCCAAAGGCACTAAACAGAACTCCTGAATCTTTAAAGATAAAAGTATGGAAACTGCAGCATCGCTTAGATAACTGCAAGCATTTACCACAATTTCGCTTACAGTGACATAATGTGAATAGTTAACATTCGTATTGGTTATTTACGCATAAAGCCTAATTTTGTAGATACTTAACTAAAAAGAGTAAAATTATTATTTTTAACAAAAAATTAAAACCGACTTCCAAGGTAAAAACAATAGTAATATGAACTAAAAAGTATTAAATAACTCTTACCCTTTAATAGTGCCTTTTTCAGAATTCGTCTAAATCTCAACTATTTCTGTACATATTACAATCTTCATTACTTTGAAGTCGGTACCAGTCCCAAAAGTTTCAGATAATCTGACATTACTGAACTCACGATTAAATTAGCTGGTACCGACTTCAAAATAATGAAGATTGTAGTATACAGTACAGAAATTGTTGAGATTTAAACGAATTCTGAAAAAGGCACTATTAAAGGGTAAGAGTTATTTAATACTTTTTAGTTCATATTACTATTGTTTTTACCTTGGAAGTCGGTTTTAATTTTTTGTTAAAAATAATAATATTTAATTAAAAGAGTCAGATAAGCTCCAAGGTATTAAATAATTTTATCTCATTTAGTAAGTGACAATAGTAACGCAAGTAATAATAAATTAATGAGCCCAATACCCATGAATAATTATTATCTTTCTTTTTAGTAGTACTTATTGGTTAACTATTAAGGTCTTTGATATATAATTGGGATCAAATAAAAACTAAGCGCTCGATAGTAAATAAAATTAAAATTTTATAAATGATATATCAAGGCTAAGAGAACCCTAAACATTCTTTCAGGAACGAGTATCTATTAAATAACTTCCACATGACTGCACTTATGAGTTGTACGAATCGACGATTCGGACCTCTCAAACGTTTCCATGCCCAATTTGACGATATTCTGTATGCGTTTAATACAGAAGTAGCTCGAACGTTTCCAGGAAATATTGGATATCTCCAAATACTACGAAAAATGTGTACATATTAAGCTCCGACTAGAGAAATAAACTGCTGCCTTACTCCCTACAGAATTAGAATCGAATCGAGAATCGAATCAGATCGATCTCAACAGCTTTTGCTACTTCCGGCATATATAGTGGCGCAAAATCATACTGCGGCTCAATTTGGAACTAATTCAATCTCAACGACTTTTCCCACTCCTTACAGCTATACTAGCGCACGATCGGGCTGTGGCTCAATTTGGAACTAACTCGATCTCAACGACTTTTCCCACTCCTTACAGCTATACTAGCGCACGATCGGGCTGTGGCTCAATTTGGAACTAACTCGATCTCAACGACTTTTCCCACTCCTCACAGCTATACTAGCGCACGATCGGGCTGTGGCTCAATTTGGAACTAATTCGATCTCAACAACTTTTCCCACTCCTCACAGCTATACTAGCGCACGATCGGGCTGTGGCTCAATTTGGAACTAATTCGATCTCAACGACTTTTCCCACTCCTCACAGCTATACTAGCGCACGATCGTGCTTCGACTCAATTTGAAGACTCGTAAATCAAAATCGTATCAGTTTCGGGGTAAGGCTGCATTTCTACTTTCGATATGTTCAGAAAAAAGGTTCATCATGATTAAAAACCTATGACGACGCAGATAAATGGTTGGGGATTTCTGGTTTCAGCACGATAAAGAGCTAAGCTGCTCGGGCTTTCACACAACCCCACTAAACATAATATTATGTCCAGTTCTCATTAAAGCATCAATTGATAGTGGACGCAATCCAAATCGATATCGTGAATCTAAACCTTCAAACCTTTGAGCACATCTGCCTATAGAGTATAGCTTATTCAGAGTTTAATGTCCACAATTCATTCGTAATAAAATATTAAATAGGGAAACAACAATTTAACGATTCCGAATTGCCATTGAATAATTTACTATTATAACAAAACATTTTTCAATTAATGCTAATCTGAAATTAAACAGAAATTGCTAATTCCATAATCGAAATTAAAGTGATCATAATTCCTCAGTGCTATTGTAAGCACCAATTAAAATTTACGAATTATCACCAACTTGTAATTGAAATTACAAGAACGGGGGTCTGTTTATTATCTGCTTTTCAAAGTGTTTACAACTTAATTTTACCTCGAAATTCCTTCGGAAAACATTAAGGAAACACCTCGTGGAAATTAATTTTAACTCGCCTGTATTGTAGGTTTTTGCCTGTTAGGAAAAATATAAAAGGAATGAGGTGAAGAAAAGCTACTTAATGAATTTATAAAAAACACCAACGCCATAATATTATATGATATGTATTAGACATACATAGGATGTTTTTGCATGACATTAACATTATATTATGGGCGTCGATGATAACAAAATATGTCACTGAAATTAATCGTTTACAACTTGTAGAAGAACCTAAAAAACTAATTGTTACATTTTACTCACCTTTTTCGTATTTAAGCTATTTGTGACCTCCTCTAAACACTGGTGCAAAAAAAAATCTGACTATAATTAATTTCAAAAAAAATCTAACTCTACTGGGGTATTTGGCTAACATTTAAACAGTCTTGAAGGCCTCATAAGTAGATAATAATAAAAAAGATTAGGCAGAAGATAATTGACAGTAATATCAAAAGAGATGTATATTACAAGTTTTAATAATATACTTCTATTAAATATCTCGCTTATGAGTAAACTATATTTTTAAATGAATAGTACATTACGCACCTAGGGCAGGAAAATAAGAAATGTCTCAGATCACGCCGAGGTCAACAAACATGTGATCTGAGGCTTTCTTATTTACTGCCCATGGTGCGTATTCTATTTTTCTCATCGACGGAGGCGGAAAACGGCAACATCGGTAAGCGTAGCGGGAAGAAAGTTGACGTTTTCCGCCCGGAGGAGAGATATGTATATTTACTTGCCTGTATATTTATCTGGTGGTCTAATAGCCGCTGTAGAGAGGGTTGTTTCTTCACTCCGCCCTTTAGCGTTGGCCGCGTATATGTTGAGCAAATAGCTGAAGCCAGCATCGAGAGCTTGAACTGCGAAACTTGGGTTAGAGTTAGAGGAGATGTTAGCTCGAACCTACAAACAAAGTGTTACATCTTAGGGTCAATTAAGACGCGTCGCGTTGCGGTCTTAATTGATGTTTATTATTATTTACATCTAAATAATTTAAAATAACCTAAAAGTATAAGCTGAATTAAAAAAAAAATCTCTTAAAGTAAATAAATATGCTAGCAAAATGGAATTACAACATATCCTCCTTGTGCTATTATATTTTGATGTCTGAACCTCATTCAATTTATCAATAAAGAAAATTTGATACCGGGCATCATCTTACTCAATTATACTTACAATCATTGAGGGTAACTCAATAACTTCCATGTGGAACCTTTGAGGGAGGCCTCCGTCGTAGCCCTCGAGGCAGTCTACTACTATACCCACATCACTTTGGTTCACCGTACAATTTCTTAACGAAGACGGCGAACCTATCAACAAAAGGTATCATACTCTAATAAACGATATTTTACGATAAATTCTACAACATAAATAGAATTGCACAGAGCAAATATCAACCAAAAGTTGGTCGGTTAAAAATGTCCGAATCATTTTACACGAGCGATTAAATATTCGCATTTTAAATTCGGAAAATTTACACATGTTATGAAATCGAAACTATTGTTAAACACGTTTTGTAAATTTGTACAAATATGAGTAAAATAAACGTTTGAATTTTATGTAACTTCGCGCCGACTATGTGCAAAGTTGTTAAATATATTATAAATGGAACGAAATTTCTACCCTCGCACAAATTAAAGTTCATATTATTTATGTACACACAGTATTTCCGTAGAGTGGCGGTTTATTTCATAATTTTTCGTTTGTTTAATGCAAGCTTAACTATAAAAGAATTTGTAAACAGACGGCTTTATTAAAACTCGTATTTGCCAACAAAACTCAAGCAAAACTGTGTACATCAACACGTAACATCGAGCATATAAATTGTCCAATATATTTGCGCCTTTGAAGTGTTACGCCTTGAGGTTATATCCTTTACAACATTTCATGATGGTCCACGTGACAAAGCCCCGTAAGTTTGGCAGGCGTTTATTCGGATTAGGGTCACATCGTAACAATTTGGCATGGCATTCCACTGACAGTACCTAGTGAAACGCTATTGACATGGTTACATTCTTGTGTACGCATGTGAATGCGGCTTCCGCTTGGGTCAGATTTATCTGTACTGTACTGCAGTACTAGTCGGTACTAAGTTTGCGGACGTTTATTAAAATAATGTAACCGAAACTCAAGCAACATAGCAACATTATAGTAGGGGAGGGGAAGAGGGGATTTCGGGAGTAGCTCGAGCGTGTCAGATTGATCTACGTGACAGATGTGTCTAGTTATCATGGTATAGAAATCAGATTTCCCACGTGGTGGGTAATTTTTTTTTTTTTAATATTGAAATGTTGTCGGATCTGTCAGATTAAGATTGGGGATGTTTAGTATACCCCAAACTCCAAAGAAGCTTCCATGTAAAGCACTGACGATTCAAAGGTTAGGTAGGCCTGTAGGGACATTTTAAAATATAAAAAAATAAAGCTTCATATTTTCCTAACTAAGCTTCGCAGATATTTTATTTTGCTCTAAACTAAATGATTTAGTCGTCGTTGTCTAAAATATATTTATAATTTACCTAAATAAGCAATTTTCTGAATATATTTTCTTTTTCAAAACTTTAAAATGGCTGTAGTTTCAGAACCCACCGCTAAAATAAAAAAAACGCTCTTATTATTTTTTTGTCAGCTTTACCTAATGTTTAAAACCTACTAGGTCTCCATGACGCTCGAGTGACTACAAAAATAGCACCCTCCCCTCCTCTACTATTAGGACACCTTCATTTTATTACGATGTTAAAATATATTATATTAATATAAAAAAAATGTCGAGACCTTCATCTTGTTGACACGACATACAAAACAATTTAATTTTACTTTATTAACTGTTAACTTAGCTTAACCACAGAATATATATTAGTAGTACCAAGCTTAACCAAGCTAGATAGTGAGGCGCGGTGAGCGCGTATCTTGTAGTTATATAATTTAAGAGTAACATTGTCCTACAAATAGAATAATCCATATTTTAGGACCATCAAATCAAAGTGTGAAATCCTTTCTATATCTGTTAGCTACCACTTTCAAGATTTTTTGCAGATAAAAAAGTTGTTTGTCTTATCAAAATGAAGCTACTCACAAAAAATTAGCTTGTAAGTAATAAAAAAAAATTGTTCTAGGGCTCCCTGACTAAGATGCCTAGTGCCTACGCTAATAATATCATTGTCAAATTCGCATCAAAATTATAATATGAAAATCTACACAATATTATTATTTCATCGCTTAAATAATTCTCCGAAGCATTGTGTCAAATCCCATTTTGTACTTTGACAGTTAAATTGACAAACATCTTGTCTAAGGGTCCTTTTGACGAAATGTAATAGTTTCGTGTACAACACAAATAAAGTATAATTTACACAGAGCCAGTACTGGCTGCCAATAAGACTGGCAGCCAGTATTGGCTTGGCATATGCCGCGTGTGAACAGTTTGGCCTGGCTTGAAAAACTGTTCACACGCGGCATATGCCAAGCCAATACTAGGTGCCAGTCTTATTGGCAGCCAATACTGGCTCTGTGTAAATTATACTTTAATATCCTCAACTTTTATTATTCGTAGTCCTCAACAAAGATAGAAGGGAGTAAATTATTTACCTGCCGCCACAAGTTTATAAACACACGGTGTTTCTTGTTTGCCCACAGAGTTCGAGGCATAACAAGATAGTTCGCCGAAATCTCTGTCCTCAGTCGGCGTAAACTTTAGCACCGACTTGTGTCCTGACGTCTCGAATGAGCTAGAAATAAAAACAACTTTACAAGATCCCAATAGAGCGGCCAAGTTTGCACCAATTTGTTTGGAACTCAGGAACATTTCGATAAATTTAATCATATTAATGTATCCTAGCTCGAAGTTTGTAAGTATATTGGTGAATCCTCCTTTTGCACAGATCTTATCGATACACCTACGGAAGGCGGGACGTGTATAAAATGTAGGTAGTTTAAAGTATTTTCGCTGATATTTGTAGATGGGTGTCAAACTCATATATCGTTGGTCAAACTATACTGTACGATAGGATTTTTTTTTTGTGTGATAATTATTATAATTAATGCTTCATATAATATCTGGTAAAACATCCCAATCTTATTATTATTGTCACTTTAAGTGGTCATTCGATTATTCCTAGTATTTTCAATTAAAATTATATGATACCGATAATAGGATTACCACTAAGATCTCATGCTGATGAATAAACAAAAGATACTCGAATGACGGCTTGAAACAGTATACTTTCGAGGGATATATTTGCACTTACAAAAATTACAGCGGCATCAGTCGAGCGTGCCCTCATTAATTCACCCTCACAGCCACATGTATCATGTACCATACATGATCACGGCATGATATTGTTATGACAAAATAAATGGAAGCCGTCAGATACAAGTAATAGTATAAATACGGGTGATTTATATTTTAAACCTGCAACGCTTGGAATAAGATGGAATCGTGTAAACTGATCCGCGAAGCTGAAACTTAAATTATATCTTATTTACGAAAATTCTTCGTTGGTAGTGGTACTAAGAGTTAGAGCCTGTTAATTGTATTTTTTGGGAACAAAAATTATAATTATGTAGGCAGAGTATTCACACCTTATTACCTGCAATGGAAATTCCTGTAACCTATTGTGACAATAATACGTTTCAGATAATCTTTCCTTATGACTACAGTTACACGGTCAATCTGGCATCAGTTCAGTCCATAAGTTCAAAACTGACGCCAGGATGATGACCGAAAGGTACATAATAAAAAAAATATCAGTCCGTCAATCACACGGTTACACGATCATTCTTCCATCAGTCTGATCTAGACTGATGGAAAAATGGACAAAATATGATTATTACCTCGGTGGCAAAACAATGTCTTCGCCGGATCGATTTAAAATCCATTCAAAGCTTGATGGCTCGGGGTTTGAGTCGATATCACATGTAAATTCCAACGTACTATCCTTCATCGCGCCGTGTACTTGAGCATCTTCCTCCAACCTGCATTGGGGCACATCTGCAAAAATATATATTTAAAACTATGTTTCAACGTTATTTTTTTTCATGATAGCTAGTTAATGTCCTCGACTTCGTGCAAATATGCATTAATAATAACAGCCCTAATTCTTTTCAACTCAATTTTTTTGCATTTTTTATCAAAATCTGTTGAGCACTTTCTTCGCCTCTTTGGAACAAAAAAAAAAACAAGCAGTTCTATTTAGTTTGATTTTAAAACTTATAATTATAATTTACCGATAAAATATAAAATAGAATTAATAATCTTTACGCAGTTTTAGACGGCCTGTAACTATTTTCTCAAGCGTACACTATGCATAAAAGAAACAATGCCATAAAACAGTAGCTTAAATACGTACGGTCATTTATTATAAGACTTCTCTAACTTGCACTATTAGTTAGAGCCAGGCGTTGCACCTTCGTCCATTAACCCAATGTAGGCTATCAGAGTAATGCATGCAGTTAAATGTGTAATAACTTTTCTTGATTCATGACGTGGTTAACTACTTATTATATTAATGAAGGCCTGTTTTTATGATACTTCCTTGTTTTCTTCTTCATATATTTTCTAGAATAAGGGCCTATTTCACAACGTATTGCAGAATGTTTTCGCAAGCTTTATTTTCGGTTTGAGTGAAAGAGACAAAATATAGGAAATTATCAAAAATATTCCTTGTTTGGTCATCAGTATATTGTTAAAATGACCGTAAAAGCAATATCTGGAGATAATCAATTTAAAATTGGAAAGATGAAAATCCGCCAAAACAATATTCGATGCTTGGCACTGCAGGCAGGTACTCAATTTCATTACGTAACACGATGGAATTATGCGATCGACCAATTAGGAAGTGTCATAAAAGGCTGATTAAAAACTCACAGGGATGCCATGCTACTTAAAAGTAATTTATTGATTAAGTGTGCCCGACGGTGGCCAGCGTAAAATATTTTTCCAGTGCATTTGCTAAGTCCTAGTTTTTATGAGCTTAAGCGCTAAGATTAAGTCCTGACAAATCTTTTAGTCTTAAGCCGTACTGTAAAACTTTATTTAAAGAGATGATTTAAAATGCAGTTACAGAGAGACGAAAAAGAAGTAATGAAAGCAAATTAATATGCCAATGCGAGATACATTTTCGTAGGAATTGTATAAGAAAGGCAATGCTGTGCTCTCTATCACAATTTACAGTGCAGAGCGAAAATTTAGAGTGAAGGCTGCCAAAAAGATTTTCTTTGCATTTCGTACATTTTGGGTTTGGTTTTACTTTTTCTGTAAATTAGATAAGATACTAAATATAAACTGCTTAGGGTTTGTACCATCGAAGAAATTGATTCATAGGTAGATAGCGGACCTACGTCATTTGGTTGGATTATCTAAATTTAATGTTAGCCGTGAACGTGATTTGTCATTTTAGTTTGACATAGAACGACCAAATAAATAAGTCCGCCATCTGCTTATAAATCAACTTATCCGATGTTTATCACAATATAACATTAATAAACCAAAAATTATTAATAATTTATATATTGTTATGAAATCGAGATCAAATCATACCGGGCACGAGCACTTAACTTTTGTCTGTAGTCCACGTTTTTATTAATTAAAAACGTATTTACAAGCAATCATACATCTCCGTAAACTTGGTCGTAAAAGGAAACGACCATGCGCAGTAAAGTAATCCAATGGTCATTTTCAGCAATTTGGGTGCGTTTATGTCAATACCAAAATATATACAATGGAGATAACATTATATTTCGTACATAGCTATGTAATAAGCTTATTAGTATCAAACATCATTACTACAAAACAGTTTTAATCAACATATACTTACACCGAACTTGCAGCGTAAGTGCATTAGAGGAAGCAGCACCTTCGCTATTCTGCGCGAGGCAGCTGTAATCCCCCGCAGCCTTTCTAGTCACGTTGCGGAGAACTAGGGTTAGATCGCTGATCAACACACCGGCACTCGAGTTCTGGTGTATCTCCTTCGACTGCGGAACAAAGGGAGTATATTATCGTACCAGGAGAATACGGGGTGTCACAAAACTAAGTCATAATACTTTAGGGTGTGTATGAGTCCCGTGTATAGAGTTCACTGTAAAAGTAACAGCGCTGAAAGAGCAAAATTGTCGCCGGGGCGCTTGCCCATACAAAAGCGAAAAAAAAATATTTTGGTCCTTCGGCACTGCTTCTTTCACAGTGAACTCTCTACAAGGAACACATACACACCCTAAAGTATTATCACTAAGTTTGGTTACATCCTGTATATGCTGCCTATATCGTGTCACAAGAAAAATTAGGTAGTACTTGTTACTTGCTTTTTCTCCGTGTTGAGTTATTATAATATTTAAAAATCCTTATTTCTCTTGATTACGACATCGCGTAAGAACGGGTCATTTTGATGAAATTTGGCGCTGTTTATCTGCGCCAAACTTTGTGCTACTTTTACAGAAAACTCTACATAGAGGCACATAATACATATAATAAATATAGGGGACCCATTCACATCCTAAAGTATTATCACTTAGTTTTTTTACACCTAGTAGTAAAGTGTTTTGTTGCTAAATTCAGTTAAAAATAGAGTCACATTTTAGCACATTTTAGTGAAAATTATTAATAGTTCCCTAACGAGTGTTGGATAAGACATTTTACATCAAGTTAATATAAATTATACGCTTCTCAAGTTGAAGTTAAAATGTGAAGTTAGGACAACTTTATATCTTAAAACGAGCTTCGTTATAATTAACTTCTGGTGGCACATAATCTTAACATTGAGTTAGGTACTTAAATATTATAATTAATCGCCCATTCCTTATTTCTGGTTAAAGCAACCACGCCTTAACCGGAACCTTTTCGTAAATATTTTTTACGTTTCTCTTTTTATGACATGAAGTAGGTACCTGGTACATAATAACTGGAACAAATATAATGACCACCAAAAAATGCACTAATACCCTAAACTTGTTTACCAAAAAAAGATACTTAACACCAAAAAAAATAAAGTCTAAAATCGCAATGCTACCAGCTATTTTAGTCATGACAACACTTCAAATTGTAATCGAACACCAATTAAAGTAAATGATCACCAAATATAGTAAATGACCACCAAATATAGTAAATGATCACCAAATAAAGTAAATGATCACCAAATATAGTAAATGACCACCAAAATATATAGTAAATGATCACCAAATATAGTAAATGATCGCCAAATATACTTAAATGATCACCAAATCCTTGTGAGCAAATCAATGCGATATTTCTGTCCAAATAAATCACTACAATTGACAAAAAATGTAAGCATAATTTTATTAACAAAATAATCGGCCAAGTATGAGTCGGAAAATGTAAGCATAATATTATTAACAAAATAATCGGCCAAGTGTGAGTCGGACATGGAGGGTTCCGTACCGTTATAGAGCAAAATTAGACCTAAAATTGTGTTTTTGTATGGGAGCCCCCTTTATTTTTTTTATATTATTATTAATTATTGAAGTAAACATAATAATATAATCAAAGTTGATATTTTGTTTTTAGTACTTGTTGTTATAGCGGCAACAGATATACACAATCTGTGTAATTTTCAGAAGTCTAGCTGGAGTGGTTCTTGAGATACAGCCTAGAGAAAGACAGACGGATGGACAGACGGACATATTATAGAGTCCCGTTTTTGGGTTCCGTGCCCAAAGGGTACAAACGGGACTCTTTTACTAAGACTTCGATGTCTGTCTGTCCGTCTGTCTGTCTTCTTCTCTTTAATAGGATTGCTAAATAAAAATAGATTTGGTTATAATTTTACATTAAAATGCTAACGTATAATGTTGGTGATCATTTACTAATTTTGGTGATCGTTTACTACTTTTGGTTTAACAACGATTTATTTGGTGTCATTTTGCATAAATAGGATAGCGAGATAATAAATCTTTTGTGATCATTTTACATTAAAATGCTAGTATAATGTTGGTGATCATTTACTAATTTTGGTGATCATTTTACATTAAAATTCTAGTATTATGTTGGTGATCATTTACTAATTTTGGTGATCGTTTACTATTTTTGGTTTTAAGATGTTAAATCTTTGGTAATCATTTTACATTAAAATGGTGATCTGTATTTTGGTGATCGTTTATTATTTTTGTCTGTGAAATGTTACAATTTCTGGTGATCAGTTAATTATAAGCCCATAATAACATTTCCGGACCAATACGACCTGTAAATCTTTAAAAATTATAAGAGAGCGTGTTCCCTCTTAAAAGGCCGGCAACGCACCTGCAGCTCTAATGTCGCGAGTGTCAATGGGCGACAGTAGTTGCTTTCCATCAGGTGACCCATAATATGAACGTTTGCACCCATATTTTGTAAAAAAATAACAGTCTTTAGCAACATTGCTGTATATAAAAATATTGTTTACCCTGAAAACAATACAGCGGTAGGTAATTATTATCTCTGAAAAACAGAGGCCATAGAAATACGACAAAAGGTAACGTGCCTTTTTTCTCGTGTCAGTTTATCAACCTTAAGCCCCTCTACATTGACACGATCCAGTGAGGCTAAGCGTCAGGGAATCACATCTTTATTATCGCGATGTGGGAGATTGTGGGAGCAATCTTATCGCGATCTAGGCGATGGCATCGCGCCAATATGGGGAGGCCTTTACTTTTTACCGCTAAGAGAATGAAAGTAAACGCCTACGTAATCTTTCGCGAGATTCTTTTTTAATTACTTTGATGTTTTTGATTATAATCTGCATTTTTTTTCATATATTTGCTTTGTACATACAGCCCTATAAGGCTATTTTGGCACGTGGCCAATCTGAACTAACACCGGCATAAAGTGTGCTTGACAGAATTTCTCACACTCACGTCGTCTTATCAATATTATGATTCATGTAATATTTTGTGTAAGTAACGCCCGCAACTCTGTTGCGCCAAAAGCGTACATTCTTCCGGGATAAAAAGTATCCTAAGTCCTTTTCCGTGACTCAAAGTATCTCCATATCAAATTCCCACAAAATCGGTTCAGCGGTTTGGGCGTGAAGAGGTAACAGACAGACAGACACATTCGCATTTATATTATTAGTATTAGTAGATATTGTGGTAATAATGAAAACAAAATATTAATTTGAGTGACAGACGCTTTGTTTGCACGCCTATGACAATATCATCCATCCATCCGTCACAGATCCTTGTAGGTCTAGTTTCAAAATAAAACTGATAATGATGATGACGATATCTGTGATAAATATGATGAACAAAACATCTCGATAGGTCCCTTGGTCCCAAACGTGACGGTAAGTTTCAACTACTCCGTACAACGGACATAGCGAGCGATAAATTTCATACCCAGAGGGTTTATGTTATCTTGTAACTATCAGTATCGTATGATACGACAGCTTTATTTTATTTTCTTTATATAATATACGGTTATATTATATCACAAAGGATATTAATATTTATGTAATATTTTGAAAGTAAATTATTTTACTTCGAAGAAAAAGTCAGGTAAATTCAAATATAGGATTATCTGTACATCAGGTAATACAGGTAAGTTCGGCAGTACCTGTCATTAAATCCCTACGATTGACTTAAAATGTAGGCTAATTAGTTATTAACAATTAAATCGGCCAAGTGCGAGATGGACTCGCGCACGAAGGTTTCCGTGCCACAATAGAGCAAAAATAGGCTGAAAATTGAGTTTTTGATCCCCCCTTAATTATTTAATTTATATAAATTTTATTATACATTATCATTTAAGTACAAATAAAACTGAGTATTTCGTAAATATTTCAAGTGCCTTTGTATCGTATGCCGTTTTTGTATGGGATAAATAATAAATTTATCTGACCCTTAAATATTAAATTTATTTTGTTTTTAGTATTTGTTGTTATAGCGGCAACCGATATACACAATCTGTGACAAAAGTCTAGCTACGACAGACAGACAGACAGACAGACAGACGGACAGACGGACAGACATCTAAATCTTAAAAATAGGGTCCCGTTTCCGTTCGTTTCGGAACCCTAAAAAAGTAATATGGTGCCATATTAAGTGTCTAAGTAGTATTGCGCACACACTTGGGCGCTATATAAAATTACTCCTGAGTAACTAACCTGAACGCGTCGTGGCCGTTTTCATTAGTGCCACAAGTCACAACACGAATTCGCGTCGTGGCTGTTTTAATGCTCAGAACGCGTCATGGCTTTACTCGATTACCACAACGCGTTGTGGTCGAATAGCACGTCAGCCACAACAGGAATTTCGCTTTGTGGTATTTCTGTGATTACCAGAACGCGTCGTGGCCGTTTCACTATTACCAAAACGCGTTGTGAGCCATTTTTTCGGTCACTGAGCGTTTTCGGTCTTTGAGCGTAACACATACAAAATACGGACGGAACGCGATGGACGACACACTATGCCGAAATTCCGTCGCGAGCCGAATTTCCGTCGAGCCGAGTCGAGCGTAAAGTTCGGCAGCGATTCAGCGGTAATGTTTTGTATAGCAACACACTGTACGCGACGGAATTATCAAAACCGAACATAGCAAATCCAACCTTAAGGGTCTATACAGACGGACCGCATTTCAACTGCAATCCAACCGCAAATTGCAGTTCTATTGCAGTCTTGTCACCTGCTTTAAACTGCACTTGAACTGCAATTTGCGGTTGGATTGCAGTTCGTCTGTGTAGACCCTAACTCCAAAGGGTATATACAGATGGACCGCATTTCAACTGCAATCCAACTGCAAATTGCAGTTCAAGTGCAGTTTGATTGCAGTTGATAATAGTTTGCAGTTCTATTGCAGTCGTGTCAACTGCATTCAAACTGCACTTGAACTGCAATTTGCGGTTGGATTGCAGTTCGTCTGTATAGACCCAAAGCGTTAACGCACACAATAATATGTTCTAATACCGCGTAAAGGTCTATACAGACGGACCGCATTTCAACTGCATCTGAGAATTTTAAATACTCACTTACACGCGCGTTCTGCAACGGAAATTACGCCTCGAAATTTCGGCTCTTCGCGTAATTTATAGTGTGTCGCATCAGACGTAAGCGGCTGAACGTAATTTCGGCCACGTAAACTACGCCGGCGTAATTCAGCCTAGTCACTAGTGTGTTAAGACCCTAAGTTATTGTTTTATCTCCGGCTTGCGATCCCCTCCCACCACACCGCCAGCGCTTGCCCGAACACTATCTTCTTTTTTATTAACCCCCGACCAAAAAGAGGGGTGTTATAAGTTTGACGTGTCTGTCTGTCGGTCTGTCTGTCTGTGGCATCGTAGCATCCAAACGGGTGGACCGATTTTAATTTAGTTTTTTTTGATTGAAAGCTGACATGACTGAGAGTGTTCTTAGCTATAGTTCATCATCGTCAGCCTGCTCATTACTGAAATATCACGGTTTATCTGGTTCGTGATAGGCCGATTTGCAACTTGCAGTCGTTTGATGGGTTTTATATTTTGCATTCTGGTTCGTGACACTTATGAATATAATACACATTATTGGAATGTTGACCTGGTGCTGCAGCATCACCTGGTAATCAATAGGATACCCAACTCCTCACCAACTTAGAGCAGAGGTTTCGTGTTTGGGCTCATTTTAATTGCGACGGCTAGTAAGACGTAGATAAACAGTAAATATTTGCATGCTACTGCTACAGCATCATCTGGATTCTATAGGAGCCGAGCTCCGTATGAACCCAAAGTGGAGGTTATAATATTATGTTTGGGCTCATATTGACGGCCTCATGCAAGAGGACATATTGTTACGGATACGGACACGTGGTGCCATCTAGCGTCGGACCAGCGAACTGACCAAGGGAACACAGGCAACATAAATCCCCTACTCGATACTAGATGGCGCTAGGAGTAAGTACCTACGAGTAATTTCTAGAGATATCTCATACTTGTTTACGCATATCGGGTTTACTCTGGGATGTTTCGGAATTTTCTGAGATTCGATCCGGCCCGTATAAATAGTCGCAGACTACAGCCGGCAATTCAGTTTCGTCTGAGCGATCTTCGAGGCGACTTCGAAGCGAAAACAAGTGATCAATAGTGAGTGATTGTGATTGTGATAGTGACTCGGCTACGACCTAGGACAGTGATAGTGCTCAGTGATTTGGATCTAGTGCTTAGTGTTTGGACTTAGTGATTTGTGTGAGCTAGAGTTTGTGAATAAAGTCTTCAAGAGAGTCACCAGGTCTTTCTCTCCGAATCATCGAACCCTAGCACGTAAAAATATTTTATAGATGGTGATGGATGGGATACATAGGGTGCTATTTATGTATCCGGAACTGGCCACTTTCAAGAACAATATTTAAAAAGTAATTACAACATTTGAAAATAGAACTCTTTGGTTGAAGAATACATTTTGTTTCATGTGACTGTCAATTATTTTTCCATTGTGGCGTCATTTTGAAAATTGCGTGTCTTCATTTGCCATGGATTTAACGCGTGAACATTTTCGTGCAATGATTTATTACGATTTTCGGCGTGGGCTAAATCAACAAAAGTGCTTTATTCAACTCACCGCAACTTTTGGAGATGAAGCACCATCAAAAACCACTGTTTATCACTGGTACAGTGAGTTTAATCGTGGGCGGTCTATGCTCACGGATGAAAATAAAGAAGGTCGCCCAAAAACAGCTGTTGTCCCACAAAATATAGATGCTGTGCGGGAACTAATAATGCGTGATCCTCATGTTACATATCGCGAGATAGAGCTTAGGCATAAGTATGACGAGCATACATAAGATATTACACGAACATTTGGCTGTAAAAAAAATATGTTCGCGTTGGATTCCGCACAACTTGACAATCGATCAAAAACGGGCTCGTGTCGATTGGTGCAAAAAAATGATAAAAAAATACAACCGTGGTACGTCAAAAGCCGTTTATAATATCTACACAGGTGATGAATCTTGGATCTATGCATATGATCCCGAAACTAAACAACAGTCAACGGTGTGGGTGTTCCAAGATGAGCCGAAACCAACAAAAGTTACTCGTGCAAAAAGTACTTTGAAGCAAATGGTCGCCTGTTTTTTTGGAATTAATGGACATGTGGCTACAGTGCCATCAGAGAATCGTAAAACGGTTAATTCTGAATGGTATACGACCATTTGTTTACCAGAAGTCTTTGAAGAAATAAGAAAGGACAACCGACAACGCAGAATCATATTACATCACGACAATGCTAGCTGTCACACCTCAGCTGAAACAACTCAGTTTTTGGAGGGTTAAAAGATCGAATTGACTGGTCATCCGCCGTACAGCCCTGATTAGGCACCTAACGATTTCTTTTTATTTCCATACGCGAAGAACAAATTACGTGGTCAACGTTTTTCGAGCCGCGAAGAGGCTGTTGATGCGTTCAAAATGCACGTTTTGGAGATACCTCAATCAGAATGGAAAAAGTGCTATGAAAATTGGTTCCAGCGTATGCAAAAGTTTGTCGATCATCGCGGCGAATATTTTGAAAAGCAATAAAACCATATTAAATGATATATGTTTGTTTCTTTTTTTAATTCCGGATACATAAATAGCAGCCCTCGTATGATCCACTTGATATGAATTATTCTGCACAAGTTTAAAAAGCATAAAATTAAATTAAATTAAGAAATTAAAAAAACCCCCGCCAAAAAACTTTAAAAAGTAATGAAATAATATTTACTGACTTTAAGTTTAAATAATTCCTAAGAGTAAAGTAATATTTTAGTCCATAAATGTTGTCAAGGTGTGTCGGGGGACCGCTAATGTAGATGTTTGATTTCACATAACAATTTATAGTTTAAGGGTCAGATCACAACGACCCGAATCGAGAGAATCAGCGACTATTATACAAAAGTCGCTGTTGTGGTAGTTTACTTGGCGGTCCCCCGACACACCGTGACAACATTTATGGACTAAAATATTACTTTACTCTTAGGAATTATTTAAACTTAAAGTCAGTAAATATTATTTCATTACTTTTTAAAGTTTTTTGGCGGGTTTTTTTTTAAATTTCTTAATGATTTTTTAATTAAAATGTGGTTAGAAATTTGATTTTCATTTATTATTTTTCGGTTAACAATGATTTTTTTTTTGGACAAACTTTGCTTTGATAGGATAACAAAATGAAAACACTTTGGTTAAATTCTGTTTTAATTTTGGTGATCATTTACTACTTTTGGCAATTATATAATATTTTGGCAATTATATTAATAAATTGGAGTCATTTTATTTAAATAGGATATCGAGATGTTAAAACTTTGGCTATATTTTTTATTTTACATTAATGTGCGGGTTTAATTTTGGTGACTATTTACTATTTTTGTTTATTATATTTGACTATGTCTGGTGGTAAGTTAAACATAAGCCCTCACTAAAATACTCGCAGATTTAAGGTTAGCTTAAATTATTTGAACTTGCCCTGTATCCGAACTGACCCATGATAACTCCTTCATCATAATTCAGTACAAGGATCAACAAAATTGTTAAAAAAGCGGATATAATTATTATGCACTTACCCCCTTATACCATGTAAGTTTAGTAGCAGCGGGGTTGGCCTGGACGCTGCACTCGAAGTAAACATCATCGCCTTCTTTTATGTGGTTTGAATTCAAATTAGATCCCATTTTAAGAGTCAGTATAGGAACATCTGAAACAAATTCTTTATTTTACCACTTGCGCCCAAAAAAAAATAAAATGCATAGGGTAGCATCACTAAGGGTTGATTCAGACCGCAACGCGACACGACAGATACATTTCTATATTTATATGGATTTGACAAATTTGCAAGACGTCTCACGCAATTGAAATCTGTCAAATCCATACAAATTTATGCCGCGCCGCGCCTCGCCTCGTCGCGTTGCGGTCTGAATTGACCCTAATATAAGTTATCGCATTTCTACGTCACATTTGTTTTCTGAGGGCATTATAATATTCCGAATTGTAAGTACATTGGAACATTAATGAGTAAAAACTCGTGTACCAAAAGATGAACGACAAAATCACAAAGGCTTTGATGATGACAAATACGAAAACAATATGTCTAGTTCAATCTCGGAATATTGTTAGCAAGCAGATATCGGACACACTTCCATGTCGTCACATTAATTAACGGGTAGATTACATTGTGACAGACAGCCAGACAGAATAAATACAATTAGACACGATATCCTTTGTATTAGGAAGGATTGTTTTGATCAACAGGATTCGGATTCGCTCATTTCATGATTGATTTTCTGTTTTTGTTTACTCGTTTTGAAGGTACCTTGAAGTTTTATGATTACGATTAGTCTTATTTATACATTTATTATCTCTTACAGAAATGTCACCAATATAAATGAAAAGATTAATGCGAATCACCTCAAATTATATTTCGTCTGCCTCTTTCATCAAATTATATCTTCGTCTATTCTTAGAATTACAAATCTCGTAGATATAAATTATAAATCTACGAGATCTGGAATAACAGAATGGGTTCTAGGTATGTGTCCATAAAAATGTAGTATAAGAACTTCAATTTTTTGAAAATTCTAGCTAAACAATCCAATTAATTTTCTCTATTTATAAACAAATTCAAATCAATGACGAATAAGGTCAAAGTTTTTTAATAATACACACATATTTGAGATATTTTCATTATTTAATTAGAAATAACCATATTAATTACTTTAAATTATAAATATTTTACTGAGAAAAACTTTATTGCTACGAGTAATCATGGACATGCAGAACTAATAAGTACAAGCAACTCTAATAATTGTAATGTATTTTCCAGCAACAAGTTCCTTAAAAGTTTTAAAAACTGTAGACTGCAGAAGATATTACGCTGTTTGTTTTTCACGAAAATTCAATTTTTAATCTTATTTGATAAAATAAACATGTGTTTCATACTGTCACCTTCCTGACAATGTCGTTTAATTATCAATTTGCACGTGACTAAAATAGGAAGCGTCATCTAATCTCACAACAATGCCCTCCACGTGCCAACACACCCTCGTATTTCTATACTCTCATCATATAAACATATTATACATACAAATTTCACGAAATTGCAAATCATTTCTATCGAAATTCGCAGCCCGCCATCGCTTTGAGCTCTTTACATTAGAGTTAAGCGGTAATGAAATAATCTTCCATAACGCGCCGAACACACGTCGATAATCAACGTGTATTGACAAACATTCCCGAACTGTGTGTTTAGTGTAAGCCTCGTTTGATTATATTTTGGAGGTGTCAATACAAATTCGGATTAACAACTACGAGATGACTTTGTGATATTATAGTCAAATGTTGTCTAACTTAATGGAAGCTATAGACTAGTTAAACATAACTCCACCAACGTAAACATAACTTTAGCCATTCTAGTTTCGCGTACCGGGTAGGGAAGAAGCGTTAAGAGTTTACAAAGAATAACGTGATTAGAAAAGTCACGTGTAAGGGAACTTTCTTCACGAAACGGGAAGGTAAAAGGAAAAAATACATGTTATTATACATGATTTAGGTAAACCTTAAAAGACGGAGTTTTGCAACAACACTTAATTATTATAGTAATATATTTTTATACAAGCCACATTACTTTTCTGAGTCAAAATAGTGAATTGGCAATGATAAGGCCGATAAGGCTAATAAATACTAAAGATGATCGATTTATCAGCACGCACGCGCCGAACGCGCCGCATTTTAGAATTCGTTGTATGGAATGATGTGAAACCTCGCACACGTACGCGCTGCATTTCGGTTCGACGCGTACGGCGCGTACGGAGTTGACAAAATATGTGCGATCAGCTTAAATTGATTGAATAAGACTCATGATACTTTTCTTAAACTAATGCTGGCTTCTCACGGCGCGTAATATCACGAGCCGCTCTAGCCACGTCAAGCCAGGCCTTTGAAGTTACCGACTTAAATCGGATCAGACGCGCCTGCTCGAGCCATCCTGCGCATCGAACCACCCCCTTCACACGGCGCGTGGATCAAGCTGGCGCGGAGCAGCTCGTATCACGCACGTGCTGGCTCCTCACGGCACGTTATATCTTACGTGCCGTGAGGAGCCAGCATAAGATAAACTTACAATGTACATTCAGTTTCCACGAATCTTCAAGTACTGAATTGGGTATTCTGGGATTTTCGGCCCGGCACAGCAGCTGGCCCTCGTGGTCCTCAGCTTCAGGGATGAAGGTCAGCACACTGGTCGTAGAATTGGTGTCCGAGAACTGCAACATATTCTATATATTTAGTTGCGGAAAAGGTAAAGGTTTAAAAATCTTTTATTCACCTCTTTTAGGAGAAATATAATATCTTTGGTGAAAATGGATACATTTTATTAAGGAATCAAAGAAGACGAGCCGAGTAGGAGATTAAGGATAATAATATTAGTAATAATATTATACATTCTAAGTTATTACAAAATATGGAGTAAAATTATAGCCCAAGAATTTGCCGTTTAGAGAGATACTCTAAATGGCATAATTGAAATCTATTACAAAGTCTTTTCAGTGTAATCCACTAAGTTACTAAAAAGTTTTGTTTGATTTTACCCCTTCTTTCCGGTAACCCAAAAACGCCAACGTTATTTTCTATTCCTGCATAACACATTTTGAATTTCTCATGACACCTCTGCCGAGTCGGGCGTAATAAAAACATAAATGAAATTACAAGGTGCCGCGTTCGCACACTTCAAAAACTTTATCTTCATGAATTCCTAAGTACCTAGTTATTTCTCAGAAAATAAATTTGAATATTCATTTTGTTAGTTTATATCATGTTTTCCTAGTAATAATTATGAACAAAATTGTTTTATTATTGTAAACCCTGATACGTCTGTAATATAATATTATGACAACAATGATAAGTTTTTTTTATTAGTATTATTAAAGATCAGTAAAATACAACAACATTTAAGAATAATCGGCCAAGTGCGAGTTGGACTCGCTCACGAAGGCTTCCGTACCATACTATAGTAAAAATAGGAAAAAAATGTGTTTTTTGTATGTGCCCCCTAGTTTTATTATTATTCTTTTATTTTAATTTTATTATTATTTATTATATAATAAATACAAATGAGTAATTTGTGAATATTTCAATTGCCTACCTGTTGCCATTATTGAGATCGAGCAAAAAAACCAAAAAAAATCACGTTTGTTGTATGGGACTTCCATATCACATCCCTTTAATATTAAATTAATTTTATTTTTTGACCGACTTCCAAAAAGGAGGAGGTAATATGTTCGGCTGTATGTATCTTTTCCTTAAATCTGACATTACTGAACTCACGATTAAATTAGCTGGTACCGACTTCAAAATAATGAAGATTGTAGTATGCAGTACAGAAATAGTTGAGATTTAGACGAATTCTGAAAAAGGCACTATTAAAGGGTAAGACAATGAGTTTCTAAAATACTAACATACAATATCATTGGGGTAAGAGTTATTTAATACTTTTTAGTTCATATTACTATTGTTTTTACCTTGGAAGTCGGTTTTAATTTTTTGTTATAGTATTTGTTGTTATAGCGGCAACAGATATACAAAATCTGTGAAATTTCAGAGGTCTAGCTATAGCGGTTCTGGAGATACAGCCTGGATTCAGACAGACATCGAAGTCTCAGTAATAGGGTCTCGCTTTTACCCTTTGGGTACGGAACCCTAAAAAAGAAGGAAATAAATAACAAAGCTTGACACAGTACGACGTACTCAAGTAACAAGACAATACATATTTCAGCAATATTTTCACCACTTTTGGCTTACCACACGCACCTTAATAGATACTTTCTCATTTACTCAGCACTCCTAAAATAGTAGTTCACAAACTTGGCCGCAGAACTGCCGTACCTTAGATTTGCAAGTGGTAAATTGTCGTGAAGCATAAATCAAGTATTCTGAATTGCTCCTATGCGCCAAGTAATTCATTTTTATGGTCGACTCATGCAGAACTCCTCAGTGCATATATGCATTTATTTGCATTCATAGCTGTGCCACGGCCGGTTGGATATTTTGAATTAATTTCTGTTGAGGTAATTTATGGACTGGGATATAGGTTAATGAATTTAAGTAGGATTTTGGCTTAATAAGATATTAGTAGAACTTTATGTATGTACTTTTTCCGAGACAAAAAAAATGTATGTTTCTAACGGGTGCCAAAAGATCTCTACAAGTTTCATCAAAATCAGTGTACGCTTAAACACTTGAAGAGTTAAAGTAGGCATCTTTGCAGCACGACATTTTAGCATTTATGATAATAATTCAATAATGCATGTATTACTATTTAAATTAATATTCCCTTGTTTGAACGACGGTAGTATCAATAGTTATCTGTCTGAAAACCCTAAATACGTTAACTACGTTCAACAAAATATACAGATAAAGGCCAATTTTCTTCTCTGGACTCTGATAAAGGTTTGCCTGGGGGTAGGGGCACCTGTTTAATGCCTATACCTATACTATGAAACGATCTGCTTCTACATAAATTTAAATTTAAATTCCGAACCAGCAGGAAACTAAGGCCGTGAGTCCGCGAGTGTTGTTCGCTATTGTCGGCGCTGTATTTGTTTCAGCTTCTGTTTAAACTTAATCTTGCTTCTGTAAATTATGAGTAACAATGTAACACGGAAGTAAATTTAATTTCGCTTATCACGGCTGCTAAGCAACATCACGGATCATATCATAGAATTAATTATATTCTCGAATATTCACTTCGTAAATTTCATTTCAAAAATGAAAATTACGCGATAATTAAATAATATTTTGACTCGGATTTGTTTGCGATGCCAATTAATTGTTGTTTGAACGTCATCCGAGCGAACTCTTCACGCGCATTAATTTAACCATCAAAGAAGTAGGACTTTACATTAATTTCGACAAATTGTGGATGTAAAAAGGTAATGAGAATGACAAGTGCCATTTGCGTATTTAATTTGAGGCTTCAAGATTAATTTCCCGAAATAATATTATTAAAGAAAATTCCAACAATTATTATCCATCACCTTGCTCCATGGTAAGAAATTTGTGTGGTTTTCAATATGCAAAATGGCGATTTTTCCCCTTTAAAACTTTCTTCTATGCATATATTTTAACATTTCAAAAAGCACTATTCAAAATGAACTTTAAAATGTATTATTGTAAAATTTATTTCTTCCTCCTAAATAAACACTAAACTATATTATAGCAAAAACTATACCGTAACTGGATGATTCCATTTTTTTAACGAGGTAACTGATATTTCATCAATTATTTCGGGAGAGGCAATATTTTCCCCGATTTAATAAACGTGTAGCACATGGTCTTTTCAATATTTATGTAATGGCTGATATAAAAATTTATCCCGAGCTAGCTTCTGCTGATATATTAAAAGTCCATGGGACTAGGACGCCTTTTATTTGCGCAGGATAAGAGACCGTTGAATATTTTTATTCGATATTTTCATTTCTATTTGTTTATATCTTTTGATGTAGGTTCAAATAAAGGATATTGATATATTCTCTAGCATTTCATATCACTACTGCCATAGCTTATAACTTTTTATTGGAATTGTTTCATGCTATATGAAAGTGTGGTATCTTGACAAAATTCAGAAATAGGCAGTTTCTTAGTTCTTAGCAAACATAACAAAAAAATGAAAACCGACGTCCAAGGTAAAAACAATAGTAATGTGAACTAAAAAGTATTAAATACGAGTAACTCTTACTCTTTAATAGTGCCTTTTTCAGAATTCGTCTAAATCTCAACTATTTCTGTACATACTACAGTCTTCATTATTTTAAAGTCGGTACCAGCTAATTTAATCGTGAGTTCAGTAATGTCAGAATATCTGAAACTTTTAGGACTGGTACCGACTTCAAAGTAATGAAGACTGTAGTATGTACAGAAATAGTTGAGATTTAGACGAATTCTGAAAAAGGCACTATTAAAGAGTAAGAGTTATTTAATACTTTTTAGTTCATATTACTATTGTTTGTACCTTGGAAGTCGGTTTTAATTTTTTTGTTAAAAATAATAATTTCACTCTTTTTAGCTATCGACAAAATAAGGGTTTATGTGTCAATAACCAATACGTATGTTCACTATTCACATTATGTTACTGTAAGTGCTTGCAGTTATCTAAGCGATGCTGCAATTTCCAAACTTGTATCTTTGAAGATTCAGGAGTTCTGTTCAGTGCCTTTGGACCAAGAGATACCTTCGTATGAAATTTCTTTTATTCGTAACAAATGTTTAATTTACTAGAAACAACATTTTAACCACTATGAGTGTTTTGATAAATTTCAAGGATTTCCCTCGATTGCTCATAGATCCCATCATCAGCTCACCACTTTCGTCATTGTTATACAAAATTAAGATTATGTCCTATACAACAACACGAAAATTTTGAAAATCGGTCCACAAACAGCGAAATCATCATCGAAAACATTTGCTTCGATGCAAAATATCACGAAAAGTACCAATAATTGGGTCATAGAGTAATGACCCATGGTATAATTATGGTTGTGATGATGATGATCAATCAAATTGATGTGTTGGCTTATGCTTTCAGTTGTTTAAACAACGCCGAAATCCCCGAACCTGTATCTATAAGCATTCAAAAGTTCTGTTCGGTACCTTCGGATCCAGGGTATAACCTGGTGCGAAGTCTTACTTTTTTGTAGCATTTACCTTGAATCCTTCAGAAAAAATCGAAATCACTATAATATGTTTCCATACAAATTTCAAGGAGTCCCCTCGAATCCTCAAGGATCCCATCATCAGATCACCACTTTTGTGAACATGGTACCAAATTCGAGCTAAACCCTACACAACACAAAAAGAATTTTGAAAATCGGTTCACAAACGGCTGAGTAATCGAGGAACATACAAAAAAAAAAAGATATATACAGCCGAACGTATTACCTCCTCCTTTTTGGAAGTCGGCAAAAATAGCTTAGCGTTGCCTTAAAAATCATAAATGAAAACATGTAATAATAGCCAGCTGGTCAATAGTAATATCACGTAATTCCATACTAATATTATGAATGCAAAAGTGTGTCTAACTGTATGTGTGTCTGTGACCCCTTCATGCTTAAACCGCTGAACTGATTTTGATGAAATTTGGTATGGTATTTTGGTATGAAGTTTTTGAGTCCCTGAAATGACGTAGGATAGTTTTTTCCCGGAAAAATATACGATTTCCTCACTTTAAACGAATTCCTGCGCAACGGAATTGCGAGCGTTATATCTAGTGATATATTTAAAAAAAACAACGTCATTCAATTTATAAGAAAAACATACTCGTAAATAGTAGCATTTTCTCCGTATATTGAACTACCAATTTAATATTTACAATACCACCGTCTGATTGAAAACAAATATACATCCACGAGAAAGAAGCGTTTTAAAATTAACATAGGTAATATAAATGTAGACAGAAATTGTTTGTTTTCACTAATCGTATTGTAATCTATTCGAACTAAAATAATTAACAAGGTGTTCGATTTCAACGTTTTCAAATGTTTTTTTTTTTTAATGAAAACAAAATATATTTAATTTCTTTAAATGTGTTTGAAACACGCTCAACAATCACCTGCAAATGACAATATGAAAAAAAGTTTTTATAAATAAATCAAAGCTACTTTTTTTGTTTTTGCTAAGACCCTAACTTTAAATACTAATATTTTTGCTTGATAAAACAGTAGCGAAACGGATAAACTAAAGAATACTTTGTTCTTGCTTGACAAGCGGTTTTTCAAACATATCAAACAAGAACAAAAAATTGTACAGCATTTTCACTGTAAAAATATTGTATCAACTTCAATATTCCGATATAACAATTCTTATTTAAGGGTGAAGCCAAACGTATGAGTCGTGAATCGCAGAATTTCGGTCGCGTAAATTTCTTTTCATACAAATCATGACTCACAAAATTACGCTCTTGTGAATCAAACAGGACTTTTGTATGAAACTGAATGCAGCAGAATTTTTGCCAGCAGAAATTCTGCGACTCACAACTCACAAATTACGCTCGTTTGGCTTCACCCTTAGGTAATTGTATGAAAAAAATAAAAGGTTTCTTGTCACAAGCGACTTTAAATAAATAAAAAAACAAAAAAAGCAATAAAATTATTCTTCGAATCAAATTAAGGTAACTAACAAAGTATCAGTTCTAAGTACTTACAGTTTTCGCTTTTCGTCTCAATGGCTTCGTTCCTTTCAACCACGTGATTTGGGCCTCTGGCCTGGACCCTGTGGCCCTACACTCCACCTCGTAACTTCTGTCCGCTGATAGCTGCCGGTTTTTATTGACAATCTGAACCGTAAGTGGTCTTACTGCAACAAACTGCTATGTATGTATTTGATGTTAGCACTTAGCAATTAGTCTACAAAGTATGTTTTATGTCCACCGACACGATACACGTCGTAAAAAGTTATCGTAGTTCTGAATTTAACATATTTTTTCTAAATTTTCAGACTCCTAACTCTTTTAGTGCAAACGAACCTTTATGATATGTAGTAACTCTACGAGACTATCATATTGTGTCAACTATAACATCTTTACTACTTTTTTGGGAGCGATTGATCAGTAATATTACGATCTTAAAAAAACAATTAAGAACATATTATTAAGAAGACAATAATTGTGCGTTTACATTGGAGTCATTCTCATTTAACACTTTTAATCAAAAACTATCAGACTATCTACGTATCTACCAAAGTATAATTGTGCGTTTACATTGGAGTCATTCTCATTTAACACTTTTAATCAAAAACTATCAGACTATCTACGTATCTACCAAAGTAGGTACCTACGTCCGTTTAGACTTTAGTTCTACAATCAATACAAAGAAAATCAAGAAACAAATGTTGTTACATTAGATTTTACTCACGGTTGATATCCAATATCAGGAGCTTCGTGAGTGGCTGTGCCAGATTGGTATTCGACGCCTGGCATATGAGCCGCGCGTTCAGATGCTGTCGACCAATGGTGGGGAACTTTAGCGTGTTCACAGTCACCCCATTTGATCCTCGCTCGAAGGAGTCGTCGATAACCGTATTCTCCAAATACCAGATCACAGTTGGTCGCGGGTCACCTGAAAAGAAGTTAAGCTTTAAGCCTGGTATACACAGGAATGGGCCAACGCATTGAGCCAGCGCAATGGACCAACGTGTAGACTGTAGAGTGTGAGATGTCGCCCCCCACTTACCGCTAAGTAGGCCTCACAGTCTTTACGTTGCCCAAATGAGCTGGCTCAATGCGTTGGCCCATATTGTACAGCCTATGCCACTACCGTCACACTTTTGACACCTTAGCCAGATGGCGGACATTTTGGTTGCGTCTTTGTTGACTATCTGTCTGTTCACCCCTAACGTTCTGAACCGAATCCGATGAATTTAAGTATACTTTGTTTTTGAGTTTTAACTTTCTTAAAAAATCTAGCAAATAATGACTATATAATAATTATCGAGAACTCATTTTAGTTCAAATAGAAACTAATCTTTTAACCATTCTTAGGAACCTATTCAAGCCATAGAAAACAGATCACACATGAATCACAATACTGTTTTATAAAACTGTAAGTAGCGAGACCTATTTTCGCAGAAAGTATTTTTGTGTAGAGCCAAAAGATATCTTTATCATTCCTTGTTCATTTCATTCAATTTTCTATTTTATCTTAGAGCCTGGGGGAATAATATTCGACGAGACTATAATACTTGAGAAAACATATAATTGAAAGGGGAGTCGCCCTTTGCGTATTGACCGCTGAATCTGAGGAATATTTCTTTTTATGGCCCTACTAAAATGAGTACTTCTTTATTTCGTCGGAAGTTGAGGGTTTATTAGACTTAATCAAATAATGTGGAATGAGAACTCAAGAGTATGATTTCAAAAATTTTGTGGAAAAGAAAAAGAATAGAAATAATGACAGGTTATGGTAACAAACTTCTTTGGAAATATAGATGGTGTCATTCTGTAACTTGTACAATCAGACAAGTTGTTTTATAGATAGTAGGGAGACCTACGTTATTTGGTCGCATTTTAATGTTAGTCGTACGGTGTATGTATTATATTATTTCTCTATGGTCGTGATCTGGGCTGGGTTTGAAATAACGTGACCAAATTACGTAGGTCCGTCAACTGCCTTTGGATCAATTTCTTCAATGGTATAACCTATGTTATTTATATACCTATGTTATTTATTATATACCTATGTTATTATATACCTATGTTATTTATTATATACCTATGTTATATTTATCACAGAAAAAACCCCGACCAGAACATGTTGACCAAAGAAGATGGTCGACATGTTTTGGTATTTTCTTATTAGATTGCTGGACTATGGAACAAAACGCAAAGTAGGGGAGACTGGGGCTGGAAGTTCCCGGGGTAAGTTGTTCCGACAGTTATAACTTTGTAAAGGAAAAAGATATCAATACTCGTGAAGTGCGTCGTTTAAGCATCAGGTGACGCGCCGCGTTGGCGGCCATTTTAGTTGCTCTGATGGCGGCGGTTGAGCGGCTGTGCACACCGGCTATTAGAACACCACCTAAGTAAATATTTTCGTATTCAATCTTTTTGGTCTATTTTTATTTATTATTGACCGATTTATTTGGGTCTTTACTATTTAAGAGTGGCATTAGTTAGGTATCTTATTGGTTGAATTTTTTTTCAATTGATTTCGTTAATTTACTTATATTACAATTTTTATACAAAAACTCAATTTGGGGCTACAAGTTTCCTCCTAAAGGGGCTGGTTGTTCTTCGAAACAACTTACCTTACTTGACTGACACGCCAGAAAAAAATGCATTGGCAGAAGAACAAGCAAGAAAAAAAGCAAAGAAGAACAAAGGCATTACAATCAAGGGAAAAGAAAACAACAATAATTAAGGAAAAGGCAAAGGCAAGGGAAAAGCTCAAGAAAAAGCTAAATGAAGAGCACAAGAAAGCGAGAGTTTTGTTGTGATAAGTAATAATTTTTTTTGTAGTTTAAAGCACTGAATTAAAATACAATAAATAAAACTTAAAAAATGACTATCTTATTTAAAAGAAAACTATATTATTCTCATATTTTATACAAGCGGAACAATTTGCCCCACACATGTGACATGGAACAACTAGCCCCAACGCGGGGTTGAATGTTCCCTTCCGAAATTTTGCAAAGATATGCCTGTAGAAAACAAACTATTGCGATATTGGCAGAAATGACTATACTATTACAGAGACAAATTAAGGTTCTTTAATAGATGCAAATATTGAAAATTAATCTTATCATTTTCATCATACAATTCCATGTTATTTGAAAATCGGAACTTTCAGCCCCGGTCTCCCCTACAAGTACCTTTAATAGAAATAATATTTGTTATTCAAGTCTTACAAATTAAAAAAAAATCTCTTAGTCTAATATACTTAAAAAATAAATAATAAAACCGCGTAGTTTAATTCACATTTTTAGGGTTCTGTTATAAGATACCTGAAGGGACTCGAATCCGTCTGTTTGTCTGTCACTTTGTAACCTCGAGGTATGAACGTCGAGGGCGAGAAGAGGAGGATAGGGTAGACGAGATACCAAAAATCTAATTTGAATAAAAAAAAACAAAAACTTTCTGTTTTTATGACATCAAAAATGAAGCATTCCCATACAATAAACGTAAAATTTCCGATTGGCACGGAACCCTTCAACACACACCTTCGGCACTTGACCAGTTTTATTAACCAATTTAGTATCTGAAAGAACAATCGAACCTTATTGGCATACCTGCCGTATTTTGGTGTACAGTGTACAGTGTACACCTATGAAACATGCGCCAGTCGACGGGAAGATGTTTATAAACAAAAGATATTCTTTGACAAAGTGTCGCAAATTATATTATACTTTCTGAGTTATTTCAGTTTGAAAATGTAAAATAAATAACATTTTAGATAAAGAACCTGAAATATTTAAAAAAGTATAACATTTACGACATTTTGTCAAAGAGTATTTGTTGTTTGTAATTATTTTCTCTCTCGATTGACGTGTGTTTCATAGGTGTACACCAAAATATACCATTTTAAGTACTTTAAACTAAATATAGGTATGCCACGCTCCATACAAAAAGGTTCGAACTCTTTTAATCACTCCACCTCAAAAACAACTTTCACATTGACGTCTCACAAAGGTACATTGACTTCGAGAATCTAGTTTTTAAGTGAGAGTTAATGAAATTGAATTCTATGTTCTTATGTAAATAATAGCGAATTCCAATTACATCATATAGACTAATTAATAGCTTGATATCGATATTCAAATTATATTAGAATTTAGATTGTTGATTAAGTTTTCATACTAGTTATATATAGAATACTATTGTTATTTTCTTCAATTTTAAAGTGATCTGAAGAGTTCTAAATATTAGCTAATTTAATAATACTTTCCATTGAAATATCAGAATCAATTGAAACGTAGGTATAGGTATTCAGAGCCTATAAACTACTACCATTCCTAATTTTATTCAAATTTGCCTAGTAGTTTTTGAAAAATATCGACGGGTGCAAAGTAAAAAAAGTCATCTGCAATTTTGAGTTTTTTGTTTTTTTGCAGAAACTAGCTTAAAATATCATGTTCTACAACATATCAAAAACAAAAATTCAAATATCACCTTATTTTTGGTACTTTTGTCACGTAAAAGAAGACATCTACTCCTATTTTGTGAAATTGCACGATGTAGATGCGGATAACTACCGCTGGTCGTCTATACGCGGGACGCGCGGGGGTCATGTTATACGACATAAGCGGCTATTTGCCATATAGCTTTTTCTACGTTGCGATTGTGATTTAGATGTCTCAATTTACTTTTGTAAATTAGTACTGTTTGTTATGTTTATGACTATCTATGTTAATTCTTATTTTTAGCTATTTTAATCGACTTCTTATTTCTTACTGTTATTTTTTACTGTTGTGTCATGTTCAGAAAGTCCAAAACGACTTTTTAAAGAAGTTGAAAGTTTCCAGAACATAAGCGATAGATTTATCGAGCAAAATACTGTGTTGCCCGATGAAGTTATTGAACATTAACTTATAGAAGACCTTGATGTGTCAGCGATGAAGACAAATGAGTATAAGTTAACTTCGTAAGATAAGTCCCCATGATTTGAATACTCTAGGTCAGTCACACCAGTTCACTCTCAGTCTGAAATACAAAATGATTCTGAAAATTTGGATGTCGATATTAGGGATTCTTAGCAAATTAAATACGCTAACACCCTCAGAATACAATTCATCACTTCAAGACTATTGTCAGTATTAGATAAAAATATTATAATATCTTTTTTATTGAACATATATTTTGATCTCATAATATAATCTATGACCTGCTTGAGTTTATTAACTCATACAAGTCATCGAGTATATTATTGTCCCTTTTGAACTGTAAATCTTCTATTGACAACACCATTGATACTTCTTTGGCAGTGGAGGCATCAAGTGAATGTTCTACGCCTTCCTCTTTAAACGGTAGAAAAAGTCGTCAGTTCAGTATTGATCTAAAGAAAAGGCGATTGAGAAATAAAGACACGTGTGACACGTATTATCATCATCATCATCATCAGCCTATTGCCGTCCACTGCTGAACGTAGGCCTCCCCCAATGAGCGCCAACCATCCCGATCTTGGGCAGCCCTCATCCATCCGCTGCCAGCCACTTTCTTTAAATCGTCGGTCCACCGTGTTGCGGGACGTCCTACACTACGTTTGCCTAAGCGTGGTCTCCACTCTAACACTTGTCTGCTCCATCTATTACACGTGTTACGTATATTACACGTATTATACGAGACGTAAATTACGACATAATTTAGGTAAACAATTATATTATCAGTCCAGAAATGGGAAATTGCAACCTGCGAAACATCATATTCCGGCATTTGTAGTTTTCCTATTAACTTATCTTTGACCGGTTTTGGGATCTCTGTGATCACGAAAAGCAATTGAGAAATCGTTGAAATTAAAATTCATTTTTTGTTCTGAAGAATCGTATACACTCCTCCGATGGTGTAAAACGTCCGGCGATGCTTATGATGTTATAATGAACTATAAAAGTGCCAAGTACAAAGACTTAATAAGCCTCTGCCTAAATTATAATAATTACAACATAGTTCATGTACTGATAATGATACTGAATACTTTTTGAATAAGTTTTAAAGAAATTAAAGTATTGACACAGAATTTCATTTTCCTTGTGAGAAATTACGATTTTTAGGAAAGTAAATGAATGATTCCTAAGTAAATCCATACTAATATTAAAATTGGGAAAGTGTTTGTTTATTTATTTGTTTGTCCTTCCTTCACGCTCTAACGAAGTAACTAATCGTATTGTTTTTGGCATAGACTTAGTTGAAAGGATGAAGAGTAACAAAGGCTATTTTTGGTCTTGGAAAAACATCATGTTTCTAAAGGAGCTTACAGCAATATTTTCATTTTACACGATTTTCAAATTCCACGCGAGCTAAGCCGCGGGAAAAAGCTTGTATTTCATATTTTAACTTCCTTCTAAATCGTGCACCTTGCACCGAATCGACAACGTAGAAAAAGATATCTACACAATTATGTTCTGAACTTCATGTGTTTAAGATGTAAAACGGTCATTAACTACATATTTTAATAATATAAAGTGTTACACTTTATGTATTTACTGATAATCGTACCCGTAGTCGGTAAAAATACTTTAATTAATCTAATTTTTAATTCCCACGTAGAAACGACCAAGTGGTAGTTAACTCAGTTGTCATATTTTTAAGCACAATGTAGATGCAGACAACTACAATATCTCGTAAATTAAACATAATTAGAATAAATTAAATATACATGTCGATTTATTAATAAATAATGAAGCAATGATGAAAATTTCAATAAATTTGGTTGGAAATTGACAAAATGGGAGCATTTTTTCCTATTATGCGCTCTCCTGAAAAGTAGCTGTTTTGTAGATGACTCTTTTTACTTTGCACCCGTCGATATATATTCACACTGTAGACGAGTTAAAATATTTCCCACTAGATAAACCAAATTCGTTTATCGCACGGGAACAGTACATTTTTCCGGGATAAAAGTATCCTATGTCCTTTCCCGGGACTCAAAGCATCTCCATACCAAATTTCAACAAAATCGGTTCAGTGGTTTGGGCGTGAAGAGGTAACAGACAGACAGGCAGACACACTTTCGCATTTATAATATTAGTATGGAAGTATGGATGTTTATAGTAAGTTCTTCTATTATCTATTACTAGATAATCCAGTGTATTCATAGTATCACTCCCCTCTAAATATAAACCTTCTCTGGACTTCCAAGATCCAAGACTAAATTAATAAGCCCAATTCAGCCGTTCAGCCGTTTTCAAGTTTTAGCGAGACTAACAAAATTGAAAGTTCATTTTTATTTATATAGGCCGCGTGGGAACTGTACATTTTTTCGAGATAAAAGTATCCTATGGCCTTTCTCAGGACTCAATGTTTCTCCATACAAAATTTCAGCAAAATTGGTTTAGTGGTTTGGGCGTGAAGACAGAACAGACAGACAGATAGACAGACAGATAGTTAGACATACGGACAGACAGACTTTATATTAGTATGGATCTTAATTCAATTAAATCTGCTTCTATTCCTTATTTTATAGTGGCACTAGTGACCCGCCCCGGCGTCGCACGGGTATAAAATATATAGCCACTGAAAAAATGATTAAAATTAAATAGCCTATGATCCTTCACGTGGTCTACTTCTTACGAGTATCTGTGCCAAATAACATAAAAATTGCTCCAGTAGTTCGCGAGATAAGCCCTTTCAAATAATTTCCCCCGTTTTTTTCACATTTTCCTTTTAGTCTTAGCGTGATAAAATATAGCCTATAGCCTTCCTCAATAAATAGGCTATCTAACACTGAAAGAATTTTTCAAATCGGACCAGTAGTTCCTGAGATAAGCGCGTTCAAGTTAGCCCTTTCAAATAATTTTCCCCGTTTTTTCCACATTTTCTTCTATTTCTTTGCTCCTATTATTCTTAGCCTGATAAAATATAGCCTATATTATAATAGCCTTCCTAGATAAATGGGCTATCTAACACTGAAAGAATCATCAAAATCCGTTGCGTAGTTTTAAAGATTAAAGGGAACAAAGGGACGTGAGGGCAAAGAAAGCGACTAGTTTTATAATATGTATAGATGTTTCTGTTTCCTACATAATTAACTTAAATCTTGACTACGAATACTAGCCTAGACCTTCCGAATCACTAATTTGAAATTCATTCAGGGCAATTATATGGACATTTGGAGACGGATTACAAAGATCAAAGTCGTAAAATCCGTTTACTTGATGTAAGGATCAAAGATTTTCGATACACGACAAACCCTGCTCAAGGGCGCACTTTGCGATAAAACTTTCTATACTGACAGCGAGCTATGTAGACCAAAAGAGTAAACATCCCTTTATTTGGTACTTATATCGTTTCTCGCTCTTGATTTTTCGAAATGTACGCTGCTCTATAAAATAGATAAAAGTGTTATGTACAGTATAAAATACTTAATAATAATAATAATAACAATTAGATTAAAACTGTGTAACGGGCCTCTACGTGTTGGCTTCGGCCCCACGCATGCCTTCCAAAGGTCCGGGATTTAATTGCCCGTGAGCAAGGAATGCTTTACATAAACATAATAATAATAATAATAATAATATCTATGGACGCTTCACACCACGTCAATCTGGCCCCGTGCTAAGTATAGGTACTTAGATTGACGTGGTGTGAAGCGTCCATTGATAAGGACTTGTGTTACGGGTACCAGACAATGGAAATATATTTAGTACTTTTATACTATACAATATACATATATTTAAGATTTTTTTATCATATCATACACATATTTAATACACATCCATGACCCAGGAATATTGAAAAACTTTTTGTTCCGTCGGCGGGATTCAAACCCGCGACCCCCGGCTTGAGCTGCCACAAACTCTACCCATTGAGCCACAGAGGTCGTCGAACACGGATTTTATAACGCGTTTTTCGTGTTTCTTGATCGCCAGTCTATACTGCATACCAACTCTATTACTAATAGTCAAGCTTGCGAATCACGCAGAAGTATGTTTAGGCAGAGATCTTTTCAAACAGCCATCGTATGCAGATTGCAGATACTAGAAATTACGCTCCGCCCGCGTAAATTATGAATTTTATGGAAACGGTACAGTTTTCCGAAAAAATAGCCTATATCCTTTCACGTGGTTTACTTTATATCTGTGCCAAATAACATAAAAATTTCTTCAGCAGTTCGTTCGTTCATTCGTTCGCAGATAATTTCCCACGCCCTTTCAAATAATTTTCCCCGTTTTTTTCACATTTTCATCTGTTTCTTCGCTCCTATTGGTCGCAACGTGATCTTATATAGCCTTAAGACTTCCTCGATAAATGATACTATCCAACACAAATAGAATTTTCCAATTCGAACCAGTTATTCCACAAATTATTCACCGGTGACTTTTGATGTTTTAATTTGAGTGTATTTAATGTCTACAAATTTTCAGCTCTATGCGAATTATTCCTAGGTCGAAAGTTTAATTTTCCTGGGCTATAATATTATTTTCATGGGTACGCGTAGAATATATTTTAAGTAATTTACTAATTTACGAGATTGACCCATATGTCGTCTGCATAAAGTTGTTGTCAGAGGTAGAATAAGCTTGTACAATTATGCCAGAGACGTCACTCTACCCAATGCTATTGGATTACGACATCCCGGCAACTGACGAGCCTCCGGTGCATGACAGGTGAAATATTAGTTACCCGGATGAGGCAAGTGCCTTCATCAGAAATGTTAGATGATAGGTTGTATTACTAGAAGACATCGTTAATTTTTTAATTTTAAAAACATTTTCTTAAATACAACACTCTGAGATATTGTTCTAATTTAAAAATCCCTTAAATACCTCATTAGGTATCAAGTCATTACTTGCTTAAAACTTAAAAGTAACTTCTAACTAAAATCTTTATTAATCTTAAAAAAACCTACTAAATTCATGTAGAAGTCTCAATATGTCTCAATATTAAATTAAGATAATAATAGGTATTTTTAAAATACAATTAAAATGATTAAAAGTGTCGTTCTGTTTTACATTTAAGTATGTTACGATTTTTACTGTCTTTTATTAGGGTTACCGTACCCAAAGGGTAAAAACGGGACCCTATTACTAAGACTTCGTTGTCTGTCCGTCTGTCTGTCTGTCTATCTGTCTGTCTGCCTCCAGGCTGTAACTCAAGAACCGCTATAGCTAGACTTCTGAAATTTTCACAGATTGTGTATATCTGTTGCCGCTATAACAACAAATACTAAAAACAAAATAAATTAAATATTTAAGGGGGGCTCTCATACAACAAACGTGATTTTTTTGCAATTTTTTACTCTTAATCAATAACAGCAACACATTTAAGCAATTGAAATATTCACAAAATACTTAATTGTATTTGTACTTTAATAATTAATAATAAAATTTAAATAAATTGAATAATGGCTCCCATACAAAAAATACAATTTTTCGCCTATTTTTGCTCTGTAGTGGTAAGGAACCCTTCGTGCGCGAGTACAACTCGTACTTGGCCGATTTTTATACTATACTGTACTCGGCGTCATTGACGCCCTGTCAAAAGCTTGTCATTTTCTATATAAACCGCGATTGACAGTGAAGTGTCAGATGTTGTCAATCGCGGCTTTGTATGGAAAATGACAAGTTTTTGACAGGGAGTAAATGACCGCTACCGCCATGTTTCGCTGAGTAGAGTATAGTAGACTATTTATTTAGACAGTACAGATATTGTTCTAATTTTAAAAATCACGTAAACTTCTACTGACTTGTTTTTAAGTAACTTCTAACTAAAATATATTATGTTTACTGATTTTTAAAATACCCAATTTATCTAGAGTTAATAATGATCTGTCTCAATTAAAAAATATAATTTATTAGGTATATTTTATAAAATATAATAAATCAAATATTTAAGTAATCTTAAATTGACGTTCTGATAATTTACGTTGTTATTACTTTTATTGGCTTTTATCATTTCATGATTCTGAAAAACCATTTAACTTAAGTTTTCAATTTGGCTACCGGAACATAAAAGAACACACGGATATAAATTTATATATCGCAAAGATAAATTGATTGAAATATAGTAACAAATTGATGTATTCATAAAAATGGTTCATGATTTTCCATCTCCTTTTTACTGAATACTGAGTTCGTTAATGAAGCTATGATGAAAGCATAACGAAGTTGCAATGATCAAATTGTTGATGATTTTTCTGTCCTATTATGACTGTCATCAGCTTTTTTCTGGTTACCATCTAAATTTAGACTTTTAATACAGGCTTATTGAGACAACTAGCTGTCCCGGCAAACGTTGTTTTGCCATTTAAAGTATTTCTACTTTATCAGTTGATACAAAATCTTACCCCCTCTTTTGTCCCCTAAGAGGGGTGGGGGGAATTTTTTATACACCAGATGTTAAGTTGGAAAAACAGTTAGTAAGTCTATTAAAGAAAAAAGTTTGATACAAAATCTGACCCCCTCTTTGGGCTCCTTAGACGGGTGGGTAGGGGTTTTTTTTATACACCAGATGTTGAGGTGGAAGAAGGCAAATATATCTGCGAAAACCGTATGCAAATCGGATCAGTAGTTTTCGTGTTAAAGCAAAAGTCTTATACAAAATCTGACCCCCACTTTCGTCCCTTTAGAGGAGTGGGGGGAAATTTTTTAATACACCAGATGTTAAGTTGGAAGAAGACAAATATATCTGCGAAAACCGCATTCAAATCGGATCAGTAGTTTTCGTGTGATAGTGGAACAAACAAACATACAGACAGACAGACAGACAGACAGACAGACAGACAGACAGACAGACAGACAGACAGACAAAAAAACTGACCACATTTTTGGCTTCTATAGCGATGTAGTGACACCCTCCGCTTATTATTTTTTGAATATCTTTAATGTACAGAATCTTCATTTCTACAGTTTTATTATATGTATAAATAAACAGCTGTAAGGTAGTATTGCATTACTTATCTAACTAAAAGTGTTAATAAGTGTTAATAAGTGCTGCGGAGATCGGAATGCTATCGTAACGTATTAAATAGCTCTTATTTAATACGTTACGATAGCATTCCGATCTCCGCAGCACGCGACCGCAACCGACAAAAATTAATATAAAATGCCTCTTTATGAACAAGGCAATATAATGCTTCATTTTCTACTGACATTGGTCTAGCAGCAGCAGCAGCAGCCGCTTATGTTGGGGTAGACCAAGATGAAACCTAGAGCCTAGTCATGAAGTGGCATTTCATTTGAATTTTTGTCGGTCGCGGTCGCGCGCTGCTAAGATCGAAATGCTAACTTTACAAATTTAATTACATAACATCATGTTGTAAACAGGCTAAATTATTATTTAAAAGCAAAATGCTGAAAAGAGTTGCAAGCCGGATTTTGATACACTATCAGTGAAGTTGATTCATTCATAGGCAGTAGACCTACGTAATTTGGTTGCGTTACGTCAAAATCCAGCCGACAGATTACAGCTAACATTGAACTGACATAACCCGGCCAAATGACGTTGGTCCGCCATCTGCCTATGAATTTCTTCGATGGTACTCATGGTACTAAATTCACATGTACATGGAGTTAGTAATATACTTTTGTAGGCTTCCATATGTACGCATCTCTGGGAATGAGGTGGGCCATTATCCGCTCCAGCCACCACCGGATCAAGATTCAATCGGTTCGAAATTACTTGATCTCAATGGAAAATGAACTCATTTTTTCTCGTCCGAGGCTCTTCGAAATTTAATCGAATGTTCGTTAACAGTATGGTTTCGTTAATCTTATTACTGATCTACATAAAAAGATTGAATTTTAATGGACTCGCACATTGGATTGGATTTAAACGATGTTTACGAAGCTTTTGATACCAAATATATTTATTTACTTATTCATTTATTTTAAACTGATAGTAAAAAAAATTGTCCTAGGAAACCCTGACTATATAGTCTTCGTATAGTCGGAAGAAATGAAAAACAAATGCCAGACCAATGCCAACCAAATTAAAATCATATCTGCATGACTTTCTGAGTTCAACCCCATTCACAGAATGCGGTCCTCATATTTTGCAAACTCAACTCCACCCAGCACCCACTCTGTCGCGTACGTAAACTCGTAAACATGACCATCAAATAAAATATATAACTTACTAGCTGTCCCGGCAAACGTTTCTTTGCCATATTATTATATAAAGTATATCGCCCGTATTATTTTATTGAATTAGTGACTAAATAAGTATGTCACCATGGCAACGTCCATCGCTATCCCGTGACCCGCGTCGCATAAACAATGGTCGCTCTTTATAGACAAATAATTTGCAATTAAATAAAATTGCGACTATAATTAAATATCTAAGCTATCCTATCTCTCAAGTTGGAAAAAAGCACACATTAAAAAAAAAACATTAAAATCGGTTAAGTAGTTTAGGAATCCATCGCGGACAAACATCGTGACAGGAGATTTATATATATTAGATAAAATATGTAACATCGAAGAAATAGATTTATAGGCAGTTGACAAACCTATGTCAACTGCCTATAAATTTTAATTGGTCGGGCTATATCATTTCAATGTTAGCTGCGATCTGTCGGATGGGTTTGACATAACGCGACCAAATTACGAACGACATCTGCTTATGAATCAACTTCTCTGATAGAACCTACTCAAAGGGAGCTACACAAAAATAGTCCTTAATAAAATGTAATGATGACTCAGGAAATTCCGCAATATCAACAGTGAAAATCCTAATGCTTTTTCTATCGGCAGGTTCCAAAGTTACAACGTGTTCCAGTAAAAGTCTCGAAAGTTCAAAGTGATTACTCGCTTGATTAAATGCGAGAGTAAATTTTCTAAGCTCACATTTATCTGGATTTCAGCCAAAATATATATTTTTTAAAATATATTAAATTCTTTTCGAAACACAATTTCAAACATAAACAAAACTTGCGTTGAAAAAACGCAATGAGAATTTCAGCGAAGCAATTATTTTCTTTTATCAAACCCTTTATTGAATCAAAATATTTTCGAAGCATTTTTTACTATACGTTCACAATTATTAAAAATATAAAAGGTGTTTAGTGTTTTTATGGTCCATATTCATTTTATATAATGTTGAAATTTTACAAACATGAAAGATAACAGAAAATTTTCAGGATGTGAAAATCACAATCAATACTAGGTATATTAGATAAACGTTTCTCGATTGCGTAATAACTCTCATTAAGTTTAAATGTTTAATACAGCGCCGGCAAATTTCATTAAATCTGCTACATTCAGCCGTGTTAAATTATTTTAAAATTACCAGTTATCAATTCGATTAAAAATAGATTTGGGAGTTAATTTATTTTATGGTCGCTTTGTTGTGTCCATATCATTATTTGTAATTGAAAACAGTTGTAATGTATTGGATATTCTATTAGACTTGTAAACCTGCTAGTGCCAGATTCGCCATCGTCATTTATTAAAGCTTTATTAACCAGTTTTTTAAGTAAGGATTTCGCCCATGACTATTAACAATGTCGGATGTGAAAAACAGCAACTGTACAGGAGAGCAATTTGAAGTCTAAATTATGAATAACTTTTTACTTATTTCAAGTAGAATCATGAAATTTCAGGGTTGTGCTCTATAAGTTATTCACGTTTAGTATATCATTAGGAGTATCCCGTATTTTATGAATAAATATGAGAAAAGTCACTTCTGACCTTTTTAACGGAGTACGAGTAATGCTGATTTGTCGGAAGTGCCAGAACCGACATTGTTGCTTGTACAAAATCAATGATTGCTTGTCGGAAGTGGCACTTACGCCATTGTTAAGTGATAACTTTTAATTTAAAATATGTCGCATGTAGAAATTACCAATAAAAATGACAACAATTTCAAGAAAATATATCTTTTTTATGGACTTCTGTCAAATAAAACGTAAAAACAATGTATGTATGAAAATACAAAATACTTCTTATGACGTAAATAATTCGGAAAATCAAATTTTCGTCCGAAATGTAAATTAACCTAAAACATTGAAATTAAAAATGATTGCCATAATTATTTTGTGAACTTTTTGATACCGTTACTTAAATTAACTTAACAAAATTAATATATATTTTTGTTTCAATCATAAAGAGGAAAAGTTTGTTTCGTGTTTAGAAAAGTCTTTATATCTTTGTTTGCATTGAATAGGTTCAATAACTACTGAACTAATTTTAAAAATTATTTTACTCTTGGTAAGCTACATTGTTTGAAAAGAACATAGGTAGTGTATTATTCAGAAAAATATTAGGGAGCATACCGAAAATCGAAAAAATATAACCCAAAGTGGTAAAGATTTGCAATAAATTACATTATTTCGCTTGCGATGCGAAAAATACAGCTAATTCATAGAAATAATATTACAAATATTATAGTATTCATCATTATCTTCAAAAAAGTTCAGAACAGCATATATGTATATTTTATGGTTAATGAATAATAACTATTTCCTTCATTAAAAAATTAACTTCAAATCATCTCCTAGTAGCGTAGCTTTTTTGCATATTAACAATTGATCGTAACCTAAATAAATATCAAAATATAAATTGTGATTCTGTAAAGAATAGAATTGTCTTTTAAATTATTACCATGGGGCAAGTATTTTAGAAGTTAGGGCAGTTTAATTCAAGCTCAAAACAAGGCGCCGACGCGGCAACGGCGATGGCTACCAAGAATTTGTAATGCAAAATATTATATTTTCCAAGTCAAACAACTTGCTATGGATCTTATCGACATCTGCCAAATACGCTGGAGAGATGAATTTGCCCAAATATGTGGGAAATACAGAAAATACTGACAAAGGACTGACTGTTTTACAGGTCCATTAATTTGTCAGCGAAACGAAGTTTGCGGAATCAGGTAGTTCTTAAAAATCTCTACATTTTTAGGGCACTTACGTACTACCACAGCCTTCATTTTCAAGAAAAACTTAGATGAATATTTATTAGATTAATTAAACAAAAGCAGTCTTCTTCAACCGAAATTCTCTATATTTTATTGTATGGTATTTTTTGAGAATAATTTCACTTTTACATAATCTGAGTAAATCTATATGTTTGTTAAGACATACTGCAAGCTTTGCATTTACAATGTCTACAAGATCAACAAGGCTAATCAAACCAACTACTCAGTGAATTTGAGAAAATAATAATAATAATATAGGAAAAAAATGTTCATGGAAATATTGTGACTGAAGTTAAACCTAGTGTGAAAAAAGGTCCTTTTAATACTTTTTTACGATTTTTAACAGTATAGCTTATGTTTTATTTCTATTATGTATTTAAAAAATTCCGAAAAAATCAGCTATTAGATATATCAGATCGCCAAAACACGATTATTTAATTAAAAAATTATATTCATTCATTGTGTATGTGTGCCAACAAAAACTTAATTTTCGTACAAAAATGACCTATTTTGAAGCCTTCTGAAAATTGTTTAAAGTCGGTAGGCAACGACAGATATGAAACAAACTCCAAGTGGCATTAAACCAATTAGAAAATAAGTGAAATAATTATGATGTAATACTACCGACATTTTGCCAATTTATAAATCCCCATAACAATGTCGGAAGTGGTACTACTGACAATTTAACCATTTATAAAATCGATTAAAAATATCGTATATGGTACAACCGACATTTTACACATTTGAAAAATCGGTTAAGAACGTTGGATGTGGCACATCCGACAATTTTAAATGACCTACGATAAAATGCTAATGAAGGTAAATGTTTTTCTTATAATCAAATCTAAAGCAATAAAACATAAGCTATACTGTTCAAAATCTTTAAAGAATATAATAAAGAATAGTAAATACCATTTGCCGCACTAGTATTAGCTTCGATCATAATATTTCCATCAGCATTTTTTTCCCTATTACTATATTTTTCTTAATTTCGTTGAGTACCTAGTTTGATTAGCCGTGCTGAACTAATAGACATTAAAAATGGCGTCGAAAATTAAAAATATATAACTAAGGTTGCAAAAAAACAAGTGACAGCGCGAGGTCCATTTCCTCCGTTAACATAGTCAGAAGTGGCACATCGAGCGCTCTCACTCGCCCCCGCGTCCCGTTAACAACGTAGGTAGTGACTATCCGACATTGTTAGCGGACTATCTTAGTAATATACGACATTGTTAATGTGGTTATTTCAGAAACTATGCATAATATAGATTTTATCTTTTCAGCTAATGATAGCCTTGGTTATAAGGACATGTTTTATGAAATAAAATAAAAATGTCGATTTTGCACATCCGACATTGTTAATAGTCATGGGCGATTTTTTCCTGCTCGTTACTTTTCTACGCCTTCTTGTTTGAAGTTAGCACATTGAAAATCATTTCTTTGCTATCTCCTATCGACTCTGGGTTTTATTTTCATAGCATTCCGACTGACAGTTATTTTTACAGCTTCTTTAGTACTTCAAAATGACTTACCACCGTAAACTTCACAGAGCAGCTCCAAAGTGTCTCCCTCGTCGTAGGGCTCCAACAGGCGCGTCTGGTCTCTCGTCCTAGCATCCATTATGATCGGTCGATCCGGCGGGGCTTGAAAAAGAAATTGAGAATAAGCGTGTATTCCAGTATGCAAACATTCAATTTTAAATGTAAATAATATGAAAATCTCGTATGAATACAGAGTTGAGAATATCAAAGCCCTAACAAGGCTTTGCTTCACTGTAATTCCTACTTCTCGGGTACCTGGCAAAAGTATGGTAAAATTGCAGCCACATATTTGCGATCGATCGTCACGATCTAGACCTAGATCTAGAAACTAGTTTTTCAGATAAGAAGCTTTTACAAATATCTGCCTGTAATTGGGTTTGCACCTTAATAAGTTTTGTGTTTGTAATATTAGTGAAATAAGTAATTTTCACAAGATGTAAGGTCTACATCTTGTGAAAATTACTTACTTACTAAGTATATGGTCTGCCAACAGGTGTTGGCAGACCATATACTTAAATAAACAAAAAAATTAGATGTGTCAAGGGACACCCGAATGGAACGAAGTTATTTATTATGTTCAAGAAATCTGTATAATACATATACTCAAAAAATTATTTAAAAAAACGCCATCTATTGACGCCCAGGAATACTAACAACGCGTCGCTGTTTATTCTCAAAAAACGCCATCTAGTTGACGCACAGGAATACTATCAACGCCCTCTGCCCCAACCATGCAGGTACTAATAAAAAAGTGTCGTTACAACTTTTTCGGTCTAGCCCCCTTTCGCAACGCGCGATAAGGAACTCCGTTCCAATAAATGAATTTTCCTTTTATAAGCCAGTTAATATTTTATCTAGGATGAAAACGGTCGATCCGCAATTGATTAGCCGCCTTTAGTTTTACATAAAAAGTAACAAGTACGTCGCATACACATTTCTAGTTCGAGATGAAATTAAATTTGTACGAAACAATTCGAAGAAAACTAATTTCCTGGCATTGTGAGAGGTATCGATACGCTGGCCGCTGCCAAACCACGAACCGACAGAATTATGGTCACGTCCACACTAGCGCTCCTGTCACCTTCTAGTAATAGCCGTACAATTTCATATCGTGGATAGAAATGTAATTGTTTTCTCATGCTATATCATACAGGGTATTAAAAACAAAAATCATAATACTTTAGGGTGTTTAGGTGGCCCTTATAATATAGAGTTCACTGTGAAAGTAGCAGCGCTGTTTTTTTTGCAAGGGCAAGCGTCCCAGCGCGGCGCCATTCAAGTTTGCCAATACAGAAGTTTAAAAAAAACTTTTTCAGCGCTGCTACTGTCACAGTGAACTCTATCCAAGGGACACATGCACAACATAAAGTAATATCACTATATTTTGTTACACCCTGTATGCGACAATATTATGCTATAACAATATGAGTCCTGCGCCTGATGTCTTTTAATTCCGTTTGGTTTTTTCCATCCTACTACGGCTTTAAGGATAAAGGCACAGAGAGTCAGACACACAAGTAGGCTGTATGAGGCACTCACACTATCCTTGTTTTTAAAAACAAATATACCTAGGCATACTAATATAATATCATATTCTCCATTTAAACTTAATCCGATCTATAATTAATTTTAATAGCGAAACTTTATCAAAATACCCTTCATTAAAGCTCCAACCTTTAAAATTTGTAATTTAAATTAAAAACATCTTTGACTTGGCCTTTGCTCCAATTCGTTCGCGAAATTACTATAGAATGATCAATTTCTGTACTATCATGACATTTATTACATTCTGCAAACAACAAACTTACTTAGTTCAAAGGCAAAAGATTCCAACGTCGAATTAAATTAAATTACAACCTATTATGAAAATCCGTCAATTTTAAGCTGTGAATTTCTTACTCGGTCCGAATTAATTTCGTTCCAGGAAAAACGAAATTTTAGTATTCACTACTAATTGGGATTATTGATTACTGAGCCGTTATAATCAACGGGTTCGTAAGAATTTCTCAGTAAAATAAATAATTAATGTCTGCCTATTTTGGAGTGACAATTACGTCGTTTAAATCTTAACGTTGTTTACGATTTCAACCTCTTATAAATATTTAAAGATACAATGATTTATTGTCTAGCGTAGTTTAATAATAATAGTCACTCAGCTGCTGGGCAGGTACGAGGACTCAGGAGTGTCAAATTACAGGCATTGGATAGCTATTTGCAAAAAAAATCTATATTATATCTATGACTAGCGGTCGCCCGCGGCTCCGCCCGAGTGGATGTCGATTACCGCTGCAAAAAGCCTACCCAGGAAAGACACGGTCAGCAAAATGATTCCCAGGTCAATTCACAGAAACATCGACGACGCAGTCATTTTCCGCAGGCTGCACAGATTGTCTTTCTGTGGATGTTAAAGTTGTCAATGATGAGAATATTTAAATGTGATTATATTTTATTAAATAATAAGTTTTTACTTCTGACGGTAGTCCCGGAGTGCAACCCGTTGTTTTAGGATAGATAACTAAAGCGATTATTGTAGAGCTTCTCTATTTAAAACAACATTTGACGTTAAGTTATTTTCAGTTAACAAAATATACTGATGGTCGGGAGCCCGACTCGTGACAGGGCAACGTAAAGTTGCCCATGCCACAGAATATATATTAGTAGTACCAACCCATGCGTAAAACTTTTTTTTCGTAAAACTATTCCTACTAATTTGAAGCCGCGCGGGTACCACTCATAGATCTAAACTCCCCTCCCGCGAGCGCACCCCCGCCTTGGTAGCGCCCACTTCGAAACGGGCGTAAATCGCAATATTTTAATTTCGCCATATAGTGGAGTTCCCAGAGCGTAAAAATCGTGCAAACCTCCGATTTTTGCAATAGTGGATGAAAATTGAAAAGAAAAAAGGAATGTGTAGCTGATAACATAATTATAATAAAGTTTATCTATTGAAAAGTTGTGCTTTTGATTTTTAAATTATTCCCTTCCACTTTAAGTAAACTCATAAACTGTAAAATTTTGAAGAAAATTTGCATATTTCTTTCTTTTAAATATATAGCCAAATAATAAAATATATCATAATTTTTTTGATTTGTATAATTGCTTATATTCCATTATATTTCAAATTAATATTTTTGTATGTAGATGAGCATACCTCCAAATGTGCTTGTTGTGTGCCTCGCCAGGTAAATGGCGTTCCAATTTTTCTTTGGTTTTAAATAGGAAGTTTAAAATTATTTTTTAGGCTTAACAAAGCCTTTTATTTCTTAATGTGTATAACTTTTTAGCTCTTACTTTATTAAATTTTCTGAAAATGTAGCACAAACTTTTCACGGATATTTCGAAGAAAATCTGTATTTTATTTCTTTTGGTTTGGTTTTTACAGAATAAAATTAATTTTTTGTTTATTTTTTTTCATTAATTATATTTGCTAAAACATACTTAAAGGAAAAAAATAAAAATTAGATTTAGAACTGATATTTTTTGCATTCAGGTAAGCATTTTCCAAACATAGGTCGCAGCATGCGTCTTTAGTTTGTACGTGAGATTTGTAGCACCCTATTTTTTTTCTGGCTTTAAGTAGGAAGCTTATATATATTTCAAAGACTAGAAAGTCTTTAATTTGTCGATGCATTTAATGGTTTAGCTCTCACTTAAATAAATTCTCAACAAATATAGAAAAATATTTTCGGTCTATTTTACACATTTTTGGAGATATTTAAACGTTTTTAAGTACTTAAAAGTTATCATTTCTTTAAAAATTAAATACGCACAACAAGTAAGTTTAACACACTTTTCGTTACAACCCTTAAATCTACCCAAACCCTTTTATCTTGGTTACGACGAGCGTTAATCTTTAAAAACTTTGCAAAAACCTTATAGTTGTATTTAGCTTAGCAAAGCAAACTTTATTTTTTAAAAATGGTGTATTTGGTTAATTTTCAACGTAAGCAATCGGTTAAGAGTCATTAAATAACAGGAACAAGAAAAAAAATTTTTTTCGGGACCGGTTTTATATGGTGAAATATTAATTTTTAATTAAGTAACTAAAAAATTAAAAGCACAAAAAAATTTTTGGTAAACTTTGCAAGTTATAGTGTAAAAAAGAAAATGACACCTCAAAAACAAAAATCCATTCACTATTACAATTTTCGGAGGTTAAAACCTCTGGCGACTGCAGTAATAACTTCTAAACCAAACGTCCAATTTTAATCATTCAAAGACTAAATATTATCTACATAAACTGTACTTAGTGATGAAATAATTTATTTTGATAAGGATTATTAGCATGAGTAAGATAAATGCGTTTAAATGTAGTCCAAAATAATCGGCCAAGTGCGAGTCGGACTCGCGCACGAAGGGTTCCGTACCATTAACGAGCAAAATAGGCCAAAAATTATGTTTTTTGTATGGGAGCCTCCCTCAATTTTTTATTTTGTTTCAATATTATTATTAAATATTAAAGTACATATAACTAAGGATTTTGTGAAAAATTCAAGTACCTACCTGTTACCATTTTTTTTTTACCTGTTACCATTGATATAGAGCAAAAAAGGCCAAAATATCACGTTTGTTGTATGGGAGCCCCCCTTAAATATTAATTTTATTTTGTTTTTAGTATTTGTTGTTATAGCGGCAACAGATATACACAGTCTGTGAAAATTTCAACTCTCTAGCTATAACCGTTCTTGAGTTACAGCCTGGTGACAGACAGACGGACAGACGGACAGACAACAAAGTCTTAGTAATAGGGTCCCGTTTTTACCCTTAGGGTACGGAACTCTAAAAAATCAAGATTTTTTTAAATAAAAAAAATGGTTGTTGTGCCTCACTTGACATAGATAGGTATAGTGTATCGCAGACATTTTTGTAGATATTTATAAGATCTACATTTACTTAGAACATTGTATAGTTCTATCTTTTATAGTTTAGGCAGCGTACGCAAAATAAGTAAATTTTCTGGTTGTTACCGAAAAACTGAAATTTCTTACGGAACCCTATATTTTCCAAAATAAAAAGTAGCCTATGTTACTCGTAAATAATGAAGCTTTGGAATGGTGAAAGAATTTTTAAAATCGGTCCAGTGGTTTTTGAGCCTATTCATCACAATTAAACAAACAAACAAAGTTTACCTCTTTATAATATTAGTATAGATAGACATAGTAAGCTGTATGGGAGTTTTCATGAGATTTTTCCAAAAGTATAATAATATCTATAAGCCAAGCAGAGGCGGCGTAACGCGTGAGCGGTGTGGGCGACCGCCCACAGCAACGTGGTCCTAGGGGCCTCGCGCTCCTTGGACAGTGCGTTTTTTTTTAGGATTTACGAGTATCAAAAATTTTTTTTAACAAAATCCGTCTTCTTGCATCATCCATCAGGGGGCCTCGCAAAATATATTTGGCCACATAAAATTTTGGCCTTGCGCTGCCACTGAAGCCGAGGCTTTCTTCAATCTTTATTTACAGAATTATGATATTATGGTAAAGTTATCTCTACGATATTTAAATCTGTTTAGCAGTTGAGGCGTAAAAAAGCAAGAGACATACAGTCAGACATACTTTTGAAATTATAAGTAGTATGAATAATGTAGTACTGCTCCAATACTAGTTATTTTAGCACTCGGAAAGACGTGTGAAAGGTTTCAACCACAAGGTCTGCGCGAGGCGTCTGAACTTCACAATAAAGAGCGAGAGATACGCTATGCGTCGTGAATAGTAAATCAAGTGCGAATCCTTTGTTGCGGGCTATGAAATAGCAATACTTGATTCTGGAAACTACTCAGCGCACTTTACCGCTACACATTATTACACGGTGAGTGCAAAAATAGGCTTTATTGGTCATTAAAGTGTACAAATACAGTAAAAAGTTAGCGTATAGTTCAAAGACTGATTTTAGCGGTTTAATCGATTACAAGAAAATTTGTAAACACTCAAGTACACAATTGAAGTAAGTTCTATTCGTCTCTTATGAAACATGTCGCATATTTACTGGCACTCAAATGCTTAATTAAGATACAATAAACGTATTTGACGGATTTTCATTAAAATTCTTCTAAGCTGATCGCACAATGCACATAATATTATTACCACTTACCACCGTACGCGTCGTACATACCGCATGGCGCATACTGATGACGGTACGAGGTTCCACATCATTTTATAATATATAACGAATTCTAAGATAAATGTGCGACCTTCTCGAAAATTAGTCAAAAAACCACAAAATGGGTCCTTATTCGTCGGAGGGGTCAGGAATTTTAGTATGTTTATCTCTTAACTAATCCAAACAAAGTTCCGTAGTCAAAATTTCTGCTTTCGACTTTTCCAACCACACCCCCTTTTTGAGCATTCATTTACTAGGCTATAAATGGACTCTCTTAATCATAACTAAGCCCTGGAAAAAATTTGGCAGAAAAGTTTAATTGCACCCTGTATTTCATTATCATTATCAAAGTGTGAAACAAGGTTACTTTTTTACTTACTTATGACTGTGAAATTGATCCTCAGATTCCTAGTAGGTGAGTTCTTGAAGTCGACCCTGCAGCGGTAGACGCCGGCGTCGGCGGTGCTGACGCTGTCGATGAGCAGCGTCGCCGGCGCGGCCGTAGCGCGGAAGTAGGCCCGGGTGCCGAAACCCGTGGGGGACGACCACAGCTTCGGCTGAGTGGCGACACGGCCTCTGACATCGTAACTGCAACATGGGGTCCAATCTAATGTTGTTTTGATTGTAAGCTGTCTCAGTCACACGTCAAACAGCAATCTGACATTTAGCAATTAGGCTCACTTCACACCGCCGCTGAATGTAACGGAATGGAAGCGTCAATTTCGACTCATGCGAGCGAATTGGCAACGGAGAATTCCCGAGAACTCCGCAGAAGACGCGCGTCTAATTTTTGGCTCGTATTTAATTATTTGTGTGTTAAGATCAAATTCAATGTGCTATGTACAGTTTGGTTGCAAAAATCCATTCCATTCCGCTCCGTTATAAATTGAGCCTAAGCATCACGTATTTTTGTGGCATTTAATTGTCCCACTTAAACGTCGAGATCGCACTAGAAAACACTACAGCACTGCACACTGCAGCGGAGTGACGCGGCGTTCCATTTAGGGTTGGACCTCATCTGGCAGCACGGAATCGCCTTTTTCCGTCGCCCTTTCTCTTTCTGTCGCTTAGAACTGCCATTTGTTAGACCGAGACAGAAAGCATAATGCGATAGCACGCGGCGGAATCCTCGAGGCTATCGCATTATCCTTTCTGTCTCGGTCTAGCAAATGGCAGTTCTAAGCGACAGAAAGAGAAAGGGCGACGGAAAAAGGCGATTCCGTGCTGCCAGATGAGGTCCAACCCTTAATAAGTACTGACGCTCGGCAGCCGCGTAGTGCAGCTTCGCTTAAATACGATTTCACTAAAGTAGAAGCAAGTAGCACATTTACCTATAAAGTGGTTCCCAGTCAGCCTCCTTGAACCACAGCACCATGGCCACCTTGTCATCTCCAGACAGCGGCTGCGTGTCGCACGGCAGAGCAGCTTTCTTCCCAAACACACCAGCCACGTGGGCTGTGGGAACTGAAACAAATATAGGCACTCTTTAATACAGTTTACATATAGCATAGGTGCACATGTCAAGAATATTACAGTACAAATTTTAGATTCTTGACGCCAGCAGGTTTCTTTCTTTGTATAAGAAAACGTGTAGAATAGGTTCGAGCACCATTATATTATTATGTCAAGTAAATTATAGGGTACGAGTTTCAGATTGGCAGCACCTTCGCGTCGTTCGTTTATCAGAAGGAATTATTAGGGAACAGTACATTTTTTGCAAACTTTTACAGTAGTTTGCATTAATTTCGTATAATTTATACTTTTATTCCTACATAAATTATAAATCTATCACTTAAACAAGCTAAACCAACTTTAGCCTATAGAAATATTCCATGATATATTTTGTTTTCTACTTGGACATTTCGGCCTCAAGTTGATCCTGGCCTTAACCTCGCTGTGACAATCAACAGGCTAATTCAATTTGTGGAACGCGAGTTGGATGATTAAGGCGAATTCTGATTAAGTTTCTTGTCAGTCGCTTGTAGATCAAAGAAACTTATATGATATAGGGTAGTGTTTATCTTTGCTGAAATTCCGTCGTACAAGAATGACAGATGTGACTACAAGTGTTATACTTGTCCTTCATACTAACGTACCTTTTATTATAAACATTATATCTACAGTAGCTGCCGCAATTTCAGATATTTAATGATAAGTTGATTTTTATATTTAAGGCGACGCCTTGATAATTTGGCTGTAGCGATGCCGATTTTTCTCAGCAATGATTAAAGCTAAGAAATTGAAGTTCATTGTCAGTATTCATCATGTCTTTGTCTTCGAATTGCCCATAGCATAACACGATTGGACAACTTTTATAGCACAGAATAATCAATCGAAAAGACCTCTGTAAAAAAAGGGATTCCTATTTTTCCAACAGAGGAGAGTGATTTAAGGTTCCAAAATTTGTACATAAATTGGTTCAAGCATGCACTTTAATTTGTGCATAGCTTATATGAAATATATTTATGGTTTTTAAATTATGCGACAAAAACCATTTTGTCGCTTACGCCCTTTCCAATTTGGAAAGCTTGTTTTCTATGAGAGGCCGGGCCGGCCTCTCATAGAAAACAAGCAATCTAAAACATATCCAACACGGTTTCTTACTTTAACGCTGCGTCACCTTAAGGGTGAAACCAAGCGAGCATTATTTGTGAGTTGTGAGTCACAGAATTTCAGCTGGCAGAAATTCTGCTGCATTCAGTTTCATACAAAACTTCTGTTTGATTCACACGAGCGAAATTTTGTGAGTCATGATTTGTATGAAAAGATATAATTACGCGACCGAAATTCTGTGACTCACAACTCACAAATTACGCTCGTTTGGCTTCACCCAAGAGTTTATAAAAATTATTTTATTTTATTGAAAGCAAAAAGCTATTAAACCGACCATTAAAATTTTAAATAATATTCTTCTGCCTCGGCCCTCGTAGGAGTAGTACCCAAAATTTCTGTACTTAGTTGATTTTACTACACCATACAAAGGACGCTTGCTATGAAATGCTATGTTTTAAAAAGTTTACATACATAGGTAGAGCAACAATGTAGGTAAAAACTTTTGACAGCATACACTGGTGTCGGATTCACCAAACGATCGACGGAGTAGAGTAACAAAAATATTGATTCATAGAATTCCATATTTTTGGTCACCTGACATAGGCATTCGGATATCGAAATAAAATATTTTCGCCCAGCAATTTTAAAGGCTTTCAAAGAGCTATATTTTACAAGGTAGTTTGAAATTGAAGCATATCGGCCGTACGAGGATTTTATTATTATTTTTATAGTCATAACTCAGATCCCGCATAAAATATAGGTTTATTTACTCTCGTGTACATTGATAAAAGTAAATAACGAGTATAACATATAATAATATGTAGTTTACATTTTTATAGCAATTCACGTAAAAGAAGTTTTTTTATTTAAAAATACAGGTTAACCAGTAAGAGTGCAGATCAACAAGGTATTCTGCAGATTATCTGGCTGAAACAGTTAAAATGAAAAAAAATGAAATTAGTGTAATATAAAATACTAGCTGTTGCCCGCAACTTCGTCCGCGTTAATGTGAGTTATTGTAATCGAGATTAAGAAAATTAAATACTCTTATCTAACCACGCATGTTTTTATAATTATTATAATTTACACATAATATAATTATTTAAATAAAATATTTTTAAAATAACAATCAAGACCCATAGGAACCCAACATCGAAAGCCCGAAAGTATAAATTGTCGCCGGCGAGATTCGAACCACAGATATCTTTTTAAAACATCCTTTCTTAGTGGGGCTTGGCGTGGACAGGGGGACATGGGGCACAGGCAGGGGACAGCGGACAGAAACATGTGACGGAAGATAAGGGATAAGCGTCAGAAGACAGAATATTTAATTAAAGTGGTGATCTGGTAATGGGATCCATGAGTACTTAATCGAAAGAACTCTTAAAAATTTAAATGGAAATATAATAGGTGATTTTAGTTTTATATGAAGTGTTTCAGGCATATTATGTTACCAAAAAGTAAGATTTTGCACCAAGATATACCATGGTTCTGAGGTGCTAAGAAGAACGCCGAACTCCTCATAGATATACATTTTTAGGGGTTTTAACGTTGTATGTTTCATAATATGCTACTACACAAATTATATTAATCATCATTATGATCACTATTAGTCAGGGAGCCCTAGAACATTATTTTTTTTTGATTACTATCAAGCTAAGTTTTTGTGAGTAGCTTCATTTTGATCAGACAAACAACATTCTTGCGAAAAATCTTGAAAGTGGTAGCTAACAGAAATAGATAGGATTTCATACTTTGATTGGTCCTAAAATATGGATTGTTCTATTTTTAGGACAATGTTACACTTAAATTATATAACTATTAACCTACCAAAGTACAAAAAATCAGCTAGTTAGGGTTCCGTTTTAGGGTACCGCGTAGTCAACCAAGTTTTGTTGATTACAGAACCCAAGTAACAAAATCTGGTCTTGTAGTGGTTCCGGGGCCAGGACTACAACAGGCTAGTAAACGTTTATAACCACGGAAAAGGGCCCATTTTATATGCGTTCTTTTGCTAATAAAGCACTCATAGTAGACTTGCCTAGCACTACTTAGAAAAATAATACACTTATTGTTGGACTACGCAGAACTATCTGCTCCCACGAAGCCAACTATGAGCATCTTATAGAACCCTAGGCAGGCCTGTTACGTACTCTGCGCTTCTATTACTAGCTGCTTCAAACATTAATTTTGTGAATTGTGTTGTGAGGTGGACGAAAAAAATAAAATAATAAGAAAAGGTAAGTTAATCTACTCACTCGCGGAAGTCAACTTGGAGGGTTCATTAATAATACGATATCAACTTTCACTAAATTTCTGTACTGACAGTAACGAAAATCTATTACAACTATATAAATGGCATTCGTGCAAGCGATAGCGCGATGTAGAAGCAGCTCAGCGACATCTAGCGAAAACAACATGAAACTATTTTTCTTATACAATTTAAATTGGCACTATAAATTACTATTACTGGCGTGTGACCTTATAGCAGATTTATAATTACTTCTTGTAATATATATTACTACATATTACAAATGTAACTTTCTGGAGCAAGTTTTCTCAAGTATATTTACACCTTTGAAACACTCGTGTAGGCCATCTTAGCCTTTACTGCGCCTATAATCTCGTTCTATACACGACTATAAGTCTTACTTATAAGAAAATGTTTACTACAAACCCAAACAAACTCCGTGTAACCTGTTATAAGCTTGGTAGTAGCACCTGGAACCACTAAGCGAGAGTTACTAGTGCTGCAAGCCTTTAAACTGTGCACTATAGGAGAATTTTGTTACTTGGGAACCCTGAAACCCTACCCAGCAGATACCCTACCCATGCATCGTCACATTATACCTCAATATTTATAGTACTTTTCATCTTTTTGATCGAGACAGTTGCCTTTATTCATTCACTATTCTATCTTATGTTAAACAAAAAATTTGCTCATAGAATCCATGAGCTACTTAGATGTAGGGAACTCGTCGTAATTTACTGAGATATTTGTGTTGATTTAAGTAGTTTAGACATAATATAATGTTGACTTGATAAGTTTTCATGCAAAATTGTGACTTCAATATATTTTTGAAGTCGGTACCAGCTTATAATTTAATTATGAGTTCAGCCAGCGTCAGAATATCTGAAATTTTTGGGACTGGTACCTACTTTAAAGTAATGAAGACAATATGTACAGGAATACTTAGTTAGGATTTTGACGAATTCTGGAAAAGGCACTATTAAAGAGTAAGAATTATTTAATACTTTTAATTTATATTCTTATTGTTTTTACCTTGTTTAAATTTTTTTGTTAAAAATAATAATCACTCTTTTTATTTACAATACATAATATTATAAACTTATCAGTTGCAGATAGATAGGATTTAGGTATGAAACTAACACATCTATACTGAACTTGAATTACGTTGAATGGAAATTACATAGTATCATATGCTTTCAGTTCTTAAAACAACGATGAAATCCGCAAACTTGTATCTATAAGGAGTCAGGAGTTCTCTAAGTACTTCCGGAACCGTGGTATACCCGTGGCAAAATCTTACTTTTTGGTAGCGTATGCTTAGAATACTTCTAAAATCTAACTAAATCAAAATCACTATCATATGTTTCCTTATAAATTTTGAGGAGTTCCCTATAAGTAACTACCTATATCACATGGATATAATGATCAAATTGCCAACTTGGTAACAGCTTCTAGTACCAAATTAGTAGTTAATGGAATCAGGCGTTACTTTGCGGAAATCCATAGCTTAAAATTTAGTTTGTTATTATTTTTAGCAATATTCCGCGAAATAAATTTATTTCGCGAAATATTGCTAAAAATAATAACAAACTAAATTTTAACCAAATTAGTATCATAATAATATACGTCTTTAAAACAACAAAATAGTTTTCATAATCGCTCCAAAAACTCGTCTCGATCTAAAAGATTATGAAAAATACTAATAATAGAGCCATAATGCGATGATGCATGGTGTAATGGTGATGATGATGATGATGAATATAAATTGCACGGTAGCATAATATTGTGTTTTCCGTTCTTAAAACAACGCCGAAACTTCCAAACGTGTATCTATAAGAAGTCAGGAGTTCTCTCAGGACCTTCGGAACCATGGTGTACCTTGATGCAAAATTTTACTTTTTGGTAGCATAATATGCTTAGAATAGTTCTCATAAAACCAAAATCCCCATATGTTTCCATATAAATTTCGAGGAGTTCCCTCGATTGCTCATAGATCCCATCATCAGGTCACCACTTTTGTGAACATGATACCAAATTCAAGTTAAACCCTATACAACAAAAAAAGAATTTTGACAATCGGACCACAAACAGCAAAGTCAACATGTAGTCCTCTTTTTTTGGAAGTTGGTTGATTTTTTTTATCTAAGGTGTTGACCGGGTATGTAGGGTATAACCATGCCAAATTTCATTGAAATCGGTCCAGCGGATTCCGAGATTAGCCTGTACAAACAGACAAACAGACAAACCGACAAACAGACAAACAGACAGAGAAACAAAAATTTTTAAAACTGTTGAGATATGTTCTATTACTCTTTTTGAATGCCCCTGACTTGTTTTTTAGGGTTCCGTACCAAAAGGGTAAAAACGGGACCCTATTACTGAGACTTCGATGTATGTCCATCTGTCTGTCCGTCTGACTCCAGGCTGTAACTCAAGAACGGTAATAGCTAGAGAGTTGAAATTTTCACAGATTATGTATTTCTGTTGCCGCTATAACAACAAATACTAAAAACAAAATAAATTAAATATTTAAGGGGGGCTCGTACAACAAACGTAATTTTTCAAACATTTTTTGCTCAGTATCAACGATGACAAGTAGGCACTTGAAATTTTCACAAAAGCCTTAATTATGTGTGTACTTTAATAAGTAAAAATAATATTTAAATAAAATAATAATTTAAGGGGGGCTCCCATACAAAAAACGCAATTTTTGGCCTATTTTTGCTCTATAACGGTACGGAACCCTTCGTGCGCGAGTCCGACTCGCCAATTATTTAAGTTTTTATTCAATGTACAAAAATTTTACCTCTACGATTTTATTATATGTAAGTATAGATATTTTGGTATAGGTATAAGGTAAGTACTCGAAAAGGAAACTAAGCTTATTGTGTAGTAACATACGAGTAGGTTTCTTTTCGATATATGAAAGCGTTCTGCGTGGATCGGAATTCGGAACACAAATAGAAATTAACAAATATTCGGGTAGTTTTAAATAGCTACATCAAATTGGACATTTGTCATCAGTCCATACGTGACTGTAGAGTCACGTGTGGACACAAAAAGTGGTTTTTAGCTACCATGCTACGACCGCTAAAAAGTAGCCGAAACGTCGGGAACAAGAAGGTGTTCCACTAACTTCTAGTTAGTAAATCAAGACAGTAAACTAATACGTCTGACGTCATAGTCCAATTATATAGAGATACAGTAGGGCAAACACCTGATACTGCGCGAGTGAGTGCCCCACTCGATGAAGCATACAGAGCACTGGACCGAGACTCTCTCAGGGTGTAATGTGACCACGAGAAGTAATTCTTTGCAATATTGTGTTTCTGTTCGAGATTTATAAACTTTTATAGACTTGGTTTAGATTTCTTTACTTTATTTATTTGAAAATGCATGGAGTGTATGTTTAAAATCATTATAAATTGAATTTTCAGTTATCTTTAAGGCTCTCTCATTGCCGTTAGATGTAGACAGATTCTAGTGAATCATCAATAAAAATGTCGAAATTGAATAATATTTTATTCTATTGAATGTAGGCTGTTGATTATATTAAACGTTTTACCACCAGAAGAACTGATATCAGGGCAGATGGATTACAAAAATTTTAAATCTGTTGACTGGGCTTGACACAATCTGACCAAATTACCACGCCATAATAATTATATTATTGTGGTGGTCCTAGGTAAATTTGGTCGGACTGTTATATAAATTCTCTGATAGAATATAATCTAATAGTTAAATGTAATTGTACAGCATAATATTGGTGTGGCAGAGCCCTGACAGGTAGATCCAGAGGCTCTAAAAATTCTAAGCAAACATATTTACCTCCGAAGGCTACGTCTGAATTGTGGGGTCATTCACATAATATATTAAAGGTATCGTTTACAAATAGTTTGAGTTCTAATGAAGTGGTAAAACTTTAGTCGAGATTATATGGAACGTTATACGTTAGGTGAGTTCCAAATTAAAACCCAGTATACTGACTACTGCCTACTGGGTTTTAATAAAACCGGGGATGTCAGTATACTGGGTTTTATGTGGGAAGCTATATTTTGTCTTATTCTATGTTTACTCAAATTAACATTTAGACACTGAGTGTTGTTAGTTTCGATATCGGTATTAATTTCATTGAAAGCAACTACGCAGGAGTCATCTTTATAGTGCCCAAGTGCGTGCGAAATATACAGTGGACACTATCTATTGTCACGCAGAGGGACGGAAAATGCTAGCCGACGTATGGTTCATTTTTCTTGTCAATCAGCCTGCATTGTCCTAACTAAATATAAAAGCGTTTTTGTTGGTTCCGCCGCGGGAATCGTGCCCACGACCTCCGAGCGCCGAGATCCTAACCACTAGACCACAAAGGCTTTATTACCCGACTGCCAAGAGGGTTATTTTATACTTTGATCAGTCATTGATTTAGTATTTAAAATAATATTACATCAAAAAATAAAATTTATACAAGTACGTTGGCATTTTAATAATATTATGTCGGTACATAATAATTTGACCAACCTAATCGATGCTATGTTATTAATCAACATCAAACATTTAATGCACGAAATTGGCTAATTTTAATGTGTTCTGTTCACGATGGCCAAATAATTAACGGTAAATATTTGCTATGTTTTACACTAAAAGAACTACTATAGGCAATTTTGCATTTGGCAGAGTGACCATTATGTGCTTTCAGAGAAATGGGTTCATAGCAAGACTAGATGACACCCGCAACTCATTGCGCCTAAATTCCTTAAACGCGTGGGAACCGTAAATTTTTCGGGATAAAAAGTATACTATGTCGTTTTCCGAGACTCAAAGTATCTCCATACCAAATTTCAGCCAAATCGGTTCGTCGGCTTAGGTGTGAAGATGTAACAGACAGACAGGCACACTTTCACATTTATAATATTAAGTATAGATGGTCAACATACGTTATTTGGTTGGGCTATGTTTTTTTTTTATGAAATAAGGGGGCAAACGAGCAAACGGAAAGCAACTACCGTCGCCCATGGACACTCGCAACATCAGAAGAGCTGCAGGTGCGTTGCCGGCCTTTGCCTTTTTTTTTTCTTGAAGGTTTGCAGGTCGTATAGGTCCGGAAATACTGCTTGTGACAGTGTGTTATGTCTATGTCAGTGATATAAAGGCCTTGATAATAATTTGGCTGTAGCGATATCGATTTTTCTCAGCAATGACTAGAGCTAAGAAATTAAAGTTCATTGTCAGTATTCATAATGTCTTTGTCTTTGAATTACCCATAGCATAACACGATTGGTCAACTTTTATAACACAGAATAATCAATCAAAAAGACCTCTGTAAAAAAAGGGATTCCTATTTTTCCAACAGAGGAGAGTGATTTAAGCTTCCAAAAGTACATAGATTGGTATTGCATATTGCATACACTTTAATTTGCCCATAGCTTATAATATGACATGTATTTATGGTTTTTAAATTACGCGACAAAAACCATTTTGTCGCTACGCCCTTTCCATTTTTTGCTGTTCCATTGCTTGTTTTCTATGAGAGGCCGGTCCAGCTTCTCATAGCAAACAATCAATCTACTCGTAAAACATATCTAACACGGCTTTTTACTTTAACGCGGCGTCACCTGACGACTACGAGATGTGATATGTCAGTTGAGCTTCGCGAATTCTACGCAATGATTTGGAAATAAAGATGCGTTGAAAGGGAAATTTAAATGTCGCGTCAAGCAAAACAGGGTCAAAATAAAAATTCACGGTCAAGATTTCACAGACAGAAGTTTTACTTCTAACACGTGTACTCTATACGTTCTTTTTTTGTAGAATCTACAACAGAACTTGTTATCGTAAGTCGTCCATTATCACCGATACAGCTAAAGTCCGAAACACAAGTTTGTTATTATCCAACGAACTCGGAAAATTGGAACAGGTATCACGGTCATATCACATACTAAACTTTTCCACTAACTTTGTTGAAGTCGTTCCAATGATTCAATATTTCACACTAAAACAGTAAAGTCCCGGTGAAGTTTAAACAAATTCCGGGAGTAAATAACCTGAAACTAATAAATAAATGTTATTTAGTTCGCCGTTCTCTTAAAATAACGCAATGTTCACATGATGCGTCATTGAGGAAATCATCTTTGAGATACAGAATCGTTCTTGAGATACAGCCTGGACACAGACAGACGGACAAACATCGAAGTCTTAGTAATAGGGTCCCGTTTTTCCACTTTGGCACGGAACTCTGAAAACGAGAGAGAGATTTGCAAAAGTTTCAACCATACTTTTGAGAACATAAGTGAATAAATTGAATGAGAATACCATAATAAATAATTAATACATTATTGTATTGAAAGTTGTCTCAAAACGTCTTAAATTTTTTGTAATATAGCGATTTGCTAAAATTTCATATCACGTGAGACGTGACTTCATATCAAACAAAAAGTAATTAAAATTACACAATTACTGAGCGGGTCTGAGCGTATACTTCCAGAACGTTATCAATATGAAATGAATGATGTATTTTTTGTGTTCGGTAAAGTAGAAAACTTCTCACAATATGTTACGTTTCTTAGTAATTTCTAAGAGCGCGTTCGCTAAGAAAAAAATATTGAAATCTTCATCATTATCGAGTGTTAGCTAAATTCGACAGTCCCAAGACATTTTAATGATTACTTAACTTAATTTTGATTAAGACTGACAGAAAATGTATAGACCATTTAGCAAAAGGTATCTTACAAGAGTCCCGGGAAAGGTCGAAACATCTCTATTAAGAAGTCGGTCAATAAAAATCATCATCATCTAAACCACTTCAGTGGGTTGAAGAGAATAGAAACATTTTTGCTTTTAGAATATCTAAATCTATACTAATATTATAAAGAGGTAAACTTTGTTTGTTTGTTTGTTTAATTGTAATGAATAGGCTCAAAAACTACTGGACCGATTTTAAAAATTCTTTCACCATTCGAAAGCTACTTTATTAACGAGTAACATAGGCTACTTTTTATTGTAGAAAATATAGGGTTATGTAAGATATTTGGGTTTTTTTGACACAAGGTGAAAAAAATCAACCAGAAAAGTTACTTATTTTGCGTACGCTATAAAAGATAGAACCATACAATGTTCTAAGTAAATGTAGATCTTATAAATATCTACAAAAATATCTGCAACACACTATACCTATCTATGTCAAATGAGGCACAGCACCCATTTTTTTATTTAAAAATCTTCATTTTTTTGGACTACATTTAAACGCATTTATTTTACTCATGCTGATAATCCTTATTAAAATTAATTATTTCATCACTAAGTACAGTTTGTGTAGATAATATTTGGTGTTTGAATGATTAAAATTGGACGTTTGGCTTAGAAGTTATGGTGAAATTAAAAATTGCGATTTACGCCCGTTTCGAAGTGGGCGCTACCAACTTACCAAGGCGGGGGTGCGCAGTAACGAAGATTAGTACCGGCCCTGCAGCTGGTGAATTAGTTCATATACCGAGAATACCAATGATCCCTACTGATTTTCCTATACCCTGCAAAAGGCTCCAATTTCCTGTGAGACGTAGCTTTTGCGGCGGTACCGACCAATGCGGGCCACGGGTAGTATTAAATGAATATGAAACTGCTGAATCAATCAATTTTAATCATTTCTTCAGTGGCTATATATTTTAAACCCGTGCGAAGCCGGGGCGGGTCGCTAGTATTATATATAACTCAAAGATGGCTGACTGACTGACTGACATAGTGATCTATCAACGCACAGCCCAAACCACTGGACGGATCGGGCTGAAATTTGGCAGGTAGATAGTATGACGTAGGCATCCGCTAAGAAAGGATTTTTATTAATTCCACCCCTAAGGGGATAAAATAGGGGATGAAAAATTGTATCTAACAATACTTCTTAACGCGAGCGAAGCCGCAGGCAAAAGCTAGTTAGTAATATATTAGTGATAATTTAATATTACCTATAAATATATTTACCACTATAATATGACGCCCGAAACTCCGTTGCGCTGAAATTCGTTTGCCGCGCGGGAACCATATCGATGGTTAAAAGGAAATAGTATAAGCGCCAAAAAGTGAAATGTTCAGGAGAGTCGTTTAAAGTTTTGAGTTTAAGAAAAACTGACGTATCTCTGTGATTTATTGACGTATCGTGATAATTTAAACAGTTATAAAATGATAAAAAAATGGGCCTCTTACCGGTATTGTTTTTATGATTTGGTGCTATTTAAAGTGTTTTTTGTCGCTTATAACAAGTACTTTAAAATTTTGAATGAGGTAATATGCCATAAGAGACAAATGACAAAAAAATATTGAAGGATAAGAAGCCTAAACAACATTCTGATTTCTTACATCGCAAAGTAAAAGGGTATACGAGACTAGACGATTCAGTAAGTGTTATAGGAAAAGAAGGATAACGACTTTTTACAGTGGTCGTTTCTTAGTTAATAGATGTGTTCTATTAATTAAGTAACAGTAGACTTTCACAAAAACTAGAATTATAAGACGTAAGTGACACACATGTGACACACAATGTCGTTTGAAAGTGAAGGAAAAGAAGAATAATCAACATCTGGCGACTGGCATTGCGAGTGAGTCTATGGAAATATGGTTGAAAAATGTTGTAGGGAATAACCGACAGAGTAATATGAAAATAAATTTTGGATATATAGGGTACAAGTGCCAAAGCTATGATCAATTACGAAATGGAAGAAGGCTATAAACGACGATTGTAATTTTTGAGAGAATTGCTTAAAAGATATAAGCAGCCGAAAGCTGTAGACAAATATTTTTTGCAGGGGTACAAGCACCTTTACAGACAAACTGACCTGAATTTTTGTCAGTTACAAAAAATACTACTAGGAAATTGCTTTTTTTTGCTAGGGCATAAACGCCAAAAAAACTCGTCGTAGAGCTATGAGAGTCAGCGCATTCGAAAGAGCGGGAAATTTTAAGTAAGATGGCATTTAAAACTCATTTTTGACAAAAATGTCGCTTATGCCCTATTTCCTTTTAACCATCGATATTATATTTTTTCGGGAAAAAATATAATATGGTTGTCTTTTCCCGGGACTCAAAGTATCTCCATACCAAATCGGTTCAGCGGTTTGAGCGTGAAGAGGTAACAGACAGACTGACACACTTTCGCAATTTAAAATATTAGTACCTATGGATTGGCATATCTTAGGTACTGAATACCAAAACATTTTAAACGTGGGAGAGCCATGCTTCGGCACGAATAGGCCGGCTCGACCGGAGAAATACCACGTTCTCACAGAAAACCGGCGTGAAACAGCGCTTGCGCTGTGTTTCGCCGAGTGAGTGAGTTTACCGGAGGCCCAATCCCCTACCCTATTCCCTTCCCTACCCTCCCCTATTCCCTTTCCTTCCAATCCCTACCCTCCACTATTACCCTATTCCCTCTTAAAAGACCGGCAACGCACCTGCAGCTCTTCTGATGCTGCGAGTGTCCATGGGCGACGGAAGTTGCTTTCCATCAGGTGACCCGTTTGCTCGTTTGCCCCCTTATTTCATTAAAAAAAAACATATTTAAAGTATTCATTGTTTCCGTGTTAGTACAACTTGTACTCGTAACATAAAAGTTTCAACAAGTTCCAAAAAAAGGTTTCACGAGAATCCCATTTCCATTTAGTCGGAAGAGCTATTAATTTTGTTGTCTGATCGAATCCCAAATACTTTGTTTGTACAAGACTTTTACGAGCGATCCTATGTATCTTGTATCAAGGGCACAGTCAAATTAACTTCGTGGTGGAGTTTTTTATCAATAATAAATCTGTATTTTCCTTATTAAATTTAAACGACTTTGTCCCTCTGCTTAGCTGATCTATCTGTTAGTAGCTATATTTGCTACTTGATATTTAAATATCGATGCTACCACAAAAATGTTTTGTAAGATGCACGTTTAACAAATATCACTCCAAATAACCTCAAAATAAAACTTTAAATTATTACCCACTTTTCTCAGTGTAGTTACACGACCAAACGCGCAACGTAATATAATAATTCAATACTATTGTCTAAGCGTATAAATCTTCGCATCACTGATATAATAATCTATCTCATCAAAGTTTTACTCCCAATACATCTCAATGATTCAAAACAAACTTGATTTATTACTTTCGATGTTGGAACTTGTAGAATCGAACAAATCAAAATGTTCATGAATAAATTGTGTGTGTGTAAACATCGCCTGGAACACAACTATAAATATTATAATAGCTCAGAATTTAGATCCTTTGTCAAGGGCTCCTTATAAGATAACGGTGGCTATGAAACCTTAGATTCTCTCATCACATTTGTCTTAGAAATACGATCCTATTTACGTTTAGTTATCACTGTATTTACTTAATGAAGTGTTACCTAAATTACTAATATTTTACAATATAATTAACAATAGGTACGACCTGTATTGTATGTTATAAATGTTGTTAAATTCTACTAATGGCACTTGAAAGTCCAGTTCACATCGCAAAGTGACGCATATCGATGCGTCACTTTGCGATGTGAAATGTGAGTTGACCCGTAACAGAATTTGGGCGTAAAATTCCCTCGATTTTTTAGTATTATGGCTCGGTTTCAATAGTTGTGGTTTTAGTTAGTCAAGAATTTAGCAACTTTGTTATAATTAAACTAGTTACGTTAAAAACTGGCTAGTTTTAAAAGTACCCACAATTTTAAAGAATCTTCTAAAGTTTTCAGATTCTTCAATCTTCCTCGCTGAAGCTATTAAATAGCTAGATGCCAAAGAAAATAAGAGTATTATTAAAAGAGTGCATATTTTTTAGGTTTAAATCTTTTCAGCGTATAGTTTAGGATTATGATGGTTTAAATTTTTTTTTTGTGTAGTTTGGTATCCAAAATAATTACTATCAGGGAAATTCATTCATAAACAAATGGAGGAACTGAGTTATTTGGTTGCGTAAATATAATGTAAGTTGCAATATTATGTCTGTTGAGCTTGACTATGAACCTATTTTTCCGGCAATACAATATAATATTTAATGCGAAATTTTATAACTTTTCGCTTCAAAAACGTTACGTATCGGGAAAACAATTTATACACAAAAAATTGTTTCGAAATAAACGATCATCTCGTGGCCCAATATGTTAAGGCAAGATAAAGTACCCGCGATGTGTGCAGAATTATAATTTCCCGGGGGGCTCGCTTCAAAGTTTTTCCCATACACGCATCTACTTTAAATATGGACTAGTCCACAACTTTGTTCTATGGACATCTGATATCCTACCCGCATCCTAGTGGTATCCCTTGACAATGTAAAATCCAGAAACATCGTGCTCCATTCGAGGCCTATCAAAAATTACCGCCTCTTAGATATTTCACTTAGTGCAAGTGCGCGTCTGTCTGTTGTTCCGTCAGTCAACCTATTAGTACTTCACGCCAATTAATTAATTAGTACTTCAACCTATTAGTACCAAAAGTCATGTAAAAAGGTTTTTTTAGTACTGAAAACTCAATAAACATTCGATCTCTCAATAATAATTTATGTTATTTTCTCTTCAATTTAAGACCATTACTTAATGCCAATCTCATGTCGAATATCAAGTAGCATTAATCCAAGATTAGGTCTGGATTATTTAGTTAATGTTTGGATGAGTTACAAATCGGGGTATACGGCATTAATAATGAATGCCTTTGAATAATGGCTACAGTTTCTAACCTTACATAATACATCACCTGTGGAGGCGTAGCTTGAAAAATGTGCGCTCAACAAGTTAATACGATTGAACGTAATAGGGCGATGCGTTCTCTGCGAAAATCTGTACGCTCAATATAAAGGCACTTTGTTATGTTGGAACTTAAAATACGTACGTTAATTACAGTAATAAATATGCACGCAAAATGCTTAATGTTGCTTAAAGAAGGTAGGTAAAGTAGCAAAGTTAAAATTATATATTGTAAATCCATACAAAATTATATTGTAAGCATGTTAAATACTCAGTATACTTAATCAAAATTGTATTATTTAAAATTATGTTTAAAATAATAATCATCATACATCCGGAATTGAGGAATTGCTCAAAACAGGTTTTAAGACAAAATTAATTTAGGACAATTCTAATGAAAAGCTTTTACAAAGTTTTCTGAATTTTGTTTAATGTTACAACACGTGCCAAAATTCTCATACGTACCTATTATATGAAAAGTTTTGAAGGATGTTTCTAAGATAAGCCCCCAGCACTTAAAATTCACGTGTGTGTGTTAAAAATTTAATCATTGTTTCCCCTTTTCGCTGCTAAACACGAGACGTTTAGCGAGATTAAAATTGAATATGTATATTAGGTATTTCAATTCTTAACATAATATATACTATATTATATTATGTATCTATACGAGAAGAATCTAAAAACTCCACACATTAGTCAAAATCAGTGTCTTGGCCATTTTGTTATTCGTCATGCTATGCTATGGGTTTTGAACTTAATATTATTTTACTTTTCTGTTGTACTTAATAAGTAGAGTTTTTAGATTTTTCACGTACGGCTCATCATCAGGTATTTTGCCGCGCTTTAGTGTAAAATTAAGATTTTTAGATTAAGGGCTGAGTATGTAAGGTTAGAAACTTGGCTCCACATGAGATCTCACTACTTTTTGACACTCACGAACTATAATATTATTATGTTCTCATCTTGGCAACATTTTTACATGAAAATGTTTTTGGTGGGATCTATATGACAGACGACAGTAGTATTTTTAACGCTATAGAAGCCGTCTATATTTTTATCCGAATGTTATATTTTTGTCCCATAAATATTTTTGGGATTAAGAGCACTCCTAATATCACCGCTCGTGCTGGGGCCTGGGTTGTCAACCTAGCTTAGGGCTAGTTTTAAATGTCACGTACCTGCTGCTATAAGACCTGGGTATTTTAAAGGATAATCTAGTTATATATTATTATATAGATAATATTATAAACTCAATTGTTGTACTAGAAAATATTGCGATTGATTGTTGTAACAAAAATTTTAACAAAAATGTATAGAAAACTCTAAAACATGTTGAATTGTGGAAAGATAAATAAATGTAATAATTCACCTGTAAACTGTACGAGGGAACAGGAAACAATAATAAACAAAATAAAAGGATAATCTAGTCAAAGGTCACGAAATAATTTATGTTGTTTATATTTTTAGAACGCAAATAAAGGGGCGTCCACAAATTGCGTAAGGAGTTTAGGGGGGAGGGGGGGAGAGGGTGTCGAGTCAAATCTCATCTAATCTCACGTTGGGGAGAGGGGGGGTCTCGACAAATGTCACGTAATTTTTTTCTCAACAAAATAATACTATTTTGTTCCTGTTCATCCAGATTGTACATACCTAATAAGCTTAAGATTTAATCGTAAGCTTAATCGTTATACGATTAAGATCATTCACAAATTCGTTCGAAAGAAAATCTACTGACTGTCATTTGAAAAATCTCACGTGAGATTTTGGGGGGGGATAAATTGGGGGTGGTTGAATAAAATCTCATGAAATCTCACCGGGGGAGGGGGGTCAAACAATTTAAAAAAATACCTCACGTCATTTGTGGACGCCTCCTAATCACGTTTTGAGTTGGCACCCGTTTTTTTTTTGGCCTGTATCCAAATAATGAACTAGATAACGCCCGCAATTACGCTAACTACTAAAAATCGTTTATTGCTGGTAACCATTTTTCTGAAATAAAAAGTATCATGTGTCCTTTCCCAGGACTCGAAAGTAACTCCATACTAAAAGAGTTCGAACCTTTTTGTATGCAGCGTGGCATACCTAATTAGTTTCAAGTACTTAATTTTCGTGTACACGAAAATAATTACAAATAACAAATACTCTTTGACAAAATGTCGTAAATGTTATACTTTTTTTAATATTTCAGGTTCTTTATCTAAAATGTTATTTATTTTACATTTTCAAACTGAAATAAATAACTCAGAAAGTATATTATTTACGACATTTTTTCAAAGAATATTTATTGTTTGTAAATATATTCTCTTTCAATAGGCGTATATTTCATAGGTGTAGAGCAAAAATACAACAGGTATGCCAATAAGGTTCGTTGTTCTTTAGCAAAATCGGTTGAACGGTTTGGGCGTGAAGAGGTAACAGACAGTCAGCCACACTTTGGCATTTATAATATGGATACACGTGTTCTTTAATTTTGTCACAAGACTCGGATATCAAAGAGAGACGTCGACGAAGGGATTGTAAAATTGTATTCACATTCTAGCGAATTACAGGAATAGAAACGTCTCTAAATCATTCTCGGATTAAATTGGAATCGCAAATTAATTTTAATTTATTATAATTTGTAATTAAAAGGTACTCAATTTGTGCCCAGCGGCGTGTGAAAATGAGCCCAAGATTCTGCCTTGCTGTAACGACAATAATCAGGGATCAAAGTAAAGTAATTTGATAAACATTGTACCATCGAGGAAATTGATTCCTAGGCCTACGTCACGGACCTACGTCATCTGGTCGGCTTATGTCAATTCTATGTTAGCTGTGATCAGTCGGATGGATTTGACTTAAACCAAATTACTGATAGTACTATCAGTGAAGTTGATTCATAGGCAGATGGCGGACCAACGTTATTTAGTCGCGTTATACACACAGCCGACAGATCACGAATTATATTGAATTGATATAATCCAACCAAATAACGTAGGTCGGTCAACTGCCTATGAATCAATATCTTCGATGGTAATACAATTACTTACTAGAAATAGCTAATAAATAATATTGGCTTTCATTCACATAAAGGTGTGGCAGAGTTTTTAGTTAATATTATGTCAAGTAGATGTGTAAATAATAGCTATTGTTATTGGCTGTAAATTGTAATAGATTTTTTTGTTAATGTATTTTTTTTTTTGTTAATCTACGAGATTCAGGGTGGTGACAGATAAATAGATAGTAAAGTGTCAGTAATAAGTATTAACATACAATACTTAAGTATATCATTTTTAAACCCTTATAATTATTTATAGAAATCAAAATAAGTAAGAAAAATATAATTTTCTGATTTTTCTTGTGATAATTTTTTAACTGTTTAGCAAGTGCTCTCAATAGTTTTAAAACATAAACGAATGATTTCAGTACTCTGCGGTAAATATTATACAGGCAGCAACAAAGAATATTTGAATACAAAGTAATAGGAAGTATGACCTGGTCCGCATAGATGACAATCGAACATTAATAAGAGGTTATCCAACTATCGTCAGCTGAAATGGGATGTCACTGGTCTTTTATTAGTTTCTACGAAATGGAGCCGGATAATAACTTTTTTAATAAATCTCGTTGGAATCTTATATTTTAAGATTTTCTAGTTATCGCATTTTTGTAGATATCGCTAGTGTGAAATGAAGTTTGTTCTCCGTTGTTTGATCAAAGGCTTTTTAGACACGCTTATGACCGCGTATATTTTAGCTTGAATATAAAAGAAAATTTTAGTGTCTTAGTAATTTTTATCCAACAAAAATTCCTATAACAATTTTTGACAAAAATCTTTGCGTATTAATAACAGTACTACTGTTATTAATACTCTAAGGACAAAAATAGACCCAACGTACATCTAATATGTATTATTTTTAATCTTTTGTGTTTTGAAAACCGCAAGTATCTTACAACATTGTAACATATTCAATTTCTTAAAACTCTTGTAATTAAAGCTTTACAGGGTTTACTCGTTAAATTTAATTGCTGTCTTTATGTCTTTTGTTGAGATAATGCTATCTGTACGCACAATAAAGTTGTAATGGGTTTAATATCTACGAGATATTTACTAAAATTGTGTCTATGTAGGCAAACTTTTATCAAAGGTTACCAAAGACAACATTATTAAGGCTCAGAAATTAAAAACATTTAGTACTTATTTTGAATCCTTACGAGAAGCCTAACTGGGCACTGCAAGTTCAATAAGCACCTTAACAGAATAGGTGTCAGTAGCTTAACGACTTGCAGATTCTGCGAGTAGGAGGATGAAACACCTATACACCTTTTTTTTTTTTTTTTTAATTCCTTGTCCCCCTAACTGTGTCAGGGCAGGACAGACAAACAGACTACTTTCGCTGTTTAAAACCTATACACCTTCTCCTTGACTGCCCTGCTCTACTACAGAGCAGGGACAGACACCTTGGTTGCTACGAATACTCATCCACCGAGGAAATTCGTAGCACCAACCCCAACCACATCGTTCAATTTATGAGCAGCATTGGGTTGGGGACAGTACTCTAATGCGAAGGAGTCACAATAGATCCTCAAGGGTCGCAGTGACATCAGGGCTACTTGACCTGCCTTCAGCAAAAAAAAACTTATTTTGATCGCTTTATGCTTCATAGTGAGATTATAATAAAGATTGAAGATTTCTATAACTATAAGGGGCGATTTCACCAAAGAAATGGAATGCGTTCAATGAGAACTAATTTTATAAAACGAAGTTTTAAGTGTTTCTGGTGAAATCCCAAGTCTGTAACGGGGCACTCGGTTTGAGCTATTTTTCTTTTTTCGCGACAGTCAGATCTATTTCTCCTCGACTTTTTACTGTTTCTAGTTTTCCACCTTACCATTTGCGCCTTTTGAGTTTTGTCCCACCGTAGCTTAAAAATAATTTCTAACTTCTAATTTAATGTCTTTTCATACAAAATGAACATTATGAAATATCACCTCACACCCGGAAGTTACATCTTGAATCATAATGCTGAGGTTAAGTCCCTGCAGAAACATTTATTTGCATAATAAAAACCAAGTTACGTTTTAATTTGTCGTAAAAACAGTATGGCCTTTTGGGAAACGCGCGATATGAATTCATAATTCTACAGTTATCTAAACACCAAGAATTGCTCGTAAAAGTTGAACAGTAAAGATTTAAGAGTGAGGCTACATTATTCTGGTACGCTGCGGTACGTAGCGCGTCACGTCGTTGGTACGATGTGCGTTGCGACAACGAACGTATTATCAGAGAAGTTGACTGAAGACCTACTTAATTCTAATTTGGCCGCATTTTGTCTAACCCAGCTGACAGATTAAGTATCACATTGAATTGACATAATCCGACCAAATTACGTACTGTCTGTCAACTGCTTATGAACTAATTTCTTCGGTGGTACAACTACATAAAACCTTAAAGCAACGTAACATTAGGCCTCCCACATCTTCGGTGTATGTTACGAAAAAGAGCCCACTAAACTGGCACTAGCCAGTAGCCAGTATAGTGGTATATACGCTAATGCATTGACGTATCAAAGCGCACGGAGTGCGCTGACCAAGTTCCAGCAGGCCGCGCGCTTGCCGTGCACTATTTACACGAACCGTTTCGACGCACTTTTGACCCCCCTGTAGTTCAGTGTCTATTGCGAGTGCAAAGATAAAATTATACCTACGTAATTATATACTAGTAATTAAGCAGTACACCCAATTTCATGGATATAGGTTTGGTAGATCCTGAAAAAAAATGCTGTAAAAATAACTAATTTTGGCACTCACTCACTCACTCACTGACCGGTAATCAAAACCTCTAGGCCACTTCCAATTGTCTTAGCGTTATGAAATTTGGTACACAGGTCGTGTGTTATACGTAGATTTCCAAAAAATTTAGAAATTTAAGAAATTCAAGAAATCGGTCAAGCGTGAATCGGTACATCTACGAAATTAAGAGGCCATTTCCAATTGTCCTAGCGGCTAGCGTTATGAAATTTGGCACACAGAAGTCGTGTGTTAATATAATTATGTAGATTACCAAAAATTGAGAAATTTTAGAAATCAGTCAAGCGTGAGTCGGTTCATTTCTGAACTTTAGAGGCCACTTCCTAGCGTTATGATTTATGAAATTTGGCACACAGGTCATGTGTTATATGCAGATTAACGAAAAATTAAGAAATTGAAGAAATCGGTCAAGCGTGAGTCGGCTCATCTACGAACTTTAGATAAAAATTCCAGTGATACAATGAGAAACGTGAGGAGGATGGAAGGACGAGCACACATACCTGAGAAAACATACCTGTTAAAATGGGGCCAAGTTCCTATCAGCAAATTTTTGGCCTGAAAAAAGAGTTGAAATCCAATCCAATGCCAAGTTTAGATGCACTTCATCGATCGTAATCATCTTCATCAACAGCCTGATCCATAATACATTTAAATTTGAACTTGGCAGGTTAATTGAATTTGTAGTGTACATATCTAAATTTCTTTTATAAAAACCTTTTTTATATTATTTTGTACTCTTTAGTTTATGGTATTTTGACTTGTTTACTTTTTGATAGATTTTGTCATGAGATTATAATAATTCATCTTGAACATCGAGTGCGTTATTTTACAAGATTCTCCTTTGCACCTTCTAAACTGAAAGTCGGGCAAGCGATTCACCTCGCAACGACGCGAGGACCGTGCTCACTTCATTGGTGACCCCGGAAGGAACACAGGATGGAGAATCTGAAGGAGAATGTAACCAGCGAACAAGGAGACGGCGCAAGACATCGGTGACCATACACGCCATCTTCATCACCATCACTCCCCGCCCCTTCGCACCGCGTCAGCCAGCATCGCCTCATCGGGTATCTCGTCCACTAGCCGCAATGTACCGCGTCCTGGACGACTCCGCATCGGCATCAACGGGCTTTCTCACTACACCGACCGGTCAGCAAGCAGAGCATATCTCTCCTGGTCAGCACGTAGCATCGGCCCCGCACGGCAGCTATCCGACTCACTGGATCCCGTGCAGCAGCTTACAGTTCCGACTCACTGGGACTCACTGCAACAGTTCCGACTCACAGGAACTCTAGCGACTTAAGCGACAAGACTTAAAGATTCTACCTTCGGTCATGTTTACTGACTATTATCGCCCTTGACGGTCTCTGGAGGGGGGTGATGTAGTGTACATATCTAAATTTCTTTTATAAAAACCTTTTTTATATTATTTTGTACTCTTTAGTTTATGGTATTTTGACTTGTTTACTTTTTGATAGATTTTGTCATGAGATTATAATAATTCATCTTGAACATCGAGTGCGTTATTTTACAAGATTCTCCTTTGCACCTTCTAAACTGAAAGTCGGGCAAGCGATTCACCTCGCAACGACGCGAGGACCGTGCTCACT